>JASGCC010000119.1:0-600000 GCA_030067915.1 Hydractinia echinata
GCCCAGACAGGTGGCCATCGGTCTAGTCCTTTCAGTCTCAATGGACTACGATGTATTAAGTCGTTTTCCTGAGCGCCAGGCCCTTAGAACGTTCTAACTACGTGCACAGGCCTAAGCCTGTAATATGGCCTTTACAGCCTAATAAAGAGCCTACACGTAAATCACACGGTTCCACGTGCCCAGACAGGTGGCCATCGGTCTAGTCCTTTCAGTCTCAATGGACTACGATGTATTAAGTCGTTTTCCTGAGCACCAGGCCCTTAGAACGTTACTAACTACGTGCACAGGCCATATAAGCCTGTAATATGGCCTTTTACAGCCTAATAAAGAGCCTACACCTAAATCACGCGGTTCCACGTGCCCAGACAGGTGGCCATCGGTCTAGTCCTTTCAGTCTCAATGGACTACGATGTATTAAGTCGTTTTCCTGAGCACCAGGCCCTTAGAACGCTTCTAACTAAGAGCACAGGCCTTCTAAGTTTGTAATATGGCCCTATACAGCCTAATAAAGAGTCTACACGTAAATCACGTGGTTCCACGTGCCCAGACAGGTGGCCATCGGTCTAGTCCTTTCAGTCTCAATGGACTACGATGTATTAAGTCGTTTTCCTGAGCACCAGGCCCTTAGAACGCTTCTAACTACGTTCACAGGCCTTCTAAGCCTGTAATATGGCCTTTTACAGCCTAATAAAGAGTCTACACGTAAATCACGTGGTTCCACGTGCCCAGACAGGTGGCCATCGGTCTAGTCCTTTCAGTCTCAATGGACTACGATGTATTAAGTCGTTTTCCTGAGCACCAGGCCCTTAGAACGCTTCTAACTACGTGCACAGGCCTTCTAAGCCTGTAATATGGCCTTTTACAGCTAATAAAGAGCTACACTAAATCACGTGGTTCCACGTGCCCAGACAGGTGGCCATCGGTCTAGTCCTTTCAGTCTCAATGGACTACGATGTATTAAGTCGTTTTCCTGAGCGCCAGGCCCTTAGAACGCTTCTAACTACGTGCACAGGCTTTTAAGCCTGTAATATGGCCTTTTACAGCCTAATAAAGAGTCTACACGTAAATCACGTGGTTCCACGTGCCCAGACAGGTGGCCATCGGTCTAGTCCTTTCAGTCTCAATGGACTACGATGTATTAAGTCGTTTTCCTGAGCGCCAGGCCCTTAGAACGCTTCTAAACTACGTGTTATATTATGATAATGTAATATTTGGAGTTTACCTTTTTCTTTATATAACCCTGAGTGGAAATCAATGTAATAGACATAAATTTTGTTTTTCAAAAAACTGTAAACTAATTTTACAAAATCGGGGAGATTTGTTATATACTCTTAATCAGATAGACAAGGTATAAACAACTTTTAGAGCAGCCGGTTTGCTGACATTAATTAAAAACCTTTAAAACTTGAAAATATCCAATTTCAGGAGCACAAAAATATTTTTTTTCAATTTCTTTTTTATTTTGCCTGGACATTTGGACCCTTTTAACCCTAGGTAGGACAAAATTGTCCTATCTGGGATACTTTTGTAAATAACATAGGAGCGTCCTATTCAATGGTCCTGGATTTTTTGGTAGCTAATTTTTATATCTTTCTGATATAAAAGAGCCGAAACCAATGTTGGTAAAATCTGCAACAGGTAAGATGCCACGCCCATTTCAAAAACATCAGCCCGTATTTTTCGTAATTCTTGATATATATACTAGCTTTTTTCTCGAAAGTTCTCTAATTGTGGGGTGTTGGTTGCGATGATTAGCTAAAACAGTTTATTCCCTCTTGTTATTAACATCTTTTTTGCGCAATAGGGTTTTAATATGTTCCTGGATTTATGTCTGTCTCTGACTATACAGCGTAAGTCAACTTTTGCCTATATTTAGTCTAGCGACGGGTGACGCTGGCAATGGATAAATCTGTTTATTCAAACCAATTTTTAGGAGCACAAAAATATATCATTTGCGTGTATTATATTCTTGACCGAAACAACTGAAATACCGTAATTCATCTTTTTAGCCTCCTCCCTTTATTTCGCCCCCTCTTCTAATAAGCCCTCCCTCCAGCGACTCAAAAAGTTATTTAGCCCCCTCCATTTATTTAGCCCCCCCCAAAAAAAAAATAAATAATATTAATAATAAAAATAAAAGTACAAATTAAAGTAGTCAAAGAAATTCGATATTATTCGTGGATTTAACGTCATATACAATGATATTCATATGCTGCAGCTTTAATTTTTTCTCCCCAAGTTTTGTGTGCAAAATATCTGTGGTTCCTTTTTTTTTACATCGGGCTGAGTATGTTCCAGGCACTAGGCACAGGCACGGGAGCGGTGCACGGAAGACGTAGAACTTCTTCTGTTAGACGAAAACAGATAAAGTTAACATTATGTATTAATTTGAAAAATGGATATTGTGTTTAAAATTCAATATTTAATTAGCCCCTTCCCTTTATTTAGCCCACCCCCTTCTATTAAGCCCCCGTCTAAAACCCCCAGAATTTAATAAGCCCCCGGGGGCTAAAAAGAGGAATTGCGGTATGGATTACCCCTGTTTAATTTTCAGAACTCATACTCACCCTAACGTGGACACATGTGTATGACTTCTTAGATTTTTAAACTTGGAAGGTTATTAAAATTGACAATTTAACTTTTAAAATGATATGTAAATTATTTAGTTAAAAATTTTATTGGCTATAGTTAGTAAAAAAACACATTTAAGAGGGCACCCTGGAAGCGTTATAAATTTTCGATTTTTTACACGGGCGCAGGCACTTATAAATTTTTTCAGGCGCGCTTAATAGAATACAGGCGCTTATTTGAACTTTGAAATATTTGGACTGGGGGCTAAACGATGTTGGATGCTACACATTTTTATTAGGAGAAACATATTTTTATGTTGAGTCTGCATTTTCTTGTACCCTTAAATTCTTTTCAGAAAGAGCCCTGCGAATTTAAAACTTTAGTTTTTAGTATTTTCAATAGTTGACCAGTTCCCAGTTAAAAGTAGCTGTAAAACTCAAACTTGATGCGTGTTTCGTACATAAAAACGAGTAATTGGAATCATGATTCATCGTAAAAGTTCAATTATCCATTTCCAATCTTTGACGATAAATAGTTTTGTTTAAATGGGACAAGGAAAGAAGTTAAAGATATTTTCAAACGTTTTTTTTCTAGCAAATATTAAATTGGCAAAAAAACACCAGAAAAACACCAAAAAATCATCATCGTAAAGTAAAATAAAACAAAATCGAACACAAGCATAATAACAAAGACTACACGCTATGTAATATAAGAATGAGAATAGGTAAATCTTCGAGTCGGTGAGTTAGTGAGTTAGTGAGTCGCGAGTTGTTGAGTTAAAAAATATACGGCTGCCGTTTTTCATGTGGTTATTTTTCCGGAATTTTTTTTTTATTGTTAGCACGTTAACCCGTTTTTTTCGCTGGAATAGTCCGAAATAGAGATGGACTGATGCCTGATGGGATATTAGCTCATAAAGCTTTTCGCGCATAAGGCTAATTTCGTCTTCAGTTTCTTCTCCCCAAATGGAAGCGCACTGACTGAAAAGGACCTAAGCCAAAGTTGGTAAAAAATTCGATCCAGTTTCTCCTAATAGAAGTATCTGTTAATATCCCCTGGAAAATTGCCCATATTGAAGAAAATCTTCACTATTTTCAAATTCAAGGGGTAAAAGGTGATCACTGATACGTTTCTTGCTCTTCGAAACCATGAAGGGAAGAGATAAAAGAACGCCGTATTTGATTAAAGGAAACACAGTTATTAATTTTTAATGAGAGGAAAAAAACAGAAAAAAAATTATATTTTTTATATTCTTCTTTATATTTTTTACAATTCTTCGCCACTTTTTCGAACTCGTCGCTTTGACATAATTGTCACTAAACACCTTTCGTTGATCACGTCTGAAAATATAATGTGATAATGTGAGCGACAAGAAGAGCATATGCATATTTTTCCGGATGTCGGCATTCGGAAAATTTTGCAACTCACCAACTCACTGACTCACGCCTCACCAACTCACCAACTTACGACTAGAACATTTACCAAACTCTATAAGAATATGCTGTAATTTACTCAAAACTTAAAAATATCTTAATATATTCAAGTTTTTTTTCCTTTTTACTAAACTTTTCCTTATTTATGATGATGTCTGTATCCAGGGCAATATTAAGCATAAGAGAAAGCTAAGAATAATTTCAGACCGGCAATGGTAAAAAATTAGGAATACTTTAGTGTGCGCGCATCTTTCATTCCTATAAAAAAGCGTGTATAACGTAATATGTGTTAGGGTTAAAACAAGTAATAATGTATAAGTATATACGTCTGAAACGTATCATCTAACAAAAGCTTCGCATTTCACAATTACAGGTTTATTACATACGGTTACTTTCTAACTTTCCCCTTTCTGATACGAAACATGCGCCTCTCGTATTTCAGCCGAGTTTGTATCTGCACAATAATGTACCTCTGTAATAATTCTGAGCCGATTTCACTAACAGAAAGGCACTCAGTAATGCGCTCTATAGAAATTGGGCCAGATTTAATAATTGGTACGCACAGCGCCTTGATTTCATGGCTTTCTGTGGAATCGAAAAGCTTCTGTTGGGCCTCCAGCTTGGATGAGGTAGTTGGCGGTACAATGTCTGACTCTTCTCCAATCGATTTTGTTTCCTCTTTGTTCTCTGAAATCTCTGTTTCGGAAGTCGTGGCCTGTGCTTCGGCTTGCCCAGCTTCTCCAGCTGTCATCTCTTCGTCAACAGCACAGCGGAAATACGATCGAACCTTGTCATAGATCTGTTTTTCAGATTTCTGTATATTCAAAAGATCCATCTTCTCACGTACACAAGCTATAGTGAGATTCTGCTGCTCAATCTCCTTCTCAAAATACTGAATAATAAGAGCAGTATCCTCCTTAGACCAACCACGTTCTGGAGTTTTCAGATGATCACCAACACCAAGAACCTTTTGTATCACGGCACGTGCTGTTCTTGCTTGTTTTTGTTTGTTTTTTACTCGGTAGATTTTGCTGGCAGTTGTTAGCGAGTGTGCAAGGAGATCAGCAACAGGCTGCGCATTTTCGTGGTCTTCATCATGAACAGCAGTGGTAACAGACTTTCTGAATAAGGTTGTGCTCATATTTACCTTTTTCGTTTCCGAGCCAGTATATATTCCTGATCTCGACCAAACAGAATTTATTTGCTGACTAACCCAGCCCGCTTCAAGCGCCTTGCCATTCCAGGTAACAAAAATGTTCTCACATGTTGTGGAAATTTGAGGTCGGATGCGCGTGACATATATGTCAAGAAGACGAGCTAACTGCAAGGGAATACACACTGTTGCGGACCCATGAGTGTAGCGCGTTTTGTGATGCCTGACGTTGATCGTACACGTAGTTTCGTCCAGTTTGCGCTTCTCGTACTCTGTCATCAACATGTTGGCCAACACCCCAGATCTACGTGCATTATGCAATGCAAAGCTGGTCATCAAAAAATCACGGACAGACGTAAACTCCATCATCGTCAAGTACGAGCTACTTTCCTCGGCATTTCCAAGAATGACAATTGCTTTTCTCGCCATTTCACCCTGCTCAAAAATCTGTATATATTTGCTCCTTGGTGACCAAGCTGTCAAGAAGCTCTTCCTCTCTAACCCACCTCTCGTCACTAATTTGCCTATTATATGTTTTACGCCAGTTGTAAAGACGTAGCTTCATAGCAACTAAATCATCAGTTGTGTAATTGCCAATGTCAACCGATTCACTTATGGCAAATTCGAAAAAAGAGATAAGTGACGACTATCCAGAACCTCAACAAAAAAATCATCGCGAACCTTTTTCCGTTCAAGTAAGTCGGATAAGTTTCCACCGATTTTTTCAACGACTGATCTAACTTCTGTTACAGCTTGGATGGCAGACTTATTTTCCCGACGACCTCCATCTGGCGACATCATATATGCCAGGAAAAGAGACATTGCTCGGTCTACTTCTCCAGGTTCATTAACTTCCAATTCATTGGCGGCAGCGTCAACTTGTTCAGTGTGATCAGAAGACTGTTGATCTTTGAGCATCGCAGGTATTGATTATAAATTCAGATTGGTAGTCCCTGCCAATTAACTTATTCGTTGACGTTTCCAAGCTTCTATCTTCCACGTCTCCAGGCTTGAAGGCTCTGGCTACTGATAGTAGCTGGTCCTTTTCCTCTTTTTCGAGGATGGTGGCATAGCGAAAGATGTTCGTACATCTTTACGCATACGGCAAAACAACAAGCTACAGGACAGTGCCGTTTTACATGGTAATCCTTTGCTAGACGAAGATTTTTTTACACTGGATTCACTCTTTCGTCGGCTTGGTGTTTGGCCTTTCCAGGAGTATACCTTTCTAAGTGAGTGAGACGTTGTCACGTGCTTAGCTTTTGCATCCCTCCATTTATGCACTTTTCGCATGTGTCTGGGCAAGTTAAGAAACAGTCACAGAGCAAGCAGGGCATTGTTTTGCTTCGCGAACCTATTAAATGAAGTGTTAATATTTATTTAAACTCGTATAAGCTTATGGAAAAGATTTTCTAGCCCAATGTTGAAAAGTAGCGCAAAAATATGCATGGATAAGAAGAGAGAAAGACAGAGAAAGACAGAGAAGGAGCTCTAATACTACTTACCGCTATTGATTTCGTTGATGTGTTTGCATTGCCCCGGGTTAGTAAATTTTCTAAGAAGTGAAAAAAGGTTTAGAAGACAAAGTATGACAGCACGGGAATCAGAGCATAGGCACTACTTTTGATTACATGTTATAACAAAAGATAACGAGCTTACCTTCTTGACTTCCTTGTTCTTCATTTTCATTCGTTTCGGAAACTAAGCATAAAAGTGTAATAGCAAAATAGTTCAGTATGCAGGAGCAGCACAGGAGATTTTTCCATGTAGTAAAAAGAATTTAGCAGACAGTTACCTTCTTGGGCATCTTCAGGTACATGAGTAGAAGTCTCTGATGCTTTGTTTCCCCTTTTCTTGAAAACTGAAAGTATAACAACGAATATTAAAACCACAATACCCCAAAATACTTTAATTTATGACTGCCTAGCCTATCTGGAAAACTTAATCACCATTTTTTAAGGTCCGGACTTGCCCAAACTTTAAAAATCAATGAAAAACAACGTTGACCGAAATTAAATTAAACAAAATTAATAACAAATTAAATGAACCAAAATACCATACATTTTCTTTCCATAGCAATGTAAGCTTCAGTTTTGCGATCTTCTCCGCCATGCAGAAGGTAGTATCGCGCCTGCGCAGGTTTCAATTCGCCAAAGCCAATTGTTGCCCATAATATTATGGTATATTCCAAAACGCTATGAACCAAAGTAAACATGTCATCACAGTTAACAAATGTTTCTGCTACTTCACAGATGGCAAGTCGCTGAGCGTCCGTAAAATTTCCAGAACCACAATGGATGTTGTGCATGGGAAGATGGTGCTTCATCAGTCGAACACCATCTAACTTTACTTCCTGATGTTTAACAACTGCCAGGCGATAACTTTTTATTTCTCCCCACAAGAGCTTGAAAACCTGGTGCTGACACAATTTAGCGAAATCGGTGATTGTTCTAACTTCCAGATGATCAATAAGATAATCGACCTTCTTCATTTCTTCATCAGTAACTTTCTCCACTAAAATTGAAAAGTAAGAAAACAAGCATATAAAGCAGGTTAAAGATACACATGTATTTCACAATGAATTATTGAGCGAATTATAGAACCTTATTCGTACTAATTTCCACGCCTGTTAATTTTCGGCGGGCGAAAAAATAACAAACTATTTCTCGCACATTAATTTCCGCACAAAGTCAAATTCCCCCACAAACAGCAAGGAAAAAATAGTAAAGTTAGGGCTTTGGTCAAAATTATAGATGCATTTTTTTGTAAACTGTAAAATATTTCCGTTTATAGCTGTTCTTGTTACAAATCACAAAAAAAGCAGGAATCCATATAAAAAGGGTTGCGGAGCGGAGAACAGGGTCCCCTATGTTCGCAAGAAACAACCATTTCCAGACAGAATATTGAATTGTGGTTAAATACATATAGCTAAATTTCATTTTGACATACTAAAACACTTTCGTTTAAAATGAAAAAGTGTAAGTATGCGACCGTGCGCTATTAAGGATATGACTGTATACAATCTTTCCCTTCCTGAGCTCTATAGCTATAGGGACAAGATAGTATACCTTTCCTAGCCCTGTCCAGGATTCGAACCTGGATCTCTCATTTACAAGAGTGTCATAACCATTAGGCCAATAGGGCATAAATACATGCATAATTTACAGTTGCACATTATACTCAGAAGTTTATATTATAGTAGTCTAGTTAATAAAGCTTTTAAATTCATTTTTTTATACAAATGTCTCATCCAAAACCCAAACTTAACCAATGCCAATATGGTATCATCTTACCCTTATCACCCAGGTAATTTATTATAATTTGTTTCAGTGAGTACTCCAATGTATGGCCAAATTGTGTCCAACATACTACTTTTTTCACAAAAAATAGGACTTAGTACGAATAAAGTAAATGATTTCTAATAGAAAGCACATAGGAACATAATTCTTTTATATCATTACAATATTGAAACTATTTTTAAATTATCATGCATCTCCTCTCCAATAAGAGCTCCTTCTATTAAATAGGGCAAGATGGAAAAAAATCAAATAGTAAATTTCATATACATACATGAAAATTCATCATCATTTTCTTCCAACAGTTTCTTTAGAGATTCTTTTGCATCTGCAACTTCTATGCTAGAAGCCATAACTTTAGTTGTGATATTACTTTAACTAAAAAAAATGTTAAATTTACCAACTTGCAAATATACAATCTAAATAAATGAATGCAAATAAAGTACTTTAATTTCCTTTCAAAATAAATGGGATCTAATGAAAAACTAGCCACAATCACGGATTAACAAAACTGCTGTTGTAATGACACGCAACATAGCTATATATTACAGAACTAACCATAAATACCAAGTTGGGCTTAACCTTACTGATGCTGGGACTTTTCTTCTGAGTCCTTAAATCCAGAATGAGTAAAATCCACCTAATCTACCTAGGCAAACCAAATTGTCCACAATATTAAAACAGCCTTTCTCTCTTTTTAACATTACTATTTTCCTCGTTTAAAATACCTGTTTTATTTGGATACATTAACAGGAAACATGTAAGTAAATAAGAACATAAGTTACGAGTACCTAGCAAAGTTAGCAGTATAAAAACATACTTCTAGTTTAAAACCATAGCTTACATCAATTACTTCAGTAAAAATTAAAAAAAAATGCCTACAAAAATTTTCTATAGTATATCAATTTGGACAATAACAACATGTACAGAAAACAATAAATCATAATTTAAATTAGTCAGATAAAGTCCAATGAAGAATGTATGCCTTATTTAGGCAATGATTTATCTTAATTCTGTTGTGAGATATGCATAAAAAGTTACCAAATTTCAGTAGTAGGCTAATTTTTTTCAGGCGGTTTAAACAATGTGATTTGGAATTTATCCCCTGGCATGAATAGGGAAAATTGTCAAAGTTTGAATATAAAATGATTTAAAAACATCCATTGGTTCTTTCTAGAAATTTTTAAGGTGTATATGCTACAAATGCTGATAAGAATATTCTGCTTGGTAAATTACTGACAAAAAAAATAATTATTTACCACTAAAGGCTTTCTGACAAGTTTGGTGTTTCAAAAAATTTGAGTGTTTGCCTTAAACAACCGAAATATTCACACTTGAAGAATTCAAAAATATATAACAGCACCATAGTCTGAGAGTCCAAATATTTAAATTCAAAGCCATATTACTTTGTCCATTAAAAAGAACTATGTGGGCTAAAAATGCCTTTCCTAACTAGCAGCAGCGTTTATTAACGGTTAAGTCTTCTTTCCCAATAGTTCTGCACTTAATTGTCTTGGTTACTCAGTAAAAACACACTTATTAATCGAGAATATTGTATTATGGTACATTTTTAGTACACAACATCATACGCATGGAACGCAATTTGTAAATTTGGGGAATGGATCGGGATGCCGGGTAAGAAAATAATTTAGTAAGGCAGGACAGATAACGCATGCTGCTAGTAATCATAACAAGGTAATCACACCAAAATGCTTGCCCAAGGCAAAGAGGGTAATTTCCTAAGAGTATGCACGTTTTGGTTGCCCCTCACAAGTTTATGTCCTCATGGATCATAATATTGTGAATGGTTCCCAAGGCATGACCCAGATCTCTTCATGCATGAATTACATACTCATATCCTCTATTCACGAGGTACATTTCACAACTAATTATACATTTACCTATCACTTGTAATTTAATGATTAATTATTTAGTTTATTAATTATATACTTATTTAATAATTTATTCTCATGCATGAAGGATATTTGTTTCTCTTCCACTTCAATCATGAAGGTACACTGCACTTCACCATAAACCGATAATCACATATGGTGTCTTCTGCACCCAATAAACATGTGTTATCAATAATCATGAGCTAAAGGTGGAATGCACAAGCTGGTCCAGTATTGGCCCAGCGTGTGTTACCACATAATAATAATATCAGGATTCATAAAAGGGTGTGCCTCACCGTAATGATAATAAGTGATAATAATATCAAGTAATAATAAGATACACAAGCCTCACACACGCATCTGTCCAAATGTTATATGGCTGACGTAGGAAGCCCGACATCCCCATCAGTAAAAGCGCAAGTGGAAATTGGGTGAACCGTTGCTCCCACCGCTGGACAAAAACCTTCACAACTCTTGTAGCCAAGTGGTTGTATAAGGAAACCGTGCGGCTAGAGCAACAGTGCAGCCACAGTGATCAGTGATCGCATGACCACCCATCGACGACTGGGTGATGTGAGCCAATCCAAAAGCTTGATTGTATGCTTGCAGTGCTTGACCAGTGCGTGAAAAGAAGCGCCAGTGGTCGGAGGCAATCATATTCGGCAAGTGTCATCCGGTTTGGCAGCACATAAAAGAAAATAAACATAGTTAGTTCAAGTAGAATTGGAGACGTTGCCACAGATGATAATGGGAGGTTAATTGCTATGGTTCTGAAGCAACAACACGAAAGCAAACAACAACAATGACAGATAATGTTAGAAGTATATTTCTCTTGTTTCATGTCATAACTACACTTGAGTTTGGGGAAAGGGGGGGGGATGTCAGGTTTGGTATCAGGGGGGCCCAAACCAGATGCGTGTGTTTCCATCCTTACCCTTAGTAAGACGTATCTCGTGGAAACGTCTGCGTATCTCGTGGAAACGCTAACTCACCTGGTGTGTATCTCGTGGAAACACCTGCGTATCTCGTGGAAACGCAACCCTCTCAGCGAATCTCGTGGAAACGCCTACATCTCAGCAAATCTCGTGGAAATGCCTACATCTCAGCAAATCTCGTGGAAATGCCTACATCTCAGCAACTCGCTTGGAAATTGCCTACATCTCAGCAAATCTCGTGGAAATGCCTACATCTCAGCAACTCGCTTGGAAATTGCTTACATCTCAGCAAATCTCGTGGAAATGCCTACATCTCAGCAAATCTCGTGGAAATGCCTACATCTCAGCAACTCGCTTGGAAATTGCCTACATCTCAGCGACTCACTTGGAAATCGCCTACACCTCAGCAACTCGCTTGGAAATTGCCTACATCTGAGCGACTCACTTGGAAATCGCCTACACCTCAGCAACTCGCTTGGAAATTGCCTACTACCTGCTATGGCGTATCTCGTGGAAACGCACCTCATTTGTTAGGGAAACAAACGCATCTTCATCCCATTTGGCTGACGAAGGAAGCCCGACATCCCCACCAGCGCGGGTCAACAGTGCTTCTACCTCTGGACAAAAAACTTGGCAATCGCAAGTAGCCAAATTTGGATCACCAAGAAAACCTTGAGGCAAGAGCACTGGTGTAAGCGAGCGCGCGTCTTTGATGCCAATTGATCCCTCCATCTTGCGTTGTAGATCGTTGCGTGTTGTAGTTCGTAGTATCGTTGCGTGTTATAGTTCGTTGTAGAAGACCCTCTGGGGCTACATCAATTGGTATCGTATGCACTCGTCATGTGTCGGATGATGGTCCGGTTATCGAATTATCATAAGGGTCGTGGTTGATTGTAGGATTAGTTAATATGGTGACAGTTGTGGACATTGATGCCAGTACATGAAGTGATTGATGTACATAAAAGAAAAAGAAAATATATAATAACAGGGTGGGTGGGTGGGCAAACCAAACTATTAGCAAAATGTGATGATGGAAACTAGTTGACTTTAGCTGCTCCCATTTTATAGGTAGGCAAGGCAATCTTAGGGGCCTGGATCTGCAACAGTATTGGTTAGTTACCTTGAGGGCCCCTAGTGTTCATGCCCTGTGACCACCCTTTTCACTAGTCTACCATTCTAGACTTGGAAGAACATTGAGTTTCTAAAGTATGTCCTTCAATGATGCTAGTAGCCATCTTTGTTGACACTTGAATACTGAATGCAATCAAAGCCAAGCCTCTCAACAAGGTATAAGTACTTACTTCAGGAACCGCAATTAACATGTGGTGAACCGTTGGTCCACCACCATTTAATTGCTATGGTTCTGAAGCAACAACACGAAAGCAAACAACAACAATGACAGATAATGTTAGAAGTATATTTCTCTTGTTTCATGTCATAACTACACTTGAGTTTGGGGAAAGGGGGGGGATGTCAGGTTTGGTATCAGGGGGGCCCAAACCAGATGCGTGTGTTTCCATCCTTACCCTTAGTAAGACGTATCTCATGGAAACGTCTGCGTATCTCGTGGAAACGCTAACTCACCTGGTGTGTATCTCGTGGAAACACCTGCGTATCTCGTGGAAACGCAACCCTCTCAGCGAATCTCGTGGAAACGCCTACATCTCAGCAAATCTCGTGGAAATGCCTACATCTCAGCAAATCTCGTGGAAATGCCTACATCTCAGCAACTGGCTTGGAAATTGCCTACATCTCAGCTACTCACTTGGAAATCGCCTACACCTCAACAACTCGCTTGGAAATTGCCTACATCTGAGCGACTCACTTGGAAATCGCCTACACCTCAGCAACTCGCTTGGAAATTGCCTACTACCTGCTATGGCGTATCTCGTGGAAACGCACCTCATTTGTTAGGGAAACAAACGCATCTTCATCCCATTTGGCTGACGAAGGAAGCCCGACATCCCCAAATTAACCCCAAACTGATTTTTGAAAGAAGACAATTTTTTAGATATTAACTCACATAATGTGTTAATGCACAACAACAACTAGTAACGATTCAGTCAATTTATAAAACATCAATTAATATGAATCTAATTTTAAGAACTAATAAGCACTATTGATTGTTTCTTGCTTGGATCTGTGAAACGAGGCCTTGTGTTTTTGAGATTTATTTTGTTGATGTGTACAAACCAATGTGCTGGGAATGGCAGGATCATATCATTACATGTTATAACACCACTGTGTTAGCAGTCTATTTGAAACAAGATTTCTCCAGTACAATTGCTAGTCCAATTTACTAATTGTTAATAATGGTGAAATCTAAAATTCCACAAAACACTGAAAGTCATGTGTATTAATTTCGAGACCACTGTTGATCCTTATTTTGTAAATTCCTAGAATAATTTTTCTAATTAACTTTGTAGAGAACAAAGAAAGGGCTAAAGTAACTGTCTCAGTATACAAGGTGTTGTGAGAATGCATTAGTAGCTTTGAGATCCTACTGAAGTTCTTATTTGTTTCTCCAATAACCTATCCAAGCCTGATTTCTAATTTTACTTTCTTATAACTATGTAACTGTACACTGTGGATGAGTAAATTATCAATGCTCATTCACCCAACTAACAGTTGACTTTCACAGTGTGACATCTGTGCACAAAAAGTTCAATAATTCTCTACAAAATATATAGCCATTTAAAAAAGTGAGTTCGAAAGAGAACTTGAAACTAGCCTTATTCTTAGGGCTGTTGATAGTTGAAAGAAAAGTGAACCACACGGCCAATCCTACCAAAATACAAAGACGGATTGCAAAATCTATTGTTTTGTAATTTTTTATTTCATAAGAAGGGCCTAGTTCCAAACTTTCTTAATTAGTTTCTTAATTTCAAATTTTTCGCGATGGAATGTTCGAGAGTTAACTCGTCTGCAGTAAAATTGCAATGACCTTGTAAATTGAGCACATGTTTTATTGATGGTTGGATGGTGTCTATCAGAAATAGACATAGAATGTAGTAGTAAAAGTTTCTTGATTTTGGTTTCTACATGTAGGTTTCTTATAAAAAAAACAACGTGTATAGGGATTCAAATTTTGTGCAATTAGACGATATCAGGCTGTGAAATTTTTACAACGCATAGGCTAAAGTAAAGTTGTAATGTATACAAAGCCCATATATACATATTATTATGAGAAATACTTTATGGAAGTAATATTAGAGTTGAATTTCATGACACCAGGGCATGTCTGATTTAGAATACATACATTAAAACTAGGATTTAAAAATTTGAAAGCAAGCATGGATATTTCCTAATGTATAAGTCGCATTACCAAAATTAAAAGCCTGAAAGTTTTTTCTACCCAATCGTTGCATTAAGGACTATTCTCAATTAAGTCTAATTTTACATAATTATAAACAGGAGTTTGACATTTGCCGAAAAATATCATTTCATCTGTTGTCACATAACTAATTATCAGTCCTTACATAAATTGTTTATAAATTTGGCTTCTGTCTATTGTATTCCTTGCACTTATAAATGAGCTTTATGTAAAATATTTAGGCTGAAGATGACATTAGAGTATAGGTGTATTAAATAAAATTTGAGATGTTATTAAATTTGTAGTTATTATTCTTATAATGCAATGAACATCATAAACCATAGCACAAGAATGACCTCATCAATTTTGGTAAAAGAAGCATCAAGAAGCCCCTTCTCACTATGAATGTTTCGCAATATAGAATTCCTGAAATGGAAAGCCTGACCATATTTTTACCCCCACTCAGTCTCCAACTAGGACCCTGTCTAAAAGAAAATGATTTCCTGATTTCACACACGCAGTTGATCAAATTTACCCAATTATAAAAAAAAATGTGTGACGACTGCAAAACAAATTTTTTTATTTATTATTCTCACAACCCAGTGAACGTCATAAAGTCATAGCAAAAGAAATGCCTGACCACACAAATTTTGGTAAAAGCATAATGTTAGCTAATATGTGTTCCTTTATTTTTGAAGAAACCCTGTTGCTACCATGGATGTTTGCTACTACAAATAAATTTGCTAAAGAGGGAAGCCTGGCCATTTTCTACCACCAATCACTCTGCATCCAGGGCCCTGCCAATAAGGTCATTTTCATTTCAAAACACTCAATTAAATCCTGTTTTAAATTGACTGAAAGTCATGCACCTGGCACAAGGCACAATTTGCATTCAGCATCGATGTTTGGTTGTTTCCGTTAAGTCATCTTAGGAGCTAAACTTAGGACTTAGGCAACATCTTTGACTTATTCACAGATATTTAGATTGATTTTAAGCTATATTTTGTTAGAAAAAAATTTGTTCAAATTTTCATTGTTCTAAGAATTGTGTTCCTACCAATCCAGGGTTCTTAAGTTTTGCCATTCTGAGCCAGAGAAAGAACCTTTCACAAGCATCCCTAAGCGTCATCTTAGAATTTCAATTGCTCTTATAAGATACTCAGGCTTAAATATGCTTAAGTTATGCTTGATGGTAAAATATTCACCGGAATACGCTTATGACAAGATGATCAGGCCCAAAATATACTTATATATTTGAAAAAAATTGCATTACGTTTTTAACATCAGTAATTACAACTTAAATGTCACTACCTACTGGTTAAAACAGACACAAAAAACAAGAAAAAACACCCACGAAACAAAACATAAAAACTCAACAACATTTTCTTAGGCTTCCAATAATGCTTCCAATAATGCCGAGCTCAAGGATGCTTATAAATGCCATGCTTATAGACGAAACATGTATAGGAATTGGACCTTCACATATAGAAAATCTTGATCTGCCGTTCAACCACTAAAGGAATTCATAATAAAGCAGCTTATGTGTAAAACGGGGCAGCTATGTTTATATATGTGTGGAGCTTGAAATAAAGCAAAATGAGCCACAACATATAGGTTTGCCTGTTAAAATAAGGATCTGCTAGGTAATCCTACCTCACCACGACTCGCAATGTTAGCTTTTTGTAGCCCTTACTAGTGTTACATTACTTAGTATTAACAAATGTAAAAAGATAATAGAAAATAAAAATACGGTCCAAAGTTGAACTTATCCTACTTGCATAAAATCCATGATGGCTACCAGAATTGCATTACTAATTTGGATAACTAAACTTCCTATTCCAAAATGCCTTACTCTGCTAACCAGATTGTTCAGAAAGAAGTGTCCATGTGCTATATTAATGATGTGCCTAGAGCTCACAGTTGCACGAGACACGCCCTTTTTCCTTGTATAGTTTAAAAGTGACATTTTCTTAACTCTCCTAACATGAATAGATAATAAATAGTATGAATAGAACTGACCTGGCTACATGCAATGTCTCTTCTGATGAAATACCCAAGACTTTTTACCTGATGCCTGCCTTGCTTTTGTCTATCCAATCCCAGTTTAATCATCACTGGGTGATGTGAGCCAATCCAAAAGCTTGATTGTATGCTTGCAGTGCTTGACCAGTGCGTGAAAAGAAGCGCCAGTGGTCGGAGGCAATCATATTCGGCAAGTGTCATCCGGTTTGGCAGCACATAAAAGAAAATAAACATAGTTAGTTCAAGTAGAATTGGAGACATTGCCACAGATGATAATGGGAGGGTGGGTGGGAGCTTCAAATCTGAGGAGCTTTAATCTCCAACAACCTCAGTTCTTTATGGCTAAAATTGGACTGACCCATGTGTCATGTATTTATTGACTTGTATTATTAAGCGAGGCAAAACAGATGCATGTTGACCTGGGGCAACTGAATGCTCTAAGCAGATATAATCGAACATGGCTACCTATTAACTGAATCAGAAGTGCCTTATTCTTAACCTTATTTGAGGTACAGTACTAGGCCAGAGCCAGAGTGGTATCTATCATTATACAGGACAGCTAGAAGGTATACTGAAGTCACCACAATTAACATGAGCTAAATATTCATTTAGCTCCATATAACTTTACAGAAAAACATAAGGAAAGAAATGTTAGCAAACTTTTGAATTTAACCTTGAATTTTATATAAAAAATCGCCCAATGAACTCAACCTTGAGGTGTAACACTCAGGATTTTTATAAAAACGAGTTTGCAATGAATATGTTTCTGTGACAAAAATTTATTTTATTCTACAAACCAATGTCAACAAACACACATGTTTACATACACACATTTACACCCTAAATCATTTGTTTTTTGCGAAAGCGTGATAAAAGTATTTGTTGGTGCCCCCTTATACCTGCTACATATACACACTGTTCAGTTATTTAGTTAGCAATAATTTAGTTTTACAATTGGCATCTTACTTTGATTCTTTCTTATTAAAAATATCCATAGGTAACGAATATCATAAATTGGCTAATGGACCAGGAGAGCATACATGGCTCCCAGTATTTTGTAGGAACATGGAAAAAAGGTTCTTCTGGCTCTCAATTATGTTGAGCTGGCTAAAACAGGTTTCTTTTAACAAGTGGGGTATAGTAGAGATGGCACTAGAATAAATTAAAAAGATATTGCAAAGCACGTCACAAGCGACAACCCAAATTTTGGGAACTCTACCATATTGACGAAAACAGAAAACTATATTGATGAAATCAACATAAACACGATATAACGGATAAATGATTTTGATAAATGGATCATATACATAATCATAATCATAATTAACTATTCTTTATTTGTTTAGCTGGCTGACAAAGTCATCAGAGCCCAGATAATGTTTCCAGTTTTTTTAACTGACTCACAGATCAGATACGAAAATGTTTGCCAATTCTTTAGGCGTCCCATAACAAACTAGAGTCAAGAAGTTTTTCCCTAGCTCCTATATATACATAGTGCAACAATATCACAAGGTAGAACTTTATATAAAATGAAGTCACAAACTTAAAACTGCTTACAAAGAATGATTAGGCAATAACTGAAAGACCATCATGCTTAAATTTATAAACAAAAACATTAACCACAAAAGAAAAACAAGGGCTAAAAAAGCTTATTTTCATAGGTAGCTACAGATAGCTAGCTAGCTAAATAAAATACAGTGTTCACAACACTTAGCTATCTAATCTAATCTAATCTAATCTAATCTAATCTAATCTAATCTAATCTAATCTAATCTAATCTAATCTAATCTAATCTAATCTAATCTAATCTAATCTAATCTAATCTAATCTAATCTAATCTAATCTAATCTAATCTAATCTAATCTAATCTAATCTAATCTAATCTAATCTAATCTAATCTAATCTAATCTAATCTAATCTAATCTAATCTAATCTAATCTAATCTAATCTAATCTAATCTAATCTAATCTAATCTAATCTAATCTAATCTAATCTAATCTAATCTAATCTAATCTAATCTAATCTAATCTAATCTAATCTAATCTAATCTAATCTAATCTAATCTAATCTAATCTAATCTAATCTAATCTAATCTAATCTAATCTGGTGCTAAAGACAGGGTGCTACGCTTACGAGATGAAATTAAAAACATCAGGGTAATGAGCTTTAGGAGAAGTAAGGTATACCCATAAAATCCAAACTGTCTTACTCATAGCGGTTATTATTAATTATCGTTACACTTTTTAGGGATATGATGCATGGACATTAAAGTAATAAAACAAAATGTCCGTCAGAGGCGTATTTACAGCCTTGTTTATAACCGTATCGAAATCGAAAGCAAGAAAATAAATTACTGCCACAATAAACAAACATTGATTCTGTATTACTATTTCTTATTCATAGAAAAACGTTATCAAATTCAGGTCACTTCCATTTTTTATATAAAAAGCATCCCTTTTTCATAAGTATAACTTTTTAAGGAGATTACACAGTTTTTTAAAAGAATACACGATATGTGATTCTTTAAAGGCTGAAATAGACTATCATTTTTCAATGATACATTCCAATGACGTTAAAAATGACAAATTTCGGCGCGAATACACTATCATTAAAAAAATGAAATTTGAGCATGTTTTTCTTTACAATATGGACTCTGAAGAAGAAATAGCAGCTGCTGTTGTTGTATGTTATCAAAAAAGATAGTCAAACGTAGAAAAAGAAAGCAAAGAAATGTATGGGTGAAGCCGTGGTTACTGAACTTGGCATCTACAATACTCTCATGTATGAACTGCGCGTGGAGAAAATTGCAGAGTATACGCGATTTTTAAGAACGCCGCTGAATATTTTTGATGAGCTCCTTAATCTCATAGAAGTTGACATTGAGAAAAAAACAACGCATTTACGAGACCCAATTCCTGCTAAAGTCAAACTAGCCGCAACTTTGAAGTTTTTATCATGTTGGATATCCCACAAACTGGGCTGGCTTCTCCAAATCTCAATAAAATTTTCAGTCGCTTCTTGCGTCTTCATTCTCGGGTGAATTATCTTGTTTCAATCTTCGTTTTTAACTATGTTTACGCCTAAACCTATATCGCGTGCAACAAACACGTGTGCGAAAACAATGGATTCGATTTAAAACAATAGAAAAAAAACTTTATTAAAAAATTAAAAGTTGAACATGTTCAACTTTTAATTTTTAAGGATCATTGAAAATGAGAGTGTAAAAAATGACATTTTTTCCTGTATACACTGTCATTTTTCAATGATAATTGAAAAATGATAGTGTATTTCAGCCTTAAGTTGGCGGAGTCCTGGTTTTAGATCTTTCGGCAGATTAATAAACAGTGGTCGGTGCTGTTCTGCCCGGATAATAAACGCTGCCCTGATTAAGTACGGCGGCTTGCCCCGGTTAAGAACAGGGCAGAAAATACATAATCAGGGCAACATAATCAGGACGGGCCGGCTTATTACTCAAAAATTATTATTTGGCACTTATAAAAGGAACATAATCAGGGCAGGCCAGTTTATATACGACAGTCTAATATTATTTCTCACTTATTATAGAACGCACATAATCGGGGAAGGCCGGCTTATGTATGACAGTCAAATATTATTCGAGACTTATAGAACAAATATAATCGGGGCCGACCGCTTTTATATCATTCGTCATAACTTCTGACAAGCAAATAGCGGCAAAGTTGTTGTTGTTCTCAAATGAAACGAAATTTCGTGGCAAATACTAAATTTTGGGATTCGCAAGTTTAATAACTTTTCACCAAACTTAATTCCCGCAAAAAGAATAATTTAGGTTCCGTGAAATTTAGTTACTTCTTCAAAGTATATTATGTTGAAATGTATTTACTACAAGAGTAGTTTATACTAAGAATTACGTCGAGACTTTTTTCTTTCGCCATGTCTAGTTTTTAGGGGTGTTCTATCTTCCAGAGAATGTTTAATTCACAAAAGTTCGAAGAAAATGCCAATCACAGCCTGCCTGGCCAGCCATTTATATCAGCGTTCATAATCCGGTCACCACGACATAACCAGTGCAAAAAAAACATAATCGGACCATGCGTACATAATCCGGCTGCCCCGGTTGTAAACAGGCCGTTTTCGCAATCTGGGCAGAACAGTGCCTCCTTTATTCCAAGCAAGAGGAAGCTTAAACGAAACGAACACCCTTCAATTTTGTATAGTCTTCTCATAATCGTTTACAAGTAATTCAATGGCATATCCTTATGGACAGGTACTGTTTTTTTTTAGAGCCACGGTAAATTGTACTTAGAAAATAGCAAGAGGCTACACGCTTTTTTTTTCTTTTGCCTAAAGTGTCCTTCCTTCCTTCATCATGTGGGGTGTTGGGGTTTAGGAGATCCACCTTGTTGACTCTTCGACAGCCTTAAATTCATTTTTTTCTAAGCTCTAGATTCTTGTTTGAAAATCTAAAAATCGAGGATAATTTTCCATTTTATTATGGCTAGAAAATAAATAATAATACTACTAAATATTTAAAGTGGCTAGCCCAAAAAAAGCACAAAAACCTATATAGTTAGTGGATTGTTTCCACTGGGGGCCACTGAAACAAAAAACAAACAAAACATGATAAACCTTAGACTGCCTCAGCTCAATCAAACATAGTAACATATTTTATAATCTGTGAAAAATGAAAAGAAATTCCATTAGAATTTGCCAAACCAATTACATTGGAGATGGAACCCTTTTAAATCCCTGTGGTGCGCCCAGCGGGTGGTCTTACCCCATAATTTTTTCCCAGAGGTGCGCAGAGCAGGCGGTTCCGATAAAGCTGATTTGGCCCGAAACGGGGTACTTGATTTGTGTGCTTTTGAGAAATGGAAAATAGATAAAATTTGCCAAAACATACAAAAAAACGGAGCTTCGTAGCTCAATTTTTCATTAGATATGAACCAAGAGAAAATGGCTTCCAGCAGCAGGAAAGGAAAGTCCGAGATTTGATCTATGAATGATATTGTGAACTTCATGTTAGCATCTGATGATGATATCGACCTTGGGCAACACGCCTCTGATGAAAGTGACTTTGACAGTGGGAATATGAAGCAGAAGCTACTAGACCTCAATTATTTCCTGATGATCCTGTACCTGTAGATTTACCTGACCACTCTGCTGCTGATGATGATGATGGTGACTTTTATGAACCTGTTGGACCAGTTGAAGAACTACCTACAATTGTGTATGGCAATGTAGAGAGCCCCTTAAACACTCTAAATGAAAGTTCCAGTAGTAGTAGTGAAGGCGAAAGCCTTGAGTCTGTGACTGAATAAGAGGAAGTTCTTTCTGATGACGACAACGACGAAATCCGTACACCCCTATTACCGGTGAAACGTGCACGAACAAGAGGCAATAGCCAGCTGCTACGTCAGCGCCGACCAAGAATGCATGGGTAGATTGGAGGCAGTAAATCACAATGATGGCCCTCCAGCACCTGGCATACAAGGAACGAGAGGAAACGCTAGAGGACAGCAACCGAATGGTAGACGTGGTGGAAGAAGGGGACGGTATGGACGCGGAGCTAGGAATGTAGTTGCTGCTGCACGATGGAGATGGGAACCGATTGAGACTGAATATGAAAATGAAGAAGCTGAAGTACCATTTTTAGATGTACAGTACTGGAAAAAGGTTGTTTAACATCGCGCTTCGCGTATCGTGACGGTATTCTCGATCCGCGATAGACGTTTTTTTACTTTCAAATTGTATCGAGAGGGCTTCGCGATGCATCCGTCTCGATATCATTCTCGAAGCTATCGAGGCCATTAACACTTTTTCATAATAGAACTATTTTAAAAATAAGAGTGTATTCAACAATGATCGCGGATGTTTAAATATAATTATACTTCCTTTGCGTTAATCTTTCTTTTTTAGGTCACATTTTAAAAATTTAAGAACTAAGAACAGCGATAGAAAAGCTTCGTTAGATCGCATTTTAAAAATTTAAGAACGAAGAACGGCGATAGAAAGGTTTTTTTAGATCGAATTTTAAAAGTTTAAGAACGAAATGCGGCGATAGAAATGCTTTTTTAGATTGAAGTTAAAAAGTTTATAAACGAAATGCGGCGATAGAAATGTTTTTTTAGATTGCATTTTAAAAGTTTAAAAACGAAAAGCGGCGATAGAAATGTTTTTTAGATCGCATTTTAAAAGTTTAAAAACGAAAAGCGGCAATAGAAATGTTTTTTAAGATCGCATTTTAAAAGTTTATAAACGAAATGCGGCGATAGAAATGTTTTTTAGATCGCATTTTAAAAGTTTAAAAACGAAAAGCGGCGATAGAAATGTTTTTTAAGATCGCATTTTAAAAGTTTATAAACGAAATGCGGCGATAGAAATGTTTTTTTAGATCGAATTTTAAAAGTTTATAAACGAAATGCGGCGATAGAAATGTTTTTTAAGATCGCATTTTAAAAGTTTATAAACGAAAAGCGGCGATAGAAATGCTTTTTTAGATCGAATTTTAAAAGTTTATAAACGAAATGCGGCGATAGAAATGTTTTTTAAGATCGCATTTTAAAAGTTTAAAAACGAAATGCGGCGATAGAAATGTTTTTTTAGATCGCATTTTAAATGTTTAAAAACGAAAAGCGGCGATAGAAATGTTTTTTAAGATCGCATTTTAAAAGTTTATAAATGAAAAGCGGCGATAGAAATGTTTTTTAAAATCGCATTTTAAAAGTTTAGAAACGAAAAGCGGCGATAGAAATGTTTTTTTAGATCGAATTTTAAAAGTTTATAAACGAAATGCGGCGATAGAAATGTTTTTTTAGATCGCATTTTAAAAGTTTAAAAACGAAAAGCAGCGTTAGAAGAAAAATACGTTGAAAAAGTAATGCGCTAGAATTACTTTAATAAATACGAAAGTTAAAAATTTTCTTATAATATACACCTATTTAAAATAAAAAAAAAGGTAAAGCAGAGATGTGTTTGAAATAAAAAAAACTTTCTCTCTATTCTCATTAAAAAAAACTTTCTCTTTATTCTCATTATCACCTACCATCGCGACACATCGAGACGGATTTTGTCACGATACTAGATTCTCGATAGATCGCGACAATTTATTTTAATTGTTTCTTATTATTATAAACGCGGTACATCGCGTATCGAGGGAGTCCGCGCACGTTGCGCGCTCGATATGTTAAACAACCTTTTTCCAGTACTGTAGAACAACTCAACATACGAATGGGAGAGAATGCTACTCCTCTTGATTTTTTCGAGCTTTACCAATGATGGTATTAGTGACAGAAACTAATCGCTTTGCAAATAATTTTCTAGAAGTAAATGCTGAAGAAGAAGCTGGTAACACTTATAGTGGTACATGGGTAGATGTAGATGAAATAGAAATGAGAAATTTTGTTGGTCTTATATTTCTTACCTTCAATCCCTCTTTATTGGTCTGCGGATGAGTTGTTTCAGAAATCGTTATCGATTACATAAACCGAGACCATTTATTGATTTACTCCGTGACCGCTGCAAAAAGATATATACACCCGGTCAAAATGTCAGTGTTGATGAATCTTTTGTTTTGTTCAAGGGCAGACTGCATTTCAAACAATTCATTTAAACCAAGCGTGCTCGTTTTGGCATAAAATTATACGAACTTGCAACTGCAGATGGCATTACTTTAGATTTTATTGTTTATTGCGGTCGAGGAATGTTTCACGGAGATGACAATAACGAAGACATGCCTACAACAGAACGTATTCCTGTTTATCTCATGCAACAATTTCTAAATGCTGGAAGAATTTTGTTCACTGACAACTTCTACACCAGTCCATCTCTATCAGAACACCTTCTAGAACACAATACACACCTGTATGGAACTATTAGGACTAACCGTAGAAACTACGCTTCTGATATTCTTGATGTGAACCTCGAAAAGGGACAAGCCGCTTTTTACCGCTCTGTTTATCATCCTGAAATATTAGCTTGTTGATCATCCTGAAATATTACAGTACAGTCCGAATGTAAGCTTCCGCGTACGCGCAACTCGCATAAATAATTACTTTTATAATAGAATATTGTATTTTAGAGAAAATAATTGCTTCGCGAGAAATTGAAAAGATCAGGGGAAACTTTTTGTTCAAATAACAATAACCTGCGTGTGACGATGTTGAGAATACTTTCAGCGCGAAGTCTATAGAATTTGTAAACAAAAGCAATTATAAGAATAAACTTTACTGTAATATTATGAAGTAATTGAAAAGAAACACTGTTTAATTTTTATCTTAGAGGATATACTTTTAAAAAAAAAATAGTTTTAAATTTTTAGAACACCATATATGTGATAAGACTCAAACCATTTTTGAACGGTGTATTTTATTTATATGTAAATACATTGTTTAAACATGCTTTGGGTCTTATCACATTACGCACGTTGCTTTAAAATAATCTATTTTCGATGTCTTGCGTAAGTAACTATGACGCAAATTAGAAGACTCACTTGAGGAATTAATGTGCAAGGTAAAAAAACTTGACTATTTAAACTTTAAACAAACTCAACACGAGCGACTGGAAAATAATTAATAGTCATTTAATAATAAACAGTTTTTTAAAAAAAAAAAAAGCTATGATACAAAATATATACAAAAAAGGAAAGTAGTTCAACATTCGCTATTATTTAATTTTGGGCGTTTTAAATATTCGTTCATCGAATTCACCGCGGTAGACCAGGCTGATTTTTGTTTTCCCCCTGCTACGTCGAAATTGTTAAACACCAGATGTTTAATATACTCAACGCGTTTATTGTCCAAGGGCTCATTGTGTAAAATTTTTCCGTTGACAATTTTGTTTATTCCATATACATTCCGTCCCCGTCGTTCCTCCACACTAAAAACTTTTTTCATTATGCGAGTGGCAAAATTGTCAATTTTACCACCAGATTGATTTCTCGCAAATCGGACGGATGTGATGGCTGTTGTTGGTTTGGGAAAAAGGCTGCAGGGTGAAAAAATGGTGGATATCTCTGATATGGATTGTAAGGGAATGGATTTTGTGGTAGAGGTGGAGCATGTTGATTTTGTGGTAGAGGTGGAGCATGTTGAAGTTGTTCTCGATGTTGGTGCAAAGTCGGCAGAGCCACTTCAAAGTCGGCACTTTCAGTGCTATCATTGTGATGATTGGGTATCTCCGGCTGGAATTCTTCAACTTCTGGCTGTTGTTGTTGATGTGACCGTTTTTTCTTGTGATGGTAGTGGCTGCTGTGGGTGATGTTGTGGCTGTGATGGTTGTGGTGGTTGTGACTGTGGTGGTGGTGGTTGTGACTGTGGTGGTGGTGGTTGTGACTGTGGTGGTGGTGGTTGTGACTGTGGTGGTTGTGGTTGTGAGTGTGGTGGTGGTGGTTGTGACTGTGGTGGTGGTGGCTGTTGTGGTTATTCTTTTGGCTGATGTTTTTTGGAGGTGGAAGGCTTTTCTTCACTGGCGTCGATGTCGTAAAATTGTAGGAGTCAAGTCCTTCAGATGTTGTGAGCTCGATATTTTTTACAACCAAAGCTTTTTTCAAATCTCTTTTGATGTGGCTCATCAACAACATGAAATCCTAAAAAAAAAGAAATGTTTATAATACAAGGCAATTACAAACATTTACGTATCGTCACATATAAGTAATTATTTACCTGAAGAATTTGCTTCATTTCTTTCTGCTCACTCATCATTATTTTCAGTGCTTCGTGAACATCCGTACAAGTGCTGCACGTCATTTCGTTTTGCTTGTTCGTTATTTTTGTATGAGCGCGATCGATATTATCTTGTCCTTGGAGAACTTCTTGTAATGTTGCCTAAAAATAATTTTAAAAAAATGAAAGTGTTCTTAATTTTTTGTCTATTAAACCCGTAATCATCGACTGGACTTATATACTGCTTCTTTCAGAACTGATAATTTTCTTTTATTCGCATTTTCTAGTTCTTTCGCTTTTTTTTCTACAGGTTCTTTTCTTATAATTTGATTTCTTTTCAATTTTGGATTTTTTTTGATCTGCTGTCTCGTCTTCGACATCTTCCTCTGTAGAGTTATCCAGCTCTTCTTCATCTTCAATGACAAAGAGTTGCGGGTTTTCTTGTTGATATCTCTCGTCAATTTCGTTTAGTTCTACTCTTGAATCTAAAAATAACAAGAAAACCGTCCGGTTTGATCACACATTCGTATTGTACACATACTTTATACTTAAATATTGTATTGATTATGTTTATATATCTTGTATCTATGGCAACGTTCTTGTTTATATAGACCTGTTGTATAATTTTTATTTTACTTGAAAATGGGTGTATGACACCCGAAACGTCGTTTTAATTTGTACACATACACATGGATGTCCAAGTTTTAACATAAAATATTGTCAATCGAATTTCTAATGTCTGATGTAAAAACAACAAGAACTGAAGCGGTTTGAACACTCACACAACACTATGATGATAAATAATTAAAATGTATTTATTAAAATATAAAATATACAATGATAAAATTTGGTATAAAAATATTAAGGCACAAACTTAGAGAAAGAGATGATGATAAATTGAATCATATTAAAAGTTGTGACTATTTTTCGATAACTCAGATATGGCTGGAGAGCACACAACTCGAGTCAATTTCGAACATTATAACATTGTCAACATACAGTAAATCAAAACAATCATTTCAAGACAATGAACACCGTCATTTGATGCGAGATTTCTCGAAATTCGAATAGAATATACAGTACTGGAAAAAGGTTGTTTAACATCGCGCTTCGCGTATCGCGACGGTATTCTCGATCCGCGATAGACGTTTTTTTACTTTCAAATTGTATCGAGAGGGCTTCGCGATGCATCCGTCTCGATATCATTCTCGAAGCTATCGAGGCCATTAACACTTTTTCATAATAGAACTATTTTAAAAATAAGAGTGTATTCAACAATGATCGCGGATGTTTAAATGTAATTATACTTCCTTTGTGTTATATTTTTTTAACTTATGCATAACAATCTAGGGTATACAGCTAGCGTTAATCTTTCTTTTTTAGATCACATTTTAAAAATTTAAGAACTAAGAACGGCGATAGAAAAGCTTCGTTAGATCGAATTTTAAAAGTTTAAGAACGAAATGCGGCGATAGAAAAGTTTTTTTTAGATCGAAGTTAAAAAGTTTATAAACGAAATGCGGCGATAGAAATGTTTTTTTAGATCGAATTTTAAAAGTTTAAGAACGAAATGCGGCGATAGAAATGCTTTTTTAGATCGAAGTTAAAAAGTTTATAAACGAAATGCGGCGATAGAAATGTTTTTTAAGATCGCATTTTAAAAGTTTATAAACGAAAAGCGGCGATAGAAATGTTTTTTAAGATCGCATTTTAAAAGTTTATAAACGAAAAGCGGCGATAGAAATGTTTTTTTAGATCGAATTTTAAAAGTTTAAGAACGAAATGCGGCGATAGAAATGCTTTTTTAGATCGAAGTTAAAAAGTTTATAAACGAAATGCGGCGATAGAAATGTTTTTTCAGATCGCATTTTAAAAGTTTATAAACGAAAAGCGGCGATAGAAATGTTTTTTAAGATCGCATTTTAAAAGTTTATAAACGAAAAGCGGCGATAGAAATGTTTTTTTAGATCGCATTTTAAAAGTTTAAGAACAAAAAGCGGCGATAGAAATGCTGTTTTAGATCGCGTTTTAAAAATTTAAGAATGAAGAACGGCGATAGAAAAGCTTCGTTAGATCGCATTTTAAACATTTAAGAACGAAGAAGGGCAATAGAAAATTTTTTTTAGATCGCATTTTAAAAGTTTAAGAACGAAAAGCGGCGACAAAAAAGGCTTCGTTAGAGAGCGCATTTTCAAAGTTTAAGAACGAAAAGCAGCGTTAGAAGAAAAATACGTTGAAAAAGTAATGCGCTAGAATTACTTTAATAAATACGAAAGTTAAAAATTTTCTTATAATATACACCTATTTAAAATAAAAAAAAAGGTAAAGCAGAGATGTGTTTGAAATAAAAAAAACTTTCTCTCTATTCTCATTAAAAAAAACTTTCTCTTTATTCTCATTATCACCTACCATCGCGACACATCGAGACGGATTTTGTCACGATACTAGATTCTCGATAGATCGCGACAATTTATTTTAATTGTTTCTTATTATTATAAACGCGGTACATCGCGTATCGAGGGAGTCCGCGCACGTTGCGCGCTCGATATGTTAAACAACCTTTTTCCAGTACTGTAGAACAACTCAACATACGAATGGGAGAGAATGCTACTCCTCTTGATTTTTTCGAGCTTTACCAATGATGGTATTAGTGACAGAAACTAATCGCTTTGCAAATAATTTCTAGAAGTAAATGCTGAAGAAGAAGCTGGTAACACTTATAGTGGTACATGGGTAGATGTAGATGAAATAGAAATGAGAAATTTTGTTGGTCTTATATTTCTTACCTTCAATCCCTCTTTATTGGTCTGCGGATGAGTTGTTTCAGAAATCGTTATCGATTACATAAACCGAGACCATTTATTGATTTACTCCGTGACCGCTGCAAAAAGATATATACACCCGGTCAAAATGTCAGTGTTGATGAATCTTTTGTTTTGTTCAAGGGCAGACTGCATTTCAAACAATTCATTTAAACCAAGCGTGCTCGTTTTGGCATAAAATTATACGAACTTGCAACTGCAGATGGCATTACTTTAGATTTTATTGTTTATTGCGGTCGAGGAATGTTTCACGGAGATGACAATAACGAAGACATGCCTACAACAGAACGTATTCCTGTTTATCTCATGCAACAATTTCTAAATGCTGGAAGAATTTTGTTCACTGACAACTTCTACACCAGTCCATCTCTATCAGAACACCTTCTAGAACACAATACACACCTGTATGGAACTATTAGGACTAACCGTAGAAACTACGCTTCTGATATTCTTGATGTGAACCTCGAAAAGGGACAAGCCGCTTTTTACCGCTCTGTTTATCATCCTGAAATATTAGCTTGTTGATCATCCTGAAATATTACAGTACAGTCCGAATGTAAGCTTCCGCGTACGCGCAACTCGCATAAATAATTACTTTTATAATAGAATATTGTATTTTAGAGAAAATAATTGCTTCGCGAGAAATTGAAAAGATCAGGGGAAACTTTTTGTTCAAATAACAATAACCTGCGTGTGACGATGTTGAGAATACTTTCAGCGCGAAGTCTATAGAATTTGTAAACAAAAGCAATTATAAGAATAAACTTTACTGTAATATTATGAAGTAATTGAAAAGAAACACTGTTTAATTTTTATCTTAGAGGATATACTTTTAAAAAAAAATAGTTTTAAATTTTTAGAACACCATATATGTGATAAGACTCAAACCATTTTTGAACGGTGTATTTTATTTATATGTAAATACATTGTTTAAACATGCTTTGGGTCTTATCACATTACGCACGTTGCTTTAAAATAATCTATTTTCGATGTCTTGCGTAAGTAACTATGACGCAAATTAGAAGACTCACTTGAGGAATTAATGTGCAAGGTAAAAAAACTTGACTATTTAAACTTTAAACAAACTCAACACGAGCGACTGGAAAATAATTAATAGTCATTTAATAATAAACAGTTTTTTAAAAAAAAAAAAAGCTATGATACAAAATATATACAAAAAAGGAAAGTAGTTCAACATTCGCTATTATTTAATTTTGGGCGTTTTAAATATTCGTTCATCGAATTCACCGCGGTAGACCAGGCTGATTTTTGTTTTCCCCCTGCTACGTCGAAATTGTTAAACACCAGATGTTTAATATACTCAACGCGTTTATTGTCCAAGGGCTCATTGTGTAAAATTTTTCCGTTGACAATTTTGTTTATTCCATATACATTCCGTCCCCGTCGTTCCTCCACACTAAAAACTTTTTTCATTATGCGAGTGGCAAAATTGTCAATTTTACCACCAGATTGATTTCTCGCAAATCGGACAACATCGTCGGGTAAATTAAAACCATGTGAAATGTTGGATGTGATGGCTGTTGTTGGTTTGGGAAAAAGGCTGCAGGGTGAAAAAATGGTGGATATCTCTGATATGGATTGTAAGGGAATGGATTTTGTGGTAGAGGTGGAGCATGTTGATTTTGTGGTAGAGGTGGAGCATGTTGAAGTTGTTCTCGATGTTGGTGCAAAGTCGGCAGAGCCACTTCAAAGTCGGCACTTTCAGTGCTATCATTGTGATGATTGGGTATCTCCGGCTGGAATTCTTCAACTTCTGGCTGTTGTTGTTGATGTGACCGTTTTTTCTTGTGATGGTAGTGGCTGCTGTGGGTGATGTTGTGGCTGTGATGGTTGTGGTGGTTGTGACTGTGGTGGTGGTGGTTGTGACTGTGGTGGTGGTGGTTGTGACTGTGGTGGTGGTGGTTGTGACTGTGGTGGTTGTGGTTGTGAGTGTGGTGGTGGTGGTTGTGACTGTGGTGGTGGTGGCTGTTGTGGTTATTCTTTTGGCTGATGTTTTTTGGAGGTGGAAGGCTTTTCTTCACTGGCGTCGATGTCGTAAAATTGTAGGAGTCAAGTCCTTCAGATGTTGTGAGCTCGATATTTTTTACAACCAAAGCTTTTTTCAAATCTCTTTTGATGTGGCTCATCAACAACATGAAATCCTAAAAAAAAAGAAATGTTTATAATACAAGGCAATTACAAACATTTACGTATCGTCACATATAAGTAATTATTTACCTGAAGAATTTGCTTCATTTCTTTCTGCTCACTCATCATTATTTTCAGTGCTTCGTGAACATCCGTACAAGTGCTGCACGTCCTTTCGTTTTGCTTGTTCGTTATTTTTGTATGAGCGCGATCGATATTATCTTGTCCTTGGAGAACTTCTTGTAATGTTGCCTAAAAATAATTTTAAAAAAATGAAAGTGTTCTTAATTTTTTGTCTATTAAACCCGTAATCATCGACTGGACTTATATACTGCTTCTTTCAGAACTGATAATTTTCTTTTATTCGCATTTTCTAGTTCTTCCGCTTTTTTTCTACAGGTTCTTTTCTTATAATTTGATTTCTTTTCAATTTTGGATTTTTTTTGATCTGCTGTCTCGTCTTCGACATCTTCCTCTGTAGAGTTATCCAGCTCTTCTTCATCTTCAATGACAAAGAGTTGCGGGTTTTCTTGTTGATATCTCTCGTCAATTTCGTTTAGTTCTACTCTTGAATCTAAAAATAACAAGAAAACCGTCCGGTTTGATCACACATTCGTATTGTACACATACTTTATACTTAAATATTGTATTGATTATGTTTATATATCTTGTATCTATGGCAACGTTCTTGTTTATATAGACCTGTTGTATAATTTTTATTTTACTTGAAAATGGGTGTATGACACCCGAAACGTCGTTTTAATTTGTACACATACACATGGATGTCCAAGTTTTAACATAAAATATTGTCAATCGAATTTCTAATGTCTGATGTAAAAACAACAAGAACTGAAGCGGTTTGAACACTCACACAACACTATGATGATAAATAATTAAAATGTATTTATTAAATATAAAATATACAATGATAAAATTTGGTATAAAAATATTAAGGCACAAACTTAGAGAAAGAGATGATGATAAATTGAATCATATTAAAAGTTGTGACTATTTTTCGATAACTCAGATATGGCTGGAGAGCACACAACTCGAGTCAATTTCGAACATTATAACATTGTCAACATACAGTAAATCAAAACAATCATTTCAAGACAATGAACACCGTCATTTGATGCGAGATTTCTCGAAATTCGAATAGAATATACAGTACTGGAAAAAGGTTGTTTAACATCGCGCTTCGCGTATCGCGACGGTATTCTCGATCCGCGATAGACGTTTTTTTACTTTCAAATTGTATCGAGAGGGCTTCGCGATGCATCCGTCTCGATATCATTCTCGAAGCTATCGAGGCCATTAACACTTTTTCATAATAGAACTATTTTAAAAATAAGAGTGTATTCAACAATGATCGCGGATGTTTAAATGTAATTATACTTCCTTTGTGTTATATTTTTTTAACTTATGCATAACAATCTAGGGTATACAGCTAGCGTTAATCTTTCTTTTTTAGATCACATTTTAAAAATTTAAGAACTAAGAACGGCGATAGAAAAGCTTCGTTAGATCGAATTTTAAAAGTTTAAGAACGAAATGCGGCGATAGAAATGCTTTTTTAGATCGAAGTTAAAAAGTTTATAAACGAAATGCGGCGATAGAAATGTTTTTTAAGATCGCATTTTAAAAGTTTATAAACGAAAAGCGGCGATAGAAATGTTTTTTAAGATCGCATTTTAAAAGTTTATAAACGAAAAGCGGCGATAGAAATGTTTTTTTAGATCGAATTTTAAAAGTTTAAGAACGAAATGCGGCGATAGAAATGCTTTTTTAGATCGAAGTTAAAAAGTTTATAAACGAAATGCGGCGATAGAAATGTTTTTTCAGATCGCATTTTAAAAGTTTATAAACGAAAAGCGGCGATAGAAATGTTTTTTAAGATCGCATTTTAAAAGTTTATAAACGAAAAGCGGCGATAGAAATGTTTTTTTAGATCGCATTTTAAAAGTTTAAGAACAAAAAGCGGCGATAGAAATGCTGTTTTAGATCGCGTTTTAAAAATTTAAGAATGAAGAACGGCGATAGAAAAGCTTCGTTAGATCGCATTTTAAACATTTAAGAACGAAGAAGGGCAATAGAAAATTTTTTTTAGATCGCATTTTAAAAGTTTAAGAACGAAAAGCGGCGACAAAAAAGGCTTCGTTAGAGAGCGCATTTTCAAAGTTTAAGAACGAAAAGCAGCGTTAGAAAAAAAATACGTTGAAAAAGTAATGCGCTAGAATTACTTTAATAAATACGAAAGTTAAAATTTTCTTATAATATACACCTATTTAAAATAAAAAAAAGATAAAGCAGAGATGTGTTTGAAATAAAAAAAACTTTCTCTCTATTCTCATTAAAAAAAACTTTCTCTTTATTCTCATTATCACCTACCATCGCGACACATCGAGACGGATTTTGTCACGATACTAGATTCTCGATAGATCGTGACAATTTATTTTAATTGTTTCTTATTATTATAAACGCGGTACATCGCGTATCGAGGGAGTCCGCGCACGTTGCGCGCTCGATATGTTAAACAACCTTTTTCCAGTACTGTATATCTACTGGTTTCATTATTTTGTGTATACTATATAAAGCTACACGATAATAAGAAAACAACAAAAAATCGCTGCTATACGCAAAAAAACAATAAACAAACTTTTGGTCAATATAGCGCGCTATTTGTGGTGGCTTTGATTTTGATACTATTCGCGCCCCTTTCAACTTTTCGTTACCACCATGACAGAACGCAGCCCATACCAAATCACACATTTCTACGAATGTGTGAAATTACACGTTATCATTTATGAGAAAGTAAAAAAAGAAATCGAATATAACAAGATATAGATTTACCACTTATCCTAATAACACAGCTTGGTATATGTCATTGGCTTTAGCTTGCGCATTATAAAATTTTTACTTTCACTTCAATTTCTTTCTTGTCTTGTAAATATTGCCTTAAAAGTTCCTCTTCTGCAATTTTCTCCTTGAAAGTACACCAACGCGTAATTTGGAACTTGCAATTTTTTTTGCCTGTTTTTAACAGCATCTGCGGAAGCCATTTCTCGTTTGTTTGTCGATGCGTTGAAACGATTTTTTTGTTAGTGTACGCGTTATATACGAAATCAAAAGTGAAATAGTATATCACGCAGGTCTTTTAGTTATATACATTTCGTTTCAATTCCTTTTATAATATTGTAAGTGTCGGTAAGTATTCGGTTTCATTTAATCTTTTAACAATGACATTACAATTAGCACACAGGCCCTTTTATTAAAACTCCGCAGTACACGAATAATCATTTTCGTTCAATTGCTTTGAAAAGTTCCATAACATTTTTCACTTCTGAACCCCCACTAAGTATACGGTATCTTAACTTATATATGAAATATACTTTATTTTTAAAAAAAATATAATTTTCAAGTTGTCAGTTGGGAGAGATGTTGTCAAGTGAAACACGCGCTCGCATTTTAAATTTACGTTTGTCAGGATATCAACCTTCAGCTATTGTAACGAAAAGTATTTGCGCAGGGTCGAGCAAATACGAATCGCCTAAAACGTCCTAGTCTCATGATTTACATCTTAATTTTGTGATATGTATATTTCAATGTGAGACCCGTTGATAATTATTCTAATAAAAATGATTGCATTACTTGCCGACTTGCCTCAAATGTTGCTAAAGGTGAATTTGCACTCAAAAACGAAATGGAACGGATCAGAATGGACAATTGTGATTTGAGAAATCTGACTGGTTAATGAATTTTTCTGTTCTGATCCAAACTGTAAGTTTAAATCATTTTAACTTTTCGTGTTAACAGGAACGGAAAAATTATAAAAACGAAAGAATAGTTAGGACGCTAATCAAATTTGAGTATATTTCTTGTTCTGTTTTGTTCCATTTTGCTGCTGAGTGGAAATTCAGCCTTATGCTGCTTTGAACATTGCCCTGTTGTTAAAAAAGCAGATGTAACATTTGGAAATCTTGTTGAATTGAATTAAAAAAGAGGTTCTGTGGAGGAGAGTCATAAGCATTTCAAATTATTTCTTAAAAATATTCTCCAGCCTGCTTCATATTATCTATATTATAATGCCCGTATACGTCTGTCCGTCTGTCTGTCTGTCACGCAAAATGGTAGCTTAGCTGCAACGGGCGAACCCGTGGATTTTTCCACGGGCTAACGACTAGTTCCTTAAATTACACAAATTTCAATACCAGTTAAAATTGGTAATAATGGTAGATTCCAGACTTAAGGTTGAGGATATCATGTCATAGCCATACAGTGTTGCCAGTAAACAGAGATTGATTGCAAGAAAAGTGAAATCACATGATTTAGATGTTCACATGTTCAGTTTGTTTCGCCAATACCAACTACAACAATCGTTTGTCAACTTTTTAAAAATCTGATATTTTATGAAGCTAGATTTTTATTGCTTTAGTACGATAGGATTTTTTTACCATGGCTTTTGCATATGTGCATTTATTGTGAACTAGATTTTACTATATTTCTACTCTGTAACAGCTTTTTCTTACTGACCTAAACAATCGTATGTTTTCATTTTGCAGTAGTATATACTTAAATATATCTTCATTGATAAGTGGTAGATTCTCATCTGTTATAAACCACCTAGCTGTAGTTGCAAGAATATCTGTGGGATCTAAACTACAATTAAACTTGTAATTTTTACTTGCTTTGTCTCCTAGATGTTTTACTGGACGAGGATATCGCATAAACATTCTAATTTTAATCTGAAGTTCTTGAACATTTTCTGTGGCACACTGCCCCATATTTTTAACCATTCTAAACATTCTTCACGGCTATAATTTCTAACATCCTTTCTACTGTCCATATTTATGATTTGTACTAACTGATATCATAAACTATATACTATTACAATATACAACCTTTTTCTTCAATTTATCTGCCAAGCTAACCAAAAAAATCGCCGCCTTTATGATTTCTCCATAGAAGTAACTTCACACGGACCCGACCGCGCCGTATTAATTTGGCTAATAGCGATGTATAGACGTTAGATTATTTTTATTTATAAGATAATAGTTTTCCGTATAATATATTAACTTTTTGATAAAAGGAATTAAAAAGGTTGTGTCAATGTAAAGACACATTTTAATTCTATTTTAATTTTTGTCAAATTAAATTCTGCAAAAAGCTGTGCACAAATTATGGGAGTATAACTATGGTATAAAAATGTTAATTAACATAATTTACCATTATAATTATATTTTTAATAAAAAGTTTTACTTTCCGCTCAATTAACATAATGTAACAATTTTCTTGTGGGGTAAATAATAAAATAAATAACAAATATACCTTGAAATTACTATATTTGGGACAGATAATGTAATTCCCCATGGCTTATAGCTTAAAAAAATACAATAAAAAAAATAAAAAATTGCCTTTTTAGGGAGGTTACCAGCCCACCTTATGGAGGTCAACCACCATATGGTGCCCCACCGCAACCTGGTGCTTACCCTGGTTATGGCCCTCCCGGGGGAATAGTAAGTTAATTTCTTTTTTTTGTCCCATGTAAAGAAAAATTGTTTCATTTTGTGGAGTAATTTTAGTTATAGGCCCCTACACTGTATCTAATAAACAAATCTTAATACTCTAATTTAAGTTGTCATTTTTTGTCAACAAAAAGAGTTAATGAAAACAATTATTATTTTAGTTGTTTTTGCAAAAAATAGATTGTTATTTATTTTTTGAACTAATTTTTAATTTATAAAGTGATTTTTAAAACGCTGCTATTTCGTCTATTAGTTTGATAACTCTTTTTGTTTGCACTCCAATATGGTAATGTTGTGTTTTTTGCCAACTCTCTTAAGTTTGTAAGATTATAATCATGTATGTCCATTGCTTTCAGTATTGTAAATTTGTATATTGTGTTTATCGTATAATAGTTTTGTATTTTTTTTCTCCGTGATTTTCAATAATTTTTGAATGACCTTTTTTTATTTTAAACTCTGGAAGAAATTAGCAGCTAGCAATTCAATTATTTTTTATTTTACCTTCAATCCTGTTTCGCAAAATAGGGTCCATAGAAAGGAAATTAACTAAGCACCTTCGCATACGACTCGTGTCATATCAACATTTTGCAGGATTTTAAGTCAATATTTGTATTTTTCTTTCGATGGAAAATCTGTCTTTCTGTTAACAAGATACTATCCTTTTTCCAAGATTTTATGTACATTAGCTTGATATAGATGTACGTTTTTTCTTTCAGGATCCTTTTGTTTGGATACTTTTCAGCTGTTGCGGGACATGTAAGGCATTACATTGTTCATTTTTTAATTATTTTTTCCTATTGTATCTGACAGGAAAGTGATCCTTTAAAAACTTTCCTTTTTTTTATAAACAACAGTGGTCTGCATTAAAAAATTCTCTTTTGACATTGAAATCTCTCCAGTTAATAGCAAATGTTATTTAGGACCAACAAATTGATGCGTTGGAGCTTCAAAGATGTTTAACTTCATCTGGTATTGGTGGCGCATATCAACCATTCAGTCTTGAAACATGTCGAATCATGATCTCCATGTTAGATAGGGATTACTCTGGCAAAATGGGTTTTAACGAATTCAAAGAACTATGGAGTGCACTCAATCAATGGAAGGTATATGTCAATTTTACTCTCGATATACTGGATTTCTCAGCCCAATAGTAATGTGTCCCCTTGGTCTTAATTTGCTTGTGTTTGTAAGTTCAAGAGGGTTAGTGATTCATAGGAAGTTAATAGATACTTGATTTTTTAGACAACATTTATGCAATATGACAGAGACCGATCTGGAACAGTTGAACCACACGAGATGCATGGTGCTATTCAATCATGGGGTATGCTGATATTATGTGTCGCTTTAATCAAATTCCTTTTCTTGTGTGTTTCAGTGGTATTTCATTTATTAGTCTTTTATGTAAGGGGACAGGGCGGAGTTTTTGTTACACTAGCGAAGATTTATTGTCTTGCTGTGTGAAGTTGATTTGACGACTTTGTATATTATTTGAACAACGCTTCAAGGCTTTTTCAGTTTTTTAACAAAAAGCTCCAATATTTGGCTTTATAGATCATATTTCTATTAATTTATAACGAAATACGGCTACGTCTATGCTTCTTAAGAGGGTTCTATGAGTTTTAAAGCGAAATACATAACTTAGTTGCACTCGTGTTTTCCTAAAATGCTTCACAATGATCGAATTTCAATTCGAAAATGGTGACAACCCAGATGCGTGCTGTAGCTTACACACAATAATCTGCAAAATGGTTAAATTTCTTTCATTTTTCTTTTCATGTCCAGGTTACAATCTCACACCTCAAGCGCTGAATATTATCATCAAGCGTTACTCTGACAGTGGTCGAATTAAATTTGATGACTTTGTTTCGGCTGCTATTAGACTTCGCATGTTGACTGGTATGTGTTTTATGTCTATCGCAGTTATTTCTATCAGGTCACAACATTTGTGAATTGTGGACAGATCTTGTTTCTTGTTTCTGTTAAATATATTTGCAAATTGATTTATGTGGAAAGCTACTGATAAGTTTGTTGTTAACAGTCTCCACAGTGCCATTGTTTGATGGATATTTTATGCGTTCATAGACCACTTCCGCCGTCGTGATCCAAGTCAAACCGGCCACGCCAATTTCTCGTACGATGATGTAAGTTTGCCTCAAACCTTGTCAGGGTCTCAAAAGCATAACACTCAACTTGTAATCGCGAATATATGGTAATCCAATAGTAATCCAAAATTATTTTTTTCTTATAGTTCATCCAAGTAACAATGTTTTCATAAAAAGCAAGTTCGTGCACCTCAACAGACATCAGGAAAATAATGCTCACTGCTACAAATTTTTACTACACCCACATATGTTGTTATTATTATTTTTTTTTGTTATTTAATTTTATTGTGTACTCATAGAATGGAATGTCTTTTACTCGAATGTTTTTTATATCCCGCTTGTTTGAACGCAGCGCTGAAGTAGCATGTTGTCTTTTCGCATATTTGTCTCATTTTTTACAAAAAATCCTAGTACTAAAAGTTTGAATCGCCAAATTTCTCTCAAGTCTGAAATATATTTGCATAGACTTAGGTCGCTTTCCACTGAGCGTACTTGGCGAAGCTCCCATCGTTTAGCACATGGGCATGTACATGATTCTTTGACCTTAAGGTAAATCACGTGGTTCCACGCGCCCAGGCAGGTGGCAATCGGTGTAGTCCTTCCAGTCTCAATAGACTATGACGTCCTACGCAGTTTTTCTACCGTCAGGCCCTTAGTACACCCCAACTACGTGCACAGGCCTGCAAATGCTGTAATATAGCCTTTCCCAGCCTAATAAGGGCCTTACACGTAAATCATGTGGTTCCACATTCCCAGACAGATGGGCATCGATCTAGTCCTTCCAATCTCAATGGACTACGACGTCTGAAGTCGTTTTCCTTAGCGCCAGGCACTTAGTACACAGCGAATTACGTGCCACGGCCTCCAAAGGCTGTAATATAGCCTTTTACAGCTTAATAAGAGTCCTACACGTAAATCACGTAGTTCTACGCCGCCGGACAGGTGGCAATCGGTCCAGCCATTACAATGCACTTAAAATTTGGAGGCCAAATAACATGGAAATGTGGTGGTGACGTCAGTCATTTTTTACTGCGTGGGTAAATAGGGATCACCTGGACCAATTTAGGTGAGTTTCCCAAACCTGGGTTTCCGAATCTGTTTCGGAATAAATGGGTTGATGACGTCTTCAAAAACATATAAACCACAATATTTCCGTAACCGTTTGTCAAAAGTACATGATCCTATACATTTTCTTGATCAGCGTTTAAAGATCTATACGATAGAGGTAACAGGTATACGAATTTCTAAAGAAAGATTTTTGTACTTTTTGCGGGGACTTTGCTGACGTCAGCAATGTTTTTAGAACTTTGTATCTCCTTAATCGTTCGTCATAAGCGCATTATCTGATACATTTTCTTCATCAGCGTTTCGAGCTCTACACAATAGAAGCAACGTGTAAACAAATTTCCGAGAAAAAAAATTGTGTATTGACGGGTCCTTGCAGACGTCATAAAAATTCGTTATGGTCCTCTTTTCCATTATACTCCTGCCTAAGTGGATTTTTCCACGGGCGTTATCGACTAGTTTGTTGATATTATAATGATCCTTTTTGGGTATTCGTCGGTATCGTAATTTGTGCATTGATTTGGTCGAATATATCAAGAAGTAATGCATGTTTTTCAGCAGACTTTGAAGATCTGGAGTGTGACTTTTGTACATGGAATGTGGGTTGTGATTGTCTGTCATGTGGCGATGCTAATTGTGACACCCGTTCGCGTGGTGATTGTCAAACAGGTTCTTGTAATCTTAGTGTTGGTTCATTCGATATAGGCGGTGGTGATGATGACTAGAATAAGAAGTTGGACTTGTACATCAAGTATGCACGCTATTTAAAGACAGTCACTTCGAACTCTTTTTGGTTCCATATAGTCTACGCTAGGAAAATTTTAATGTATTGGTAACTTTCTATCGAATAGCATTTTACATTTTGGCACATGTCCTTTAATTCTAAATTTAAGTTGCATTTAGATTAGTTTTTTTATAGGGTTCAGCCATAGACTAGTGCGTCCAGAACAGACTGTTCATTTGCTAATACAGCAACCCTGGCATCAAGTGTCTTCGCAGGTTATGTCTCAAATGTTAAATTTTCTGACGTTACGGCACCACGTCAATAATATTAATTTAACGTCAATACACCTTTCCCGAATTAGCTTTCTTTGATGTACCGCTGCTTTTTCTAAACTTTCTCAAACATAATGAATATGATTTTGGAAATCTTCACCTGAAACTTGATAGAATGTGAAGTCTTCGGATTCATACAGCAAACAAACAACCTGTTACAACAGGTTCTTTAATTTTGTCCTAATTAACTCTGCTTGAAACCCAGGCTTATTAGTACAAGTAGAAAATTAAGAAGATTATGACCGTAATATTAATACCAGCAAAAAAGCATTTTCACATGTCGTGTTAAGTTAAAAATTTATACACACACCAATTCAATGATGTTGAATATGATCCTAAAGTCAAAACATCAAAATTCTAAAATTTAAAAAAAACCATGTAATTCGGGAAACGTGTATAGCTTAACTTAAATCAATGAAACCACATTACAATGCACTCAAAACTTTGGAGGCCAAAAAACTTGAAAGCGAGGTGGTGACGTCAGTCATTTCTTACCGCGCGGGGTAACTAGGAAGCACCTGGGACCAAATTGGGTAAGTTTCCCAAACCCGGGTCCCGAATTCGTTACGGAATGGACGGGTTTATGACGTCATCAAGAAACCTTTAAAGGAGAACTAACGAAAAAACCTACATATATAAAACATTCTTAAGCCTGATTCACACTTGCTTGCGTCTGCGTCGTGAAGTACGCATGCGCAGTAGCAGCTTCTTTAAGAAGAACGCAACAGTGAAGCAAGAAAAACGCAAGCCGTTCACACTTACACAAAAAACTTAAGCAATATGGATGGTGAAGAAGCACTGATTCTGATTTTTATTTACTTTTTTTCTCTCCCATATCTGTTTCTTATGTTTCGAAACGATTTTTCAGCGTTACTGGCTAAAAAAAAAGTACATCAACATTATTGGAATATGCTTTGTACTTTACATATATCAATATAATAGATTCAAAATTCAATATTTTTGAGAAATCTTATGAATGCTAAAAATTAAGTATTTTTAAAAAAAATTTGTTTACGTACCATCTAACAAGTTTGCTTCTTTGGCTACATCCTCCCAAGCAAGTTTTTTCTTGTTTTTATCTTTAAAACTTTTGTCTTGTTTATGATTTAACACGGGTATTATTAACTGCTTCACTCAATTACATATCACGAAAACAACATGGCATAAAAAAATTTCATTTTTTTTAATTTTTTTGTGTCCAAATTTTGTCCACCTAAATCTATAATTACATTTACGGTCGCCGCCATTATTGAATAAAAGCAAACTTGATTGATAATTTTCTTGGTAGAAACATTGTGAATGCAATTCAACAATTTGAAAGAAGGCTCAACAATGTATATATTTTTCACAATATATTTCAGAGGTATACTCCATCTTCAGGTCAATATCTAACAAGAAACCGCGGTCGGTTTGAAATTACACTTTCCGGCCAAGAATAGAAGAATGTGAAGCTAGGATACCGATCTCGATATCAATGGAAAAAAGAATTAGCTGTATCCAGTTGCATCAGTTAAATTCTGTATTAGTATAAATAAAATTAAATAATTTAAGTCAAACCAAATTTTTCATGAAAATAATTAGAACATGGTGTGTCAAAGGAGGAAGAAAAACTAGTGAAGAATAAAGCCAAACTCTGACATACATTCTGAATAAGATTTTTAAAGGCTGAAATACACGATCCGTTTAAACCTGACGGATGAGTCATAGGTCAAAACAGATCGTGTATTTTAAAAACACTAGTCGGTGACCCGTGAAAAAATCCACGGGTTCGCCAGTTCTTTTTATACCGCATTGCTTCCGTCTCGCTACTTGCGGTACCATTTCGCGTGACAGACAGACGCATACGGGTATTATAATATAGACTAGCCAGGAAACCCGGCGCCGAAACGCCGGGTTAAGCCAAACGTCAAGGTGTGATCCGGCGTTGAATACTCTGAGGAGCACTTAATAAGAGCCGTAAACTGTGTCACACAATCAGGTGGAACGCTTTAGTACAGGTATACAGTGTGTCGTAAATCAAGTAAAGCGCATACACCATTATGGTGTTGCGACTGTAACATAATTTTCAAAAAATAACTTTAATGCAACAATAGCTGAAATAAAAACAGAGTTTACAAAGCGTTGTTACTCCGTTATAGCAAAAACAATCAAACAATATTATTTTATTTTGCGGAATAAGTTTTTGTAAAAGTTAAAAAATTAATCGTGACACCGAGCTGAGCGCTTAGTAGAGTTAAACGGTGCTGCACAGACGTATAGGGATAATACCCTTTTGAAAAAACTTTCTCGCAGACTCTGTTTAAATTAAAACACAAGAAAAAGTCCATTGCTAACACAGGGCTGAGCAGTTAGTTCAGGTAAACAGTGTTGCCCATCCGTACAGGCGTGATACTCGAGAAAGTTTAAAAATTAGTACAGGTTTTACAAAAAACAGTCTGTGGTTAAAACTGGGCTAACCGCTTAGTATAGTTAAACAGAGTTGAACAGGTGTATAGAAGTACCCTTTTTCAAAGAAACTTCATTGCAACTTCGGTTTAAATGAAAACACAGGGAACAGCCTGTCGTTACCCGTCCAGCTAAAACAATTGCTCAGCCATTTAATTTGCAGAAAAAGTTTCAGGAAAATAATAAAAGATGCTAGCTACCTAGCTAACTGCATTTAGCATAAGAATATTGTTGTAGCCAAACTACATTTTTATCTTTATGCTCTCACTCTTTAGCCAAAGATAGGAGCTAGCTAAATGGCTACAGCCTCAACATAAAAATAAATGTTGGGTAGGATAAAAAGCTCTATACCATACAGATTAGTAATAAGTAAGGCTCTAGCTAGCTATAGCCTTCAAAATCTTCGTTCCAAGCCAAAAAACTTAAAAATGGTGCGTTCAAGATTTGTACATGGCTAAAAAACGTGACAATATATTTATCTTAACATTTTAGAACATACAAAAAACCAATATTACGAAAATAAAAAGCTTATAGAAGACAAAAAGGTGAAACAGACTTACAAACAGCACTGACCACCATTACTTTAAAAACTAAAATGGCCATCATGTTTCCGTCCTCATGTTTCTTCGTTGGCATGCCCAGGCCGCGAAGTCTTGGATTGGTTTTTCAAACAATCAAGCGTTTTGATTGGTGTATTATGTGCGACCGGTCAAAACAAAGTCAGTAAAACTATCAGTAAACTGTCCCATTTGTTTTCTGTATCTCCTGAGCAAAAACGGTGATTGAGGTCACAGGGGTAATTATTATTAAAAATGGCGTATTAAAATAATGCATTCATCTTTATCACTAAATTTATTTTTCTTACTATGGTAATAAATTAAAGTAATTCAATTAATTAAAGAAATAAATTAATTTTTAGAATTTATTTTAATCAATAATAAGATTTCCGATTAAACAACCCCCTGGTTTCTAAAAACTCGTGGAAAGATCAAAGGAATATCGGTAACCCTTTTGAACAGACAGACGGAATACGGCTATTATAATAGAGACTAGCCGGGGTAAGCCAAAGTCAAGGTGTGACCTGACGTTGAACACTCTGTGGAGAGCTTAATAAGAGCCGTAAACTGTGCCACACAATCAGGTGGAGCGCTTTAGTACAGGTATACAGTATGTCGTAAATTAAGTGAAGCGCATAAACCATTATAGTCTTGCAACTGTAACATATTTTTTTAAAAATATTCCCTGCAACGATAGCTGAAATAAAAACACAGTTTACAAACCGTTGTTACTCCATCATAGCAAAAACAATCAGTCAATATTATTTTATTTTGCAGAATAAGTTTTTGTGAAAGTTCAAAAAATTATCGTGACACTGGGTTAAGCGCTTAGTACAGTTAAACCGTGTTGCACAGGCGTATAGGAATAATACGCCTTTGGAAAAAACTTTCTCACAGACTCTGTTTAAAAAAAACACAACAGGGCTGAGCGGTTAGTCCAGGTAAACATTGTTCCACATCCGTACAGGTGTGATTACCGAGAAAGTTTAAAAATGAATTGTCACATTGAGTTGACCCCTTAGTACAGGTAAACCACGTTGTACATGCGCATAGGCATAACAGCCTTTACCAAAAACAACAGTCTGTTGTTAACAACACTGGGCTAACCGCTTAGTATAGTTAAACAGAGTTAAACAGGCATATAGGCGTAAATACCCCTTTCCAAAAAAACTTCATTGCAATTTCGGTTTTAATGAAAACACAGGGAACAGCCTGTTATTAACGGTTCAGCTAAAATAATCTGGCAGTCATTTCATTTGCACAAAAAGTTTTCAGGAAAAAATAATAAAAGATGTAGCTACCTAGCTAACTGCATTTAGCATAACAATTATTGTTTAAGAATATTGTTGTAGCCAAACTGCATTTTTAGGAGCTAGCTAAATGGCTACAGTCTCAACACAAAAATAAATGGTGGGTAGGATAAAAAGCTCTTATACCATACAGAATAGTAAGAAGTAAGGTTCTAGCTAGCTAGCCTCCAAAATCTTCGTTCCTAGCCAAAAATCCTAAAACTGGTGCGTTTAAGATCTGTACGTGACTAAAAACGTGACAATATATTTATCTTAACATTTTAGAACATACAAAAAAACAATATTAAGAAAATAAAAAGCTTATAGAAGACAAAAAGGTGAAACAGACTTACAAACAGCACTGACCACCATTGCTTTAAAAACTAAAATGGCCATCATGTTTCTTCGTTGGCATGCCCAGGCCGCGAAAGTCTTGGATTGGTATTTCAAACAATCAAGCGTTTTGATTGGTGTATTATGTGCGAGCGGTTAAAACAAAGTCAGTAAAACTATCATTAAACTGTCCCATTTGTTTTCTGTAGCTCCTGAGCGAAAACGGCGATTGAGGTCACGGGGGTAATTATTATTAAAAATGGCGTATTAAAATAATTTCATTTTTATCACTAAAGCTAAGGCGCCACGAGGAACATTTTCATGCGCGTGCTATGCAACATTGCTGCATAGCACGCGCATAAAAAAAATTACTCGTGTCCCATGCCTATTTTTCACTGCAATGCAGCAAAAAAATGTTGCATGGAGCAAACATTTTGCTCCACAACTTCGGGGACAAAATAGATCTGAATCTATTTTGCTCCCGTGCTCCGGGGACAAAATGTGCTGAAAAATTTGTTGTGGAGCAAATGTTGCACGTGTCCCCACCTTCTGCAACAAATATTTTACAAAATTATTTGAGGCATTATTTTATTGACCAATCAAATCACAGAAAGATATAAACAAGTTTTTTTCTTGAGAAGTTGAACTGCAAGTGAAGAGTAGCTAGTGAGAAAATAGCGAAAATGGCGGATGAAAAGAAAAAACTATCAGACGAGGAGAAAGTTACTTTAATAAACTTTTATAAAGCGAACCCAACGTTATGGGACAGTGGGAATATATATTACAAAAATAAAGACAAAAAAGAAGCTGCGAAAATAGACCTTGTCACTGAATTTGAGGGGGCGTATAGCTGTGATTTTCTAGAAAAAGCATTCCATTCTCTTCGTTCATCGATGCTCCGTGAAGTTAAACGTAATGCTGGAAGCGAAGTTCCATCGAAAAAGTGGAAGTTTTATGAACAAATGGAGTTTATCGTAAGTGATCTTACAAAAGAAAAAAAAAAAGCGCAACTTTCGTCCGACGAGTTGGAAGAATTGATTGATTTTTATCGTGAAAATCCCGCGCTTTGGAACCACACTCTACAAGATTATAGAGACAGAGTGTTGCGCGAAGCTCTGATGGTCAAACTGAGTGAGCGTTTTGATGGGAAGTATACCGTAAACGAGCTCAAAACGTCATGGCATAACGCATTGACAAAGTATAGAAGTGAGCGCAATAGGGAGATTGGATCAAGATCCTCTGGTGCAGGTGTAAACGAAGCATATTTTTCTACCTGGGACCATTATAATCAAATGGATTTCGTTGAGATTACTTGCGATATGGATGAGACCGTCGATACAATGAACGAGGATGAACCACGTACCCCTGCTCCTAAAAAACGACGGGAGAAGAAGATGACGGAGGAGAAGTGTGCCAAAGCCGAACTGTGGAAAGCGTTGACAACTTCCATCACACAAAGGGCTGATCACCATGAAATCCGGCCGCAACAAGCTTCTACATATGGATGCGAAGCGCAATCTGCTGTCGAAAAACGTGCCCAAATTTTTGGAAGTACAGTGGCCGACAGTTTGGTCCAGTGCGAACTAAAAGATTGGCCAAGGTTGAAGAAAAAAATCATGGATATTTTTTTCGAGTATGAAGAGCAGAAACAACACCAATCTATGCCTACCAACCATCATGCTCGTATGTTCGCAGCTTCAACGTTTACTCCATACACCCCATCATATCCCATGGCAAATACATATACTGGTATGCTGCAATCGCCACCTCTACCTTCTCAAAATCAGCCGTATTCACCCGCAAATTCATCCTGTTCGAACAGTACGTTTTGATACGTTACGTTATGGTTGGCAGACATTTTCTGGAGTAAAATAAATCAGAAAAATATATTAAACGTTCAGTAAATCTTATCATTTTTTATTTATCCTCGCAAAAAATAAAATTAAATGTCAACTCTAGCGCAATGCCACTGCCAGCGTACAGCACCTTCCATTACGAAATACTCCGTGAACTCGTCTCTTATTGCTTTGGCTTGATTACTAGATCGATTGCCGTAAATGTCATTGGACAGTGAAAACCATGTGCCAGTAGGAGTATCTTCTCTCCAAGCACCTTCGATAATTTCACCACGCTCATTCTCTCGGTCGACAAGACCAATTGGTAGCTCAATTTTGCCCACAGAACTTTTGCTCCTCTGCCAGTTATGCAATGCCACTGTTGCCATTGTGATGGTAGAAACCTTTTCTGGTTCTAAGTTTATAGGTCGACGAAAAATGCGCCACCGATTTGCCAATATCCCAAATCCGTTTTCAGAAATTCTTCTCTTTCGTGACAGTCGATAATTGAAGATGCGTTTGTTTACTGTCAGATTTTTTTGTGGATAAGGCTTCATCAGGTAATTCTTAAGAGGAAACGCATCATCTCCTGTTATCACATACGGCACTTTGTTGTTTCGACCTGGTAAATTGCAAACCTCTGGTAAATTTAGCGATCCACTGTCTAGCGCCTTCTTTAAATTACATTGGTCCCATATACCTCCATCAGAATTTCTACCGTTCGCTCCAACTTCCACATAAAGAAACTCATATTCTGGCCCGACAGAATAGAGCCATGAGCACTACACTGTCTGTCCCTTTATAGTTTCGGTAATGAGACCCTGAATTTGGGGGCTGCTGAATGACGATATGCTTCCCATCGAGAGCACCTAATCCATTTGGGAAGTTCCAACGCTCATTGAACTTTCTGGAGATATCTAGCCATTCCCCCTGTGTTTTCGGAGTTGAAAGGAAGGTTGGACCCAACCTCTTTATGATAGCTTCAGATACCTCCATAACAGCTGCTGAAATTCTTTTTCTTGACACTCTGAATTGAAATTCTAAAGACCTGAAAGTCTCACCAGTCGCTAAGTAACGTAGGGCCACGCAAACGAGCTCAGCTGGTGTGATAGAATTCCTCATATTTGTATCTTGTTTCTGCAAATCCTCAGAAAGAAGACCGACTAGGTATTCGAATTGAGCGTTATTCATACGTATATACCCTCTACATTTCTTCTCATCGTTTTTTATTTCGTTGAAGATTGTATGAAAAGCGCCAAGACACTCTCTATTCCCAAGCCACGGTTGCACCCAGCAATTTCTTGGTGGTTCTTCACGATCTTCCTCTTCTTCTTCGTCCAACAAAAGTAAAGCTAAAATAACTTCTCTGTTTATTCCTGCCATATTTTAATCACACATGAACTCAATAAAAAACTTAAGGATACGGTATACCCTTTGAGCATGATTTTTTAACTTCGATTTTCGAAATAATCTTGCAGCAAATAAGATGTGGCGCCACGAGAAACATTTTCATGCGCATGCTATGGGACATGTTGCATAGCACGCGCATGAAAATGTTCCTCGTGGCGCCTTAGCTTAAATTTATTTTTCTTACTTATGGTAATAAATTAAAGTAATTCAATAGACCTATTTCCATATCCATTTGGTTCCGCGAAATATGCATACGCAAAATGCAGAATAACATGAAAACGAGATTAGTTATGAGCAAACTTAATTTTTGCCTTGTGTTTCAGTAAGCAGCTCTGTTACTATCGCAAAGTTTGGTCTATTTACAGCTTTTACTTGGATATTTTATATAACCATGAATTCAGGAGATGTCAGTGAGGCTAGTAGTAGTAGTAGTATAACAAAAAAAAGGAAAATTTCTCGTGGTTTTGAGTGTGCAGCCTTTGGATGTGGTAGCACTTATTATGATAGCAACGGAGAAAGAATACCGTTTCATTTTTTTAAATTTCCCTTAAATAATCCCGAAAAAAAGGTGTGGTGTAATTTGATTAAGCGACATGATGGTAGAGATAGCTTTTCTGTAAACAAAAATACACGTCCTTGCCATTTACACTTTAAAGAAGATGAATACAAAAGAAATTTAACTAGATGGACATTGCACAAAGGGGTTAAGCCATCAATAAATCTCCATTCAAGTTTTACTTCTGCAAAGTCACCAAGACCATTACCGAAAGATAGAAGTAATGTCACTTTAAGGAGTAATAACTCTGTAAATGTATCTTCAACAACAACATTTAACAGTACCCTTATGTCTCCACCTTTATCACCAAATTACCATGTACCTTTGTTCGAAAGTTCATTGTTGGAGGAGAATATTCCATTTTCTGTTGATGTTGGAACCCAGACTGATTTTTCCTTTGTCCATAATGCTTTTTATGCTGTACAAGATAACGAGTTTGATACACTTAATGATCATTCATACTCAGGTGTCCATTTAACACAAAATATTTTAGTGAATATTTGTATTCTTCAGGAGGAGATGGAAAATAAAATTAAGCAACTTTCTAATAAAATCTGTTTGTTGCAGAACAGTGTTGTTAAAATTAACAATGAGTTGTCAAGCTATAAAAATAATCTTTTTACTTTGGAAAAAATCAAAGATGATCCACAAGCCATTAAATTTTATACTGGTTTTCCAAATTATGAATCACTTTTGTCCGTTTATAAATATTTGGAGCCAAAGTTATGTCGTATGCATTACTGGACTGGACCCAGTTCTCTCAAAAAGGATGTTGGTAATCTAAATTATCAGACTTCAAAAAATAATTTCTTAAAACCTGGCCGCAAACGGTCTCTTTCTTTGCTTGATGAATTTTTTCTGGTGTTGTTACGGTTGAAAGTTGGATTATATGTTGCTGATATTGCTGACCGATTTAATATTTCTGCTAGTCATGTTTCTAAAATTTTTACCACTTGGATAAATTTTTTGTACCACGAACTTCCACTATTGTTTCCATTTCCTTCTCAAGCAATGATACGAAAATATATGCCGAAACAATTTAAAGAGTACCAAACAACACGAGTAATCATTGATGGCACAGAAATATTTATTGAGACTCCGTCTTCTATGGTATCACAATCTCAAACATGGTCCCAATACAAGCACCATAACACTTGGAAAGCTTTAGTTGGTATTTCCCCAAACGGAGGTGTCACATTTGTATCTGACTTATGGGCTGGCAGGGTCAGTGATAAGCAAATAACAAAGCAATGTGGCATCTTGGGTATGCTAAACCATGGTGATAATGTCATGGCTGATCGTGGCTTTGAATTGCTGACATATTACCTGATGGTGTAGCTTTAAACATTCCACCGTTTAAAGGACAGCGTGATCAACTTACAGCAGAAGAAAGTGAAGACACTGCTAAAATAGCTGCTGTCAGAATTCATGTGGAAAGAGCTATTGGCAGGATAAAGAATTACCACATATTAGATGGTACTATCCCATTGACATTATCACCAGTTATCAATCAAGTGTTTACAGTGTGCAGCTACCTAACAAATTTTTTACCACCATTATGTCCTCCATCAAATGACAACAACTCCAACTGAATATATCATACCTAGCTTCCTTAAATTGACATTAGTAAGGTCTACATAAATACTCATACACAGAGATTTCTTTTTTTGTTTACACTCTACTTACTACTATGCCTCTCAAATATAAACGGTTATTTTTATAGCCACAAATATTCCATTAAACATTATTAGGGCTAACGTTGGATGTTGTTGGGAATATTTTATATTTTGTCACTAGCTACACTATGTTTTTTTAATATTTGTTTTAAGAATCTCAGGTATTTTTGTCTTCACCGTAGTTATTATTATGTATTACACATTACGGAAATTTCTATTAGATACAAAATAATCCGAGCGACGGAGCGCCATGACGCAAATAAACATTTAATAGATGTTGCGAGCCAATGAGGCTTTTGTTTACATTTTTAGCACCCAATCAGTAACCGAGATTACTTACTAAAAAACACTGAGCAGCCAATCAATTATCAAAAAATATTTTTAGTTCACTTGAGGAATGTAAGCTGTCATAAATATTGTTGAGAAGTGGTGCAAGCAAAGTTGTTAGCCAAATGTAATGTTTCTTATAAGTTTGTGGCTTTTAAAAAAGCCGTTTAATTTGGTATTAGAGTTCATTGACCCATCCGCCATGTAAGCATAGGTACGAAGAATCAGGTCTGCTTTTGTACCTGATGTTTTTTCTTTATAAACGAAATACGAGGCTTAAAATTTGACACAAATAAGCAAGAACATTTCAAGGAAAGTTTAAAGTCCAATTTTTCCCACCAAGTCAAATTTATATCCTAATTCTGAAATCACAAATGTGTAAAATGTGAGTTAAAAATACTTCCAAAACTACCCTCACTTGGAAAAAAATTTAACAAGTTAAAGGGGAAGTAACCTCAAAAATGTGAATTTTTTTTTTTCGACTACGTATTTGTATTTGAACTTATAAAATCCGAAAAATAACACATAAACACAAGAATTTATCTCTAAATACCTATATTCCCTGTTCATATCTCCGCAAAAACTTCGTTTTTGAAAAAAGCGCGTCAAAATAAAAAAGACTGGGTTCTAATTTGAATATGACGTTTTATAGTTCAAAACATTGCGCTAGCTAGACGAGGCCCTATGTTGGTGCTTATAATGCAACAGACTTTCGAATAAGAAACTAAAAAATGCATCATAGTTTCTTGTCCAATGACGAAGAAAACACTGTTCCAGACATTTCGGCTCTAAAGTCATTTAGTTTTGAGCCTGAAATGTCGTTGGAAGAGCAAGATAAATTTTTAAGTTCAAACCATGAAGACGAAGTTATACAAAAAGAAGGCAATCGAATTGGAAACAATAATTGGTGTAAATGAGGTGGTCACTGTAGACCTATGAGTTCATTCTCTGAAAGTTTGTGCTGCAAAGATAATAATGAAATTCCTGACGACTGCTTCGAAAGTACAAATAATTTCGCCAAATATAAAGTCTTTCATATTTATAATCATGACTGAAGTGATATCCATTTTATATCTTTAACATCCTTCTGTCTTCAATTAATTGAAATTGTTAAATTGAATCGTGTTAAAAATAAAAAGTCCAATAAAAAAGGAAATACATTTTCCATACGCACAACATGATAAAAGTTTCTCACCAAGCTCTTTACAATAAACTTTTCAACACAATCTTTTGTGAAAAAAAAACATCTTGCTCTCCATCCGAAATATTTTATGCAACTGCATCTTTGAAATTCAATGAAGAAGGCCCGGATAGCAACAATGATGAAGGGATTAAAAAAAATGGAATACCGAAGATGCGTTCTAATAAAGAAATACAATAGTGAGATGTGCTCTGAATGAGTGTACGTGAACAGGGGGTAAATTTTAAATTTCCCATTTTAGGAAAAACATGTATTACAGATTTGATGGGTACATAATCGATTAAAAAAAGATGTTCAGAAAGACATACCATCGTGTGCTTTATGGGCAATCCGCAATAAATACTCTAAAGCCGATAGATATTTCCGAATTGTTGTCATTACCCCCGTCTGTCAAGGCATGCATGCGACGAAGAAACCATTTACTTGTTGTGAGGTGCATAATTTTGAACTTGAAAGTCAAAGTAAGTTTGAAAAAAATGAATCAACGAGACGAAGTTATTAGTAGGAAATCATTAATGTTAAAAGAAAGAATTATCATTGTGTAAAATATAATTTTTGTTGGCTTGGTATGTAATTGTTGGTTACGAACACGAAGTTTATACCGAGCTTGTATCTTTTTATTTTGATAAACAAATACGAAAGAAGCATGTGTTTGGTTGAACATACAAAATCAAATGATTTACGTAAATCAGGTAATTGCCTGAAGATCTCCTTCAAAGCAGTCTGGCTCAAAGTGCGTGAAACATATATAAAATCCTGAATCCTTAGGCAAGGGACCAGTTCTTCTAATGTTATGTGACCATCTTTTTCGAAGCTCGTTTTTTTTCTCTGCGCTGGGAATTTTGAAAAAAACTACAACATCGTCAACATTTTCTTTTGATTTATTATTACCAGTTCTGTTAGTGCAGTTGATGGCGGCGCAATTTGGCATGTTTTCAAGCAGTTAAACTGGAATGTTTAAGTAAATTAACAATACTACTACCACCGCCAGCACACTACACTTTCTGAACTAAAAAAACGTCATAATTTCAACTCGACCCAATCCTTTTAAAATCGCAAAGGGGTCAGAATAACGAAGCGATTTCACGCGTAGTAAACACAACTTTTTACTAAGTTAGTGAAACTTTTATATGAAAAGAAATAGGTATTTCAAGTTTTTTTTGTTGCGGCTACTGTTTTTTTAAATAAAAAAATTAGAGGTTACTTCCCCTTTAAGGCACCCACAAGGTCAACTCAACTATACTATTTTAAAACCACAGTCAGTGAGCCTGGCTAATGTTATTTTCACAGATGTTGTTTAAAAAATAAGGTACACTCAATAACTGGAGACACAGGATATACCAGCAACATCACCAATTTTGGTAAACAGCTTGAACTTTCATGTTTGTTTGGAACAAGTTAGTCAGCCAAATAGTTAGCTACTCATATCTTATACATGGAATCACAGTCCCGATATTTACTTGCGCGCGCATCTAAGTGATTACGTAATGCCCGATGCGCGCGCAGAAATGGAGGTAAAAATGTAAACAAACCAAGCGGACACGGAGGAAAACGTTCAAAACAAACAAAATCCACAATAAAAACGTGGGGGAAATTCAGGTTTCAACATTTATTCACTATATGTTTTAACCATGCTATACTGGCACAATTTTATTTTAACATTCACACAAATAAAACATGCATTCAAAGCTTGACTTCTTTCGAGTACCGCTCCGAGCACAGCATCTATGCGCAATCTTTGTTGTCACTTTTATGCTTGTTTAGCAAAGTAATTTTCAGAAAGGGATTACGCAAAGTAGACATCTAATATATGCTTTGAGAAAGCGATCTTTTAACTATAATTTGAACCATAACATGTGGCCCTAACGAACGGTGCTTTGCACGAGCACGAATGATGACATAAACCCTCGTGAATTGAACATTCAGTCTCTTTCCATTTTCCAAGGAGTATTGGCTGTTCATGCATCCTATAACACAGCAGTTAGTCGATCTTTTTCCTTTTTTTCGCTTTGCTAGCCTTGTGTTTTTCTGCACTAATGTTTTCGTTACCTCCATTTCTGCGCACGCATCTTTTTTGGATAGCATTACGTAATGTTATTTGATGCGCGCGCAGGAAAAACACGGCACTATGATTGAGTGTATTCAAAGCTAGCTAATACCTAGCTCATTTAACACCAAAAATAATAAACAAAAGCATCAGAACGGCACAATGATACATGCTATTATCCCATATTATCACCAAATGTTAATAACAATCTGTAAGACAAATTAATTTTGCAAATATTGCAAGTAAACAAACCATATCTGCACTACTTCGCTGCAAACTAAAAATTTGCTCCTAACTAATCTCGTTTTCATGTTATTCGGTATTTTGGCATGTATATTCCGCGGAACGAAAATGGATATGGAAATAGGTCTATTAATTAAAGAAATAAATTAATTTATGGAATATAAACACACTTTTCCAAAAAACACGGTCAAACTCTCATAAAAAATATCATACACAATTTTGCTTGTGACGTCACAACTTTTCGTCACGCTCCATTGTACAAAATACCGCTGATCATCAGCAATCAGTAAAGCTCAGTGCTATCATGCGCATGCGCAGTAAAATCCCCATCATGCGGTGCTTAGTCATGCATATCAAGGGTAAGTCCCGAACAAATGAGCAAGTGGAGTAGAGGGAAATTCCCGGCTTGCTCGGCAAAAAATTGAGCAAATGCCAGAGCACCCATTTTTCATAAAATCGTGTATATAACAAACAGAATGAATACACACACCGTAAAACAATTGCGTGATATCGCAAAAGGTCGTGGTTTAACCGGGCATTATAGACTACGCAAGGCTGAATTAGTTGATATGTTGGAGAATGATATTGCAAGTCAGGATAGGTGGATAAAGGCTGTTGGTGAGTATCCCGATGTCTTTAACCGTGTGCCGGATCGGTTAAAGACGCAGGAGATGTGCAACAAGGTTATTGAAGGGGATCCCTGGGAGTTCAAGTATGTACCGGATAGGTTTAAAACATCGGACATATGTAATAATTTTGTTGAAATTTATCCCCACATGTTCGGGTACATACCGGACCATGCCAAGACGCAGGACATGTGCGACCGGATGATTTTTGAAAAAGATCCCTGGCTGCTGGAGCATGTACCGGATCGGTTCAAAACACAGTATATGTGTAATGAGGCTGCTGGGGAGGAGCCCTTGATGCTCAAACATGTGCCCTACAGGTTCAAAACGCAGGACATGTGCAACAAAGCTGTTGAAGAGTATTCCTGCCTATTGGATTATGTGCCGGACCAGTTCAAGATGCAGGATATGTGCAACAAGGCTGTTGAAAAGCATCCCCTCATGTTCGGATGTGTGCCGGACAGGTTCAAGACGCACGATATGTGCAACAAGGCCTTCAATATTTTTCCATGTTCTTTAGTTTTCCTACATATACCAGATCGTTTTAGAACTCAGGATATGTGCAACTGGGCTGTTGAGATTATTCCCCTAATGCTCAAGCATGTGCCGGACCAGTTCAAGATGCAGGATATGTGCAACAAGGCTGTTGAAAAGCATCCCCTCATGTTCGAGTATGTGCCGGACTGGCTTGTCACCCGGGACATGTCTGGCATCCTGAACACCAGGCCTGAACTACTCTCTGCCTATCGCCAGAGGAAAGCTGAAAAGGCTAGAATTAAGGAGGAGCTAGCCCCAGTAGCCTGGCATCCAGATAGGGTCATAGATTGGTGCTTTTCAGAGGATGAAAAGGCAGATCTTGAAAAATTGTGGGGGCCAGTTTGTTAAACCTATGTTAATCTTACAACAAGGTTGTAAGATTAATCATGTAATCTTCGGACTTTGTTAAAATCTTTATATATAAATGAGCTGGTTTAAGACGCAAGACATGTGCAACAAGGCTGTTGAAAAGAATCCCCTGGCACTCGAGTACGTACCCGACAGGTTCAAGACGCAGGAAATGTGCAACAAGGTTGTTGAGAAGGCCTATATGTTAGAGCATGCACCTGAAAGGTTCAATATGTAGGTGACGAACCCTGTTGGAATTATTTATAAAATGGTACTCTGTTACTGGTGCTCTGTAGAACTGTGCGATAACATAGGCGTCAGGTGCCCCATGAGATACAATCCGCCGCAGGTTAGTACAAAACATAAGACGGAATCTGGATTTTTTCATGTGATGGAAAACATGGCTGCTCATATGGGCGAACATGACGACGACGACGACGGGTATGTGTACGAGGGCTACTTTTGTAGTAATGCGTGCTGCCTGGCTTACGTGGAGGAGCGAAAGTTGTATGATAGTGCGTACGAAATATCGGTGTGGTTATTGAAAAGGCGCTATAAAGGAAGGCCTGCCCCAGACTGGAGGCGCCTCGTCAGATTTGGGGGCGACTTGACGCAGGAGGAATTTTTAGGGTTGGTTTGAAACGTTATCCTACAGCATAGTTGTAAGATACTATAATAAATGTATAACAAATGGTTCTTAACGTCTCCGCAATTATTTTTTGTGGGGGTAGGTCTCAGTCTACCATTAATGGCGTTGGCCTTGTTACAAGAATTAGAGAGGAAGAAGGAACGAGAAATTCAAAAGTTATGGGATCAGTTTAATGCTTTACAAGATAAAATGGCTGAACAATGTCACGACTGCGGGCGTGGGCCTGGTACGGGAATCAGAGAAGAATGAACGGATGAGATGGATAAGGCTTTTGAGAATTCAGGACATAGAAGATCGTCTTGATGCCTTGGAATCATAATATATTATACTCAGGTGGGGGTTCTAGGTATTGCTTACATACTGTACAGATCTGACGTTTTTTTAAATTTCATCATGTGCCTCCTGCCTCCCTTTCGCAACCAGCTGAGCCCGCTCCTCTTCATTGAGGGCGTTCACAATACGATTAAAACGCTGCCGCATCTGTTCCTTTAGCAACATATACCTTTGCTTCTCCTTCACGATCATATTAAACTCATATTTATCAATCACCCCATTTTCTACCGCTTTTGAAATCAGGTCAATAATGGAGTTAAGCTTAGATTCCGCCAAAAGCCTTATATTCTCATGCTTCTTAGACTTGACACCCATTTTTTTCCCAGCAGTCCTAAGACCCGCCTGTCCTACCCCTACAGCAACGGTCAAGCCACCCATTGCCACCGCTAATGGTATACCCATTCCTGACAGCATTGTTCCTATGCCAATACTTGAGGTTATTACATGATCGCAGTATCGAATCCAGGTACCATGCATCTTAAACCTCTTTGCCAATTTATCCCGCTCCTTAATCTCACTTCGCAGATACTTCTCAATTTCACCAATCTCATCAAGTCTATATTTCTGACCCTCCTCAGGCTCATCAGCGCTTTGTGCAGGCGCACTTGGTAAATTTGGATACAGCTTTGTGATCTCGCTCATTTATTCTATCAGCAGGTGCATCGTAATTCCGGTGAAGGATACATTTTTATCATGATGGAATTCATCCGTCAGCATAAACTCCAAGCGATCTGTGGACCCCTTCAAGGGAAGGTATATCGGAGTGTCAAAACTCCAGGTCAGCATGTCTCCCCAAGCGTTTAATTCCTTGGTGGGTAACAAAGCGAGAATTTTAGACTTTTTACCATCTAGCAGGCAATCGTCCTCATCCAACTGGGGACAAACAAGGCGTAGTCGAATATAGACGTCAGTCTTATATTCGGCATTATAGTCACCCTTCATATAGTATTTTTTACTAGGATCGTATGGAAATCCTGGGAGTTCAAGCAGATGTCGATTGAACACCACCGTATACCCTTCATTGACACGGAGCCTGCATGAGTCCATTTTTCAGTACAAACAGCTTGATTTTGTCCTCTGCCTGGCTATTCACGATAGCCGCCAAATCCTCGATCTTGTACAGGCCGTTCATAATGGTGATCCGAGTCTCCCTTTGATCGGGCCCTACCTTACGGATGGTGAAGTCGTTGTTGTTATAGATATTCAACCACGTAGGCCTAATACTTTTCGATCTCAGGGCAATTCTCGTATCTTGACCAAGGTAGTCCTCAAATATCGTGGGCTTATCGATATCAGTGATATAGAGTTGTTTCATCGTTTTGTTTTAAAACAAAGATGAACATATATTCATACAACCCCAAGGCAAAGTACAAGTCTAACAGGGGTGAATGGCACATTGTCATAACAAATTTGGAGCATCAAGACCTGTACGTGTCTACGGAATCACACATTTCTGTGGCATTCCCTGAGTTTACCAAATACCCCATCAGGCCTTCAACAAATTTACTGAATGACCCTACCATAGTGGGTTGGAAGGGACAAGCTCTGGACTACTGGAATGTACAGGTCAATTTCGCTACCCATTGCGCAACCACCGCATTAGGCATCTCTGCTAAGCACATGACGGGCTCCGTACCCCTTGCCAACGCCATCTTTAAATTCCATGTCTATTACCACATGCGTCGCATATTGGCAAGAATGAAGGCACCCATGCCTTATAACGATGGGTTTTCAAACTATAAAAACCCATACTCAACCTCTGGGTATGCACAAGTATGCCGCGAATACGGTGCAGATCCCAATAGCCTGTACAAATTCGGATCAGTAAGTGCCTCAAAAACTAACGGCCGTTGGTGGCCCCAGGTCGATGGTGATTGGGCCAAGTTCATTATCCCCGCAAGTCAAGGTTTGACATCAGAGGGTCTGACCAAATTGAGTGAAAGTATCCGGGTTTACGTGGTCTTGTTGCTTGGCTCGCAGGCAGGGGCCAAGGCATCCCTACCCGGGTCTGGTGCGGATAACTACACGGCAAGGCAGATTTTGATGCAAAAATTTGAAAGTATGGTGCAGCGTCAGGAGAATGTAGGACATGATATCACACAATTTCAGAAAGTGTTACAGTATGCCAGGACGCCAGTGAATTTCGCCGTCATGCCCAGCGTATACATGCTGCCTTCCGACATGAACTTGCGGATAGATGATAATATCGTGGGGTAAAACAACAATATTTTGATTGCAACCGCCGATGTCAATGTGGGGGTACAGGTTGATGTGAATAACAAGCCTATTGTCAGGCATGCGGCAGCCGCACCCCCTAGACATACCCTACCCCCAAAGCATACTATCAAAATACCTAAGCATGCCACACCTACTAAGCATACTATACCTACTAAGCATACTATACCCCCTATACCTACTAAGCATGCCACACCTACAAAACATACCATACATACTCCCGATCATACTATACAGGTCATACCATATACACCCCCCGTACATCCTCCCGAACAACCCCTGCAAAACCAACATGAGGATACCAAGGCTGCATTAATCACGACAGGTGTGGGGATCATTATTGCGTACATATGGCATAAATAGGCTTATTTCCTCACGTACAGCACGACAAGGCCGGCTACTGCCGCGATGACCATATACAGATGTTTTGCAGCATATCCAACGACTGTTGCCGCTACCCTCAGGAGGAAGGATACAACCGCACCAATAATCCCGGGTAATGCAGCACCAGCCTTACCTGCCAGATATTTAAGGAAGTTTCCAAGCCTCTCAAGTTGCTTCTCCAGAAAGCCTTTTCCCGCACCCCCCGCGGCACTTCCTCCCGCAGCACCTGCCGCGGCACTTTTTCCCGTAACCAGTAGGCCAATAGCCGAAATGATACTTGCTATAGTTATGCCCTGCTCTTTAAACAAAATCTTTAACTTTTCAAGCAAAGACGTGTCATCTCCAGCGATTTTCATCAACGTTTCCTTGATGACACTCAGCTGGCTATAAATCTGTTGCCTTTGTATCCCCTCCGATTCCTCGGCGGTCTCTTTTAAATTATTCAATTTTTCAAGGTTCGCCTTCGCCTTTTCTATCTCTTCATCAATGCGGTCTTGATTCCACTGCCCCCATCTTTTCCGGCCTTCCGTTCCTCAAGCCGTTTCAAGTTTTCCTCCTCTTTGCCAATCTCTTCCGCATATAGGATTTGCCTTGCCCGCAGTACCTCCAGGGCGCCCCTGATAGTTTGCGATGTCCGATGAAGTGCATAAATGGAGGGATGCAAAAGGTAAGCACGTGACAACGTCTCACTCACTTAGAAAGGTATACTCCTGGAAAGGCCAAACACCAAGCCGACGAAAGAGTGAATCCAGTGTAAAAAAATCTTCGTCTAGCAAGGATTACCATGTAAAACGGCACTGTCCTGTAGCTTGTTGTTTTGCCGTATGCGTAAAGATGTACGAACATCTTTCGCTATGCCACCATCTCGAAAAAGAGGAAAAGGACCAGCTACTATCAGTAGCCAGAGCCTTCAAGCCTGGAGACGTGGAAGATAGAAGCTTGGAAACGTCAACGAATAAGTTAATTGGCAGGGACTACCAATCTGAATTTATAATCAATACCTGCGATGCTCAAGATCAACAGTCTTCTGATCACACTGAACAAGTTGACGCTGCCGCCAATGAATTGGAAGTTAATGAACCTGGAGAAGTAGACCGAGCAATGTCTCTTTTCCTGGCATATATGATGTCGCCAGATGGAGGTCGTCGGGAAAATAAGTCTGCCATCCAAGCTGTAACAGAAGTTAGATCAGTCGTTGAAAAAATCGGTGGAAACTTATCCGACTTACTTGAACGGAAAAAGGTTCGCGATGATTTTTTTGTTGAGGTTCTGGATAGTCGTCACTTATCTCTTTTTTCGAATTTGCCATAAGTGAATCGGTTGACATTGGCAATTACACAACTGATGATTTAGTTGCTATGAAGCTACGTCTTTACAACTGGCGTAAAACATATAATAGGCAAATTAGTGACGAGAGGTGGGTTAGAGAGGAAGAGCTTCTTGACAGCTTGGTCACCAAGGAGCAAATATATACAGATTTTTGAGCAGGGTGAAATGGCGAGAAAAGCAATTGTCATTCTTGGAAATGCCGAGGAAAGTAGCTCGTACTTGACGATGATGGAGTTTACGTCTGTCCGTGATTTTTTGATGACCAGCTTTGCATTGCATAATGCACGTAGATCTGGGGTGTTGGCCAACATGTTGATGACAGAGTACGAGAAGCGCAAACTGGACGAAACTACGTGTACGATCAACGTCAGGCATCACAAAACGCGCTACACTCATGGGTCCGCAACAGTGTGTATTCCCTTGCAGTTAGCTCGTCTTCTTGACATATATGTCACGCGCATCCGACCTCAAATTTCCACAACATGTGAGAACATTTTTGTTACCTGGAATGGCAAGGCGCTTGAAGCGGGCTGGGTTAGTCAGCAAATAAATTCTGTTTGGTCGAGATCAGGAATATATACTGGCTCGGAAACGAAAAAGGTAAATATGAGCACAACCTTATTCAGAAAGTCTGTTACCACTGCTGTTCATGATGAAGACCACGAAAATGCGCAGCCTGTTGCTGATCTCCTTGCACACTCGCTAACAACTGCCAGCAAAATCTACCGAGTAAAAAACAAACAAAAACAAGCAAGAACAGCACGTGCCGTGATACAAAAGGTTCTTGGTGTTGGTGATCATCTGAAAACTCCAGAACGTGGTTGGTCTAAGGAGGATACTGCTCTTATTATTCAGTATTTTGAGAAGGAGATTGAGCAGCAGAATCTCACTATAGCTTGTGTACGTGAGAAGATGGATCTTTTGAATATACAGAAATCTGAAAAACAGATCTATGACAAGGTTCGATCGTATTTCCGCTGTGCTGTTGACGAAGAGATGACAGCTGGAGAAGCTGGGCAAGCCGAAGCACAGGCCACGACTTCCGAAACAGAGATTTCAGAGAACAAAGAGGAAACAAAATCGATTGGAGAAGAGTCAGACATTGTACCGCCAACTACCTCATCCAAGCTGGAGGCCCAACAGAAGCTTTTCGATTCCACAGAAAGCCATGAAATCAAGGCGCTGTGCGTACCAATTATTAAATCTGGCCCAATTTCTATAGAGCGCATTACTGAGTGCCTTTCTGTTAGTGAAATCGGCTCAGAATTATTACAGAGGTACATTATTGTGCAGATACAAACTCGGCTGAAATACGAGAGGCGCATGTTTTCGTATCAGAAAGGGGAAAGTTAGAAAGTAACCGTATGTAATAAACCTGTAATTGTGAAATGCGAAGCTTTTGTTAGATGATACGTTTCAGACGTATATACTTATACATTATTACTTGTTTTAACCCTAACACATATTACGTTATACACGCTTTTTTATAGGAATGAAAGATGCGCGCACACTAAAGTATTCCTAATTTTTTACCATTGCCGGTCTGAAATTATTCTTAGCTTTCTCTTATGCTTAATATTGCCCTGGATACAGACATCGTCATAAATAAGGAAAAGTTTAGTAAAAAGGAAAAAAAACTTGAATATATTAAGATATTTTTAAGTTTTGAGTAAATTACAGCATATTCTTATAGAGTTTGGTAAATGTTCTAGTCGTAAGTTGGTGAGTTGGTGAGGCGTGAGTCAGTGAGTTGGTGAGTTGCAAAATTTTCCGAATGCCGACATCCGGAAAAATATGCATATGCTCTTCTTGTCGCTCACATTATCACATTATATTTTCAGACGTGATCAACGAAAGGTGTTTAGTGACAATTATGTCAAAGCGACGAGTTCGAAAAAGTGGCGAAGAATTGTAAAAAATATAAAGAAGAATATAAAAAATATAATTTTTTTTCTGTTTTTTTCCTCTCATTAAAAATTAATACTGTGTTTCCTTTAATCAAATACGGCGTTCTTTTATCTCTTCCCTTCATGGTTTCGAAGAGCAAGAAACGTATCAGTGATCACCTTTTACCCCCTTGAACTTGAAAATAGTGAAGATTTTCTTCAATATGGGCAATTTTCCAGGGGGATATTAACAGATACCAGGGGCGGATTTAGACTTCGGCCACTTCGGCACTCGCCTAAGGAGAAATTTTGCCAATGAGAAAATCATGTGTATCTAAATGTAGAAATTGATTTAAAGCAACGCATAATTTTTATTATAAGCGTTTAATAAAGATTCCTTTGCGCCCAGGATCCGAGGTAATATTCTTATCTCCACTCAGGAGTGTTTGCCGGGGCTCGACTCTCCTTCGATGTGCTTTGCCGAAGTACTATGGTTCTTACGGTAGAGTCGAACTACATTTTGCGGGACTTTGTTTCTCTCGATTCCTTTGTTTTCTGCCGTAAAAACAGTCGACTTCGGCGGCCGCCGAGGTGTGGACTTTTGGACTCTCTTAAACAAAAGAAAAACAAAAGAATTATGGCGTCGAGAAAAATCTCGCCGAGGTGTGGACTTTTGGACTCTGGTTAAAACAAAAGAATTTGTGACGTAAAAAGAATCTCGCCGAAGTGTGGACTTTTAGACTCTCTTTAACAAGAAGTCGTCGAAATTTACGGTGAAAGAAAGATTGATATTAGGGGATGGGTGCGTACGAATAATATACTCTTCCTATTGTTATTGCCTCGCGGTAGCCGGTCTGTTTGATAGGTTCGGCCAACTTCGGCGAGCTGCAATTCCGAAGTTTGCTTCCAATACAACTGAAAGAAGGCTAAAGGAATTGTTTTGTATTGACTTCCATTTACTTGCTGCAAGCAAGTAAATGGAAGTTTTGAATATATGATCAGGGAATGAAGTTGAGCAATGTTGCTAAGAAGAAACATTACTGGAAAACGTTTATTCTCTGTGTCGCCTGTGATTGCAAAAAAGCTGTTTGACAGAAAAGGAGGCTTTGACTTAACAAAAATAATAGCTTTAACTCACTGACTACGCTTTCAGGTACATCTGTTTACTTTTAATTCCATTAATCTTAGAGTAAGATACACAATTGCTTTCTATTGCTGTGCTAGCAAGTGTGAACATGAAACTGTTTATAGTTTCACTTTCAACAAATTTGAAAAAGCCTTGTGTCATATTCAAAAGAGCTTTGTGTTATCTTCGGTTTCTTTTTTATTTAAGTAACAAGACATTTTATAACAAGACAATAAATCGAATAGCTAGCCAGCTGGTTACTTTTTGTAGCTGGTAAAGGTGTAATGTATAACAATTTGTTGACTTCATAACAACTTTATATGTTTACTTTTGTAGATTCAAAGCTTCTGGCAATAAACACTTTCCAAACGATTTTTTAACATGCGACAAGGCCAAGGAAGAGAACACTAGTTTTGGGAGGAAGACTTTGACAAGACTTGATGATGTTTCGGTTTAAAATCTCTATCCTCTTATCGAAATAATTCCTGGAAATGGTGCTAATTATATATATACAATTCGAATAAGAAAAAGGCATGGTTTTATTTAATGGGTGAAATGACAAAAGTTTTTCACATTTTTACTAAAGAAGTTGTCATGCTGATAGACATGGAAAATGTTTGTGGTTCTACCAACATGGCGAAAATGACTTAGCATATATACTTATTACAACCCTATCCAGATGGACACAAAAATGTGTAATAATGTAGTTAACGATATCTGTTCTTGAATGATTTTGTTTTGTTAAAAATTTCAGCTATTTATAGTAATTATCACATAACAGCTAAAAGGTATTTTCAAGTTTGATTCAACATTTTAAGAGTCTGAGCCAGAAATGGTTACCGAAAAATAAAAACAGTGTTTTTCTTGCTATTAAGCTAATAGGGCTAAATATTTTTTGACTGAATGTTGTGTTGTTGTGTTGTAAGTTTGTTTTTTTAATTAGCTATTGCTGCTTAAAAATCCAAATTTTAAGTAGCTGCCTTTACCTGTACAAAATCTTGATATATTCTTGTCATTTTTATTTTATTGTATTTATCTCTTGTTGTTTATGTTGTTGTTACTATGATCTAATAATACAAATAAAGCCTGTTCACATATGCATTTTTGTGTTGTTGTTTTTTGCTTATTTTTCTTTTAGGCCTCCTTTTTCATGTTATTAAATTTTTGAATAGATTAAACATGAAAAGTTTTTATTAGTAATATATACCGTTTTGCATTACCGAATTATAAGAATAATGTATGTCTTTTTTACTGAACCTAGTTTCCAAAAATTTATTGCCTCAATATTAGCCAAAAGCTATTACATTCATAACTTGCAAAAACAAGCCTGTAAATATTTTTTTCTGGATGTGAAAGAAAGAAGAAGTTTTGTTGGTTAGCTAATTTTAGCCTTAATTCTTCTGAAAACATTATTTGGCTTTCATTTAAGAATTTTATGATTGTTTTTTTTTCAAATAACATGTAAGAAATGGGCTTGTAAAGGTCCTGTCTGCTGCATTTTGGAGTGCTGAAATAGGTAAATAAGCTAAAGCTTCTGGGGCTTTGCCCCAGAACCCACTTGGGGGGCTTACAGCGCCCCCCAAGACCCCCATCTGTTTAAACACGCGCAATTTTTGCGTGGCAAAAATTGCGCGTTAGCTTCGCTTCGCTTCGCAAATCCGCCTAAGGAGAAAAAAATCCTGTATCCTGTATCCGATAAAAAAAAAATTCCGGAAAAATAACCACATGAAAAACGGCAGCCGTATATTTTTTTAACTCACCAACTCGCGACTCACTAACTCACCGACTCGAAGATTACCTATTCTCATTCTTATATTACATAGCGTGTAGTCTTTGTTATTATGCTTGTGTTCGATTTTGTTTTATTTTACTTTACGATGATGATTTTTTGGTGTTTTTCTGGTGTTTTTTCGCCAATTTGGTATTTGCTAGAAAAAAAACGTTTGAAAATATCTTTAACTTCTTTCCTTGTCCCATTTAAACAAAACTATTTATCGTCAAAGATTGGAAATGGATAATTGAACTTTTACGATGAATCATGATTCCAATTACTCGTTTTTATGTACGAAACACGCATCAAGTTTGAGTTTTACAGCTACTTTTAACCTGGGAACTGGTCAACTATTGAAAATACTAAAAACTAAAGTTTTAAATTAGCAGGGCTCTTTCTGAAAAGAATTTAAGGGTACAAGAAAATGCAGACTCAGCATAAAATATGTTTCTCCTAATAAAAATGTGTAGCATCCAACATCGTTTAGCCCCCAGTCCAAATATTTCAAAGTTCAAATAAGCGCCTGTATTCTATTAAGCGCGCCTGAAAAAATTTATAAGTGCCTGCGCCCGTGTAAAAAATCGAAAATTTATAACGCTTCCAGGGTGCCCTCTTAATGTGTTTTTTTACTAACTATAGCCAATAAAATATTTTAACTAAATAATTTACATATCATTTTAAAAGTTAAATTGTCAATTTTAATAACCTTCCAAGTTTAAAAATCTAAGAAGTCATACACATGTGTCCACGTTAGGGTGAGTATGAGTTCTGAAAATTAAACAGGGGGTAATCCCAACCTCGTTCCCAGGGCAATTTTTCGCTTTTTTGATATCCGAGACGGCGCGAAGAAATGACCCTGGGCCAGGCTGGTTAAAATCAGCACGATTCGTGCTGATTTTTAATTTATTCAAAATTTGGTCATTTTGTTAAGAATTGCATGCGGACCGCCGAGAACACTGTATTGCTTAATTTATGCAAAACAATCTTGGATCGAAATCATGGATAGAGTTTTATTTTTAATCAGAAACAAGTTAGCTAAAGTGTTTTGAGTTTTTGCTTCGAGAAAATATGATTGCAGTGTTGCCTTCGCTTTTTTTTGGCTACATACAAATTTTAAATATATATTTATTTTAAAGTTTTCAGCCATCTAGCTATAGCTAGCTAGCTAGCAAAGGCCTAAGACGTACTTTTGTAGCTACAAAGGTTGTGCAAACCAAGGTAGTTATGATTTTTAGCTATCTTTATTTTATATTATAGTTAAAAGTGAAAGTACTTTTAACTAGCTATAGCTAGCTACCAAGCCACAGAATTATCAGAGGGTTTTGTGATTAGAATTACACTGAAGATGCCTAGCTATAGCTAGTTAAGTTTTAGTATTTTTTTAGGACATGCACTCTTTCTAATTCCATTTTTGTCTTGCGGGCGACTTATTGCTGACGTAAACCTCTATAAACCTAAGTTGAGGCTTTATCACGCAGGCATTATGGTGGCGCGTAGCTATATATTATACTAGTATTGAGTCATCAAACGTCATCAACATAACCATGTGTCAGATACAGATCAGATATATTCGTTTAGACGTATATAATAACTGGCTCCTTTTGTCTGTTATTGTTGTTGTAACGTGCATATACACCTAAATAAAATCGTATTGTCAAAAAAAAATTACCTAACTTGTTATTGTTAGGTCAAAATTTATAATTGTCTTTAAAAAAAATCTTATCGCCCTGCTTTAAATGCCTAAATTCTGAAATTCGGAAAGTATAGCTATTACAGAATCATTTTTTATGCTAATCCCATCAGACCAGCCTAAAAGCATCTCCTAACAAGTTTTAACTCAATATCTTTCTTTTTCATCTTTCTTTTTCATCATATTGCACTTTTGGTTTTTCACGAAACGGGTCCCTGGAAACTCATTTACAACTAAATGGCCACTACGGTCAAACCAATTGACTTTTTTCAACAATTATATGTTTGTTGCTTTACTAAGAGATTAAAAGTCATAAAACATAGGATGTTACATTTCATGCAGTCAGAGAAAATTGTTATTTAATCTGTAATCGATTGTTTTTTAAAATCTGTCACCGATTGTTATTTAAAATCTGTCACCGATTGTTATTTAATCTGTAACCGATTAATTAAGACAATACAGACTACTAATTAGAAGGTACGTACAGATTAATTAAGCGTATAACTATTTGGTTAATTAAATGGTATGAACTTCTTAATCCAGTTTTTTAACCTTTTTCAACCAAATCAACAGCATATGATTTTATTTTTTTGTTTACGTGTTCTGCCTCCGTTAGAAAGAATATTAGCTAGAGTGTAAAAGAAGGTCTGTTCAGGAGAAATAGGATTAGTTATGTATACCTGTATATACCTTGTGTGTATTTGAGCTAGCTAGATAGCTGCTAAACATGTCTTCAAGCAAACCTACATTGTGTTTTTTCTGTGCACAAAAGCTAGCTAGCTTTCTAGCTCTAGTCTCTGTAGCTACCTCCTCAACTGCACTGCAAAAAAAACAGAAGCTTACTTTAACAGTCTCTAAAAGTACAACTAAAAGCTATTTAATTTTGTTTGCACGTTAAGCTATACTAACAATGCCAAATATTTTATTTTTCACAAAAATAAATTCAGTCGAGCAGAACATAAACATTCCAGCGTCCCTTTCGCACATAAACTTAGACGCCATTATTGTTTTTCTGTTATTATCCAATTTTTTACGCATAAATTAATTTATCTTCATAATTAACGGAAACTTGAGAAACCAATCAGATAGCAGAACTGACCAGTGTGGCCCAGGGTCATTTCTTCTCGCCGTCCTAGATTGTCAGAAAGAGAAAAATGGGCCTGGGGACGAGGTTGGGGGTAATCCATACCGCAATTCCTCTTTTTAGCCCCCGGGGGCTTATTAAATTCTGGGGGTTTTAGACGGGGGCTTAATAGAAGGGGGGGGGGGCTAAATAAAGGGAAGGGGCTAATTAAATATTGAATTTTAAACACAATATCCATTTTTCAAATTAATACATAATGTTAACTTTATCTGTTTTCGTCTAACAGAAGAAGTTCTACGTCTTCCGTGCACCGCTACCGTGCCTGTGCCTGTGCCTGGAACATACTCAGCCCGATGTAAAAAAAAAAAGGAACCACAGATATTTTGCACACAAAACTTGGGGAGAAAAAATTAAAGCTGCAGCATATGAATATCATTGTATATGACGTTAAATCCACGAATAATATCGAATTTCTTTGACTACTTTAATTTGTACTTTTATTTTTATTTTTATTATTATTTATTTTTTTTTTTTGGGGGGGGCTAAATAAATGGAGGGGGCTAAATAACTTTTTGAGTCGCTGGAGGGAGGGCTTATTAGAAGAGGGGGCGAAATAAAGGGAGGAGGCTAAAAAGATGAATTACGGTATTTCAGTTGTTTCGGTCAAGAATATAATACACGCAAATGATATATTTTTGTGCTCCTAAAAATTGGTTTGAATAAACAGATTTATCCATTGCCAGCGTCACCCGTCGCTAGACTAAATATAGGCAAAAGTTGACTTACGCTGTATAGTCAGAGACAGACATAAATCCAGGAACATATTAAAACCCTATTGCGCAAAAAGATGTTAATAACAAGAGGGAATAAACTGTTTTAGCTAATCATCGCAACCAACACCCACAATTAGAGAACTTTCGAGAAAAAAGCTAGTATATATATCAAGAATTACGAAAAATACGGGCTGATGTTTTTGAAATGGGCGTGGCATCTTACCTGTTGCAGATTTTACCAACATTGGTTTCGGCTCTTTTATATCAGAAAGATATAAAAATTAGCTACCAAAAAATCCAGGACCATTGAATAGGACGCTCCTATGTTATTTACAAAAGTATCCCAGATAGGACAATTTTGTCCTACCTAGGGTTAAAAGGGTCCAAATGTCCAGGCAAAATAAAAAAGAAATTGAAAAAAAATATTTTTGTGCTCCTGAAATTGGATATTTCAAGTTTTAAAGGTTTTTAATTAATGTCAGCAAACCGGCTGCTCTAAAAGTTGTTTATACCTTGTCTATCTGATTAAGAAGTATATAACAAATCTCCCCGATTTTGTAAAATTAGTTTACAGTTTTTTGAAAAACAAAATTTATGTCTATTACATTGATTTCCACTCAGGGTTATATAAAGAAAAAGGTAAACTCCAAATATTACTTTTAAAAACAATGCAAAACACGAAAATACGCTATCCATACATCTCTTAAAAACCGGGGAGATTTGCAACACAAGCCTAAATATTTCGATTCTTTAAAAAAAGGACAATAAAATCAAAAATAACAAAGCTAACGCCGCAATTTTTTAGAGTTACCAAGCCAGATAATTGAATGTAATGTATACAAAATTTCTCGATCTTTACTGAATGGGAACATATTTAAATACTTGTTACAACTTGTAAAACGTTTTTTTAAACTTAGTTATTACAACGCCAAAAATGTTCAGCAGAGAAAAACATTAACGCTACTTTCTGTTCAAGTTGAATTCAGTGACCAAAAACGGGAGCGTGTGGAATTTAGTGGATAGTTATTTTCTAAGAACTTAAGGATGCTCAACACGACCAATTTTATTTTTATCAAAATTTGGGCATATTTAGGGCCTAAAAACGGTTTGGGGGAGATTTGCTACTTTAGTAACTTTGGAAAGCTATAACTTTGCTACAAATTCAATCAGGTAAAAAAGCTTAATTGTTTTATGATCGTTAAAGTTTTCTTGATTATTTGCATCATATAATCCGTTTCTGAGTTGCAAGCGCGGACCTTTAAACGGCATTATAACTTTGTGTAGCAAATCTCCCAGAGTTGCATCTACAGATAGATAGACAGATAGACAGATAGACAGATAGACAGATAGATAGATAGATAGATAGATAGATAGATAGATGTGCATATTTTACATAGCCTCACAAATATCGAGGGATATACCCTGTCTATTATTTCCAGGAGGGGCCATGGCTTTGACGGGAAGTCCTGGAGTATTTAATGCTCTCCAGACAACTCCCTGCAACATTAACCCGGGGCTGTGGTAATACTTTAAAGGAAGAAATTTTCGCGGAAGAAATTTTCGCGATTTCGCGAATTTTGGCCAAAATCGCGAAAATAAAGTCCCGCGAAAAAAATCAAAAGGGGTCGTTCGCGAAAATAAATTCCCGCGAAATTTTCAAGTATGCTTGATTCGCGAAAATAAATTCCCGCGAAAAAAATTTTTTTGCAACATAACAAATACCTTATTGGGGAAAAGTTTGAGAAAAATGTTACTCGTTAATACGAAAAGCTTTACCCTGTAAAACTTGTTTATATATAGTTTATTTTGTGTTTTGAAAAAGTGCAAACGAAAGAAAAACTTACATTCTCAAATCAGCTGTCATTTATATAACTGCTTTTTGTATAAAAAACACGTTTTTTATAAATTAGGTACGTATAAAAAAATCAAAAATGTCTTCGTTCGCGAAAGTTTATTCTCGCGAAATATTTTAAAAATAGGCCATTCGCGAAAATTTTTTCTCGCGAAAAATTTCGAAAGTGTTCATTCGCGAAAATATATTCCCGCGAAAAATCTTAGGAGAGGCTATTCGCGAAAATAAATTCCAAAAATTTCGCGATTTTTTGGCCTCGCGAAAATTTTTTCCGCGAAAATATCTTCCCTTAAAGTATTCAATAGACTTATTTCCATATCCATTTTCGTTCCGCGGAATATACATACCAAAATACCGAATAACATGAAAACAAGATTAGTTAGGAGCAAATTTTTAGTTTGCAGCGAAGTAGTGCAGATATGGTTTGTTTACTTGCAATATTTGCAAAATTAATTTGTCTTACAGATTGATATTAACATTTGGTGATAATATGGGATAATAGCATGTATCATTGTGCCGTTCTGATGCTTTTGTTTATTATTTTTGGTGTTAAATGAGCTAGGTATTAGCTAGCTTTGAATAAGATATGAGTAGCTAACTATTTGGCTGACTAACTTGTTCCAAACAAACATGAAAGTTCAAGCTGTTTACCAAAATTGGTGATGTTGCTGGTATATCCTGTGTCTCCAGTTATTGAGTGTACCTTATTTTTTAAACAACATCTGTGGAAATAACATTAGCCAGGCTTACTGACTGTGGTTTTAAAATAGTATAGTTGAGTTGACCTTGTGGGTGCCTTGTGTTAAATGGACACCTGAGTATGAATGATCATTAAGTGTATCAAACTCGTTATCTTGTACAGCATAAAAAGCATTATGGACAAAGGAATAATCAGTCTGGGTTCCAAAACATCAACAGAAAATGGAATATTCTCCTCCAACAATGAACTTTCGAACAAAGGTACATGGTAATTTGGTGATAAAGGTGGAGACATAAGGGTACTGTTAAATGTTGTTGTAGAAGATACATTTACAGAGTTATTACTCCTTAAAGTGACATTACTTCTATCTTTCGGTAATGGTCTTGGTGACTTTGCAGAAGTAAAACTTGAATGGAGATTTATTGATGGCTTAACCCCTTTGTGCAATGTCCATCTAGTTAAATTTCTTTTGTATTCATCTTCTTTAAAGTGTAAATGGCAAAGACGTGTATTTTTGTTTACAGAAAAGCTATCTCTACCATCATGTTGCTTAATCAAATTACACCACACCTTTTTTTCGGGATTATTTAAGGGAAATTTAAAAAAATGAAACGGTGTTCTTTCTCGGTTGCTATCATAATAAGTGCTACCACATCCAAAGGCTGCACACTCAAAACCACGAGAAATTTTCCTTTTTTTTGTTATACTACTACTACTACTAGCCTCACTGACATCTCCTGCATTCATGGTTATATAAAATATCCAAGTAAAAGCTGTAAATAGACCAAACTTTGCGATAGTAACAGAGCTGCTTACTGAAACACAAGGCAAATATTAAGTTTGCTCATAACTAATCTCGTTTTCATGTTATTCTGCATTTTGCGTATGCATATTTCGCGGAATCAAATGGATATGGAAATAGGTCTATTGCCCATATTGAATCGCCGCTAAGGGGAATCGAACCCTGGTCCCCCGCACAAAGTACAAGAGTGATAACTACTAAAACTACGGCGCCAGTGAATAATAAATAAATTGGTATTTCGTTTTTGTGGTTTTTATTTCATATCTCTTTTTCTGTTGTTGTTTAGGTTACTTCGTTTGCTGTATATAGCTATCCTTTTTGAATTGCCTATAATATTTTGCAATGCTGCTTGTCTTGTCTCGCGCATTTGCTAGTAGGAGTTAATTGTCTTGGCTTGGTAACTCAGTAAAAAACACACTTATTAATAGAGAATATTGTATTATGACACATTTTTTGCATACAACTTCATTCGCATGGAACGCAATTTGTAAATTTGGAGAATGGATCAGGATGCTTGGTAAGAAAATAATCGAAGTAGGCAGGACAGATAACGTGTGCTGCCCATAATCATAACAAGTTAATCACACCAAAATGCTTGCCCAAGGCAAAGAGGGTAATTACCCCAGAGTATGCACGTTATGGTTGCCCTTCACAATATTATGTCCTCATAGATCATATATATTGTGAATGGTTTCCAAGGCATGACCCAAATCTCTTCATGCATGAATTACATTCTCATTTCCTCCAATCACGAGGTACATTTCACTACTAATTCATTCATCAGTTAGGATCAACCCGTATTCGAGGGATCCCTCAAATGCGGTATCCCTAGCTAGTCGCATATGCTATCACTCAAATGAGGGATCCCTCAAAGAACGGATGTTGTTGTTTACCAAATGAGCAACTACACTATTATTGAAAAGTCGATGTTCTGACTGATAGCCAACGATGTTTCTTTATAAAATTCGTGTTCTGGTTCCATGATCACAAAAATAAATAGATTATTGATCGATGTGAAGCACGTCTCATTACCACTGTATGCACTCCTTTCAGCTTTTTAGAGTAAAATATAATGCCTAAAAGAAAACTCAGAAAGAGCAATGTGGCGGCAACCCGAACAAGAGATGAAAGTGGGACGTTTGCTGCTATTTGTGGATGCATCAATCACGATGATTGGTCATTTTCCGAGATTTTCGAAGTGAAGCGTATTTCGTCACGAAGATTCTTTTCGAAAAAGGTCATTAGATCTATGAGAAAAAAGCATTTACCAGAACGTGGAAATACATTATGCACAGCATGTTATAACCATTTCAAAAACAGGTTAGCCAGGAGTTTTTTCTCTTGTTGAAAACTTTTCAATTAAATGAATTTACACTGAAGGTATTTGTTATTTCATCTATTTGTTTTGTATAGATATTACGACAGAGAACATTCAAGTTCAGATGAGGAAGAAGATTTGAGTACGGATGATAACAATATACAGGGTGTCCAAATGGAAACTGGTGCAGCTGATAATGCTACGACTATTAATGCTGCCAGGTATCAAAATTTACACGTTATTTGCATTCATTGTGTATGTTAGCATGTTACAAAACCTGATGTTTTTATGTCATAGATTGGAAAAACTAATGGACGATACAACCTCATTGCTAAATGAACTCGACGAAGTTTCTATCAATTCGATAAATCGCGCTAAACTTGGAACTTTGCTAAATCTTATTGCTTCGAAATTTGTGGAAAAAAATATTTACGCTGATGGAAACACACTTCAAGGAAACTATAAGAATCCTGATTACCTTGCGTCAATTGATTCAAAAGATTACATAAAGAATCGAGATTCTTTACTGGTTGCATTCATTTGTGGTGCTGCAAACATCAAATTTGAGGAACAAACAAAAAACAGTTTCCTATTTGCTATAGCTGTAACGATTGAAATGGTATATTTCCTGAGAAATCTCAATCTTGTGCTTCTTCATTGTTTTATGCAAAACTTAGTACAAAGTTTTACTTCCGGCTCCAAAACTACTTGTACTTGAAAATGCATCAAAAATTTTGGAAACGGGTGATAAAAGCGAGTATAAGGATGCAGATGTTTACAATGAAATAATAAGATGGAGAGCAGTTCTGAGATCATCCGATATGCTTACCAACAAAGAAGAAGAAGGTGTAATCAAAAATATTTTCTCTGAACCAATACCATTCGAGTTGGATGATATAACAGTAACCGTGGAAGAAAAGATGAAAGAATACTGGACAGAAGCTGCGTCAGGTACACCATTGCAAAACATAAGACACCAAAGATTGTTGGTGCAGTATGATTCGGATGAAGACAGTGAATAAATACAAATGTATCTTGCATGAAAACTAGACAAAATATACAACAAAATTTTATAACTGTTTATGTTGTTTTCTAAGGGTTTATAATCTCTTTTTTAGTAAAGATTTTGGTCTTGGTAAAGACATCGGGTTGTGTGGTGGACAGTAATATTTCACAGTGCTGTCAAACTTTTCTTCGTCTTTTTCATTAATGACTAAACCAATGCAGTATGCATGAACCCAGTAGTCACACTTACGTTTGGCACAATTAACCCACAATGAGTTATACTCATTATCGGTTCGACTACCATATATAGTGAGGCATTTCTGGCATACATCTCTGTTCATTTTTTTCGGGTCATTCTTTTTTTTTCTTCTGGATGATGGAGTACTTGTGGTCGGAGCTGATGTAGGATCCATATTAGCAACACTTGAACAGGGAGAAGTAATAGCGGAAGATGGTGAAGTTATTGTTGTGCTTGATGAATTTGAATTGCAACGACTGAACATTTCTTGGTTCGTTGACCATCGGCGTGTAACAGGAGGGGTTACATTATGGCGTATTTCAACCAAAACATCGTCACCAGTGACTGTCTTCAATTCCTTCATCTTCCGCTGAAACCCTTTGCTGTGATTATATCGGGCATTCGCACGTGCTTTTCCAGACTCCAGATACTTTGTACCTAAAAGTTCATAGAGGACAATGTTAAATAAACAATATAAATTGGTTACAGAATCCAATTTGTCTTCTTTACCTCTTTTTTTAGCTGCGACTTTTTTTTATTAGCCTCTAAATTTACTTTGTTATCATTCTCATCATATACCTCAATATCTTCTACATCAGACATATTTTTAGCTCTAAAATGTGAGTATGGTATGACTTCAAATAGATAGAATACACTAGTTTGAACACAGGTTCAGAGGACAATTACTGTAATGACAATCCAAAATATATATTCGATAGAATGAAAGAGACATGGAATTGTTATAAGCATTATATATTTATTAAGCATGCATCAAAGCATGACATACTCAATGTATATAATTTGCATCTTTTCAAAATGAACATAACATGAATGTACATAAATACATATGATAAATAAGTTCAAAATGGACAAGAATCACTTGTGTTTTCTACAATAACTCTCTCTGTACACCCATCATAGTTTTTGGTAAAGTTATGAAGCTCCCTGACAACGTAGTCAGATACTGGGTATTATGACACCTCCACCACGTCGATCACATCCACCACATTCACTCTTTTCAAATTTCTGATCCGGTGGAGGCTTCTTGCTTGGTATGGGATCACCCACTGATTTGCTAAAAAATAAAACAAAAAGTTCACATATGTCTACGAACAAATGTAGAGAGCAGATGTGTATACTTACCATGTAATGCTCTTCGTATAGGGAAGCAAATCGTGAAACACCTTCCCCAAATTCGCAGGCAGCTGTCCAACGAGCAAGCCTGCTATGTCCTTAACTTTTTGTGTAGAAGAACCCCTCTTTGCTGGTCTTGTTATCGATTCGTGTAACGAAACGGGAATGGCACTCAAGTTAGGCATCCACACACCCATAGCATACTTGTCGTACTCGTTCTCTACTGGCTTCACTAACATATCTATGTCTTGATGTGGTCGTATTCGATGTACATGATAACCTTTGATAGTGCTCTCAATCACCTTCACTTTCATTTTGGCTAAAAGAAAGAAAATATACTGCGAGGAGGCTATGATTTTTAAAAATATCAACCAAGGGGGAAGTCGTTTCCGCCTGATCGCACTGGTTAACGTCCACTTCGCACTGGATAGAAAGTTGATATTTTGAGGAACATGACGAAATAAACTTGTTTTGGGGCGCGGGCTTGTCTTCTGTGGCGCGCAAACAGAAAAAACGCCAAAATCCCTCATTTGCGGGGTATCATCGCTCAATTGAGGGATCCTGTTCTGCCCGGATAATGAACATTGGCCCGATTAAGTACGGCAGCTTGCCCCGGTTAAGAACAGGGCAGGAAATACATAATCAGGGCAACATAATCAGGACAGGCCGGCTTATTACTCAAAAAATATTATTTGGCACTTATAAAAGGAACATAATCAGGGCAGGCCAGTTTGTATACGACAGTCTAATATTATTTCTCACTTATTATAGAACGAACATAATCGGGGCAGGCCGACTTATGTATGACAGTCAAATATTATTCGAGACTTATAGAACGAACGTAATCGGGGCCAACCGGCTTTATACGATATTTTTATATTATTTCTCACTTATTATAGAACGCACATAATCGGGGAAGGTCGGCTTATGTATGACAGTCAAATATTATTCGAGACTTATAGAACGAACGTAATCGGGGCCAACCGGCTTATATACGATATTTTTATATTATTTCTCACTTATTATAGAACGCACATAATCGGGGAAGGTCGGCTTATGTATGACAGTCAAATATTATTCGAGACTTATAGAACAAATATAATCGGGGCCGACCGCTTTTATATCATTCGTCATCACTGCTGACAAGCAAATAGCCCTGGTGGCAAAGTTGTTGTTGTTCTCAAATGAAACGAAATTCGTGGCAAATACTAAATTTTGGGATTCGCAAGTTTAATAACTTTTCACCAAACTTAATTCCCGCAAAAAGAATAATTTAGGTTCCGTGAAATTTAGTTGCTTCAAAGTATATTATGTTGAAATGTATTTACTACAAGAGTACTTTATACTAAGAATTACGTCGAGACTTATTTCTTTCGCCATGTCTAGTTTTTAGGGGTGTTCTATCTTCCAGAGAATGTTTAATTCACAAAAGTTCGAAGAAAATGCCAATCACAGCCTGCCTGGCCAGCCATTATATCAGCGTTCATAATCCGGTCACCACGACATAACCAGTGCAAAAAAAACATAATCGGACCATGCGTACATAATCCGGCTGTCCCGGTTGTAAACAGGCCGTTTTCGCAATCTGGGCAGAACAATCCCTCGAACACGGGTTGAGCCTAACTGTTCATTTAGCTATCACTAATTATTTAATTTATTAATTATATATATATTTAATATTATTTAATAATTTATTCTCATGCATGAAGGATATTTATTTCTCTTTCCTCTTCAATCATGAAGGTACACTTTCACTTCACTATAAACAGATAATCACACATGGTGCCTTTCTGCACCCAATATAAACATGTGCTATCAAATAATCATGAGCTAAAGGTAGCTGGTCCAGTATTGGCCCAGCGTGTGCTATATACCACATAATAATAACATCAGGATTCATAAGGGTGTGCCTCACCGTAATTTTAATAAGTGATAATAATATCAAGTAATAATAAGATACACAAGCCTCACACATGCATCTGTCCAAATTTTATGGTTGACGTAGGAAGCCCAACATCCCAATTTCCCGAAATTAGTGTGAGTATTTTGTAGTCATAACTGACATTAAGAGTACCGGCTATATGTGTCAACGACATACATACATACAAAGAAGCCTAGATACAAGTATATACAAACTAATTTACAATATAGCTATAGAAAGCAAATAGCAGACTATAGCCAAAATAAACACAAGGTCATAATACTTGACGTATATAAAATCCATATTACGACACAAATTGTGTACGTAACCACATGACCTAGTCTAGCAATTATATATATATAACTACAGTAAATAACACAAATCACTCTTTAAATTTATATGGTCCGAATGTCCCACAACTTAGGCACATCATTGAGGTTAGCCATTTTGGAACACCACTGTGTTAAAGGCGCGTAATCACCCTGTTGGCAAATTTTTTTGAGGTGCCTATTTTATTGTAAAAATTGAAAGATATACATGAGAAAACATTATCCTGAAAATTTTATTGACAACTGACAACCAGAACATGTTCAAATGTTTCATAGAAATAACAAACTCACCCCAATTTCTCTTCGTCTACAGAACCGCCATTGCATTTCATTGCACGAATCATGCGATAATAAACGCACGGCAAAATCGATCACATGGTTGCTGGAATCATGCCATTACAGAAAAAATAATGAATGAGGGAGAGCATCTGTAGCTGTGTTTCCATCATAATGCTTTTATAAATGTATCAACAAAGTTCCAAACATAATAAATCAGATAAATCAATCGAAGTTTCTGTGTTATTCTTTATTATTTAAACGTTTAAACTTACTGAAATCAGACTTCTTTGCAACACCGACCTCTTTTTGTTCTTGTTTCTGAAGACAGCTTCGCCTCGCTAGCTGACTTACTTTTTGATTATTTTCCTTTGTTCAAACAGTTAGTCGTTTCCTTATGGAGACAGTATCAGATTAGAATATGTAAATATTCAGAATTTCCCCTTTTATGCTCTAAATTTAATTATCTCCATAGTGCTTCAACTATCTTCAACTATCACAATGAGCATTCTCCCCCGTTGTTGTTTTTTGCTTATAATATGCAATAATCCTGGTCATGCTATTAAAAAAAAGAAAGAGCGTGATAAGCATTAATTATCATAATTAATAACCACGAGACAATGCTGTGATTTCTTCTTTCTGTTTTGTTTTGTTTTGTCTGGTGTCCAAAAACAATGGTGAATAGAATGAAGAGAAAATTAAATCTAAGTGGAGAAAGTTCTTTCCATTTTTTGATGCCATGTTTTACAAAAAAAAAAACAAGCCAAAAAGAACAGCGTGAACGGAGCCTACAATAATGGCGATTTTATCGAACTCCATCCCAGTGCTCATTTAAAGTTAAGGCCATTTGTTTACCTACGGTTTCACACAAACATTTTGCGACAGCCCGCTTATTAGACGGGAATAAGAGATCAACAAGATCGTTAAATATGGCGGCTGGAAAAAACACACAATAAATTCAAGATATTAAAGGAAGATTCTTTCAGCAAAAGCTTATTCCGACCTTGCACAAAATAAATTTTTTTTTCGAGTGAGAATTGTCTAGTCTCCCCCCGGCCCTACGCTATGTTGTGCCCTGTCAGCCGAACGGTAAAAAGCAGCGGCTCAGAGATTTTCCATAGCATACGGCAGGACGCTGTGAGCGGCTTGTCAATCACATGTAATTTATGCTAAATATGCATAACCTATGCATATAATTATCGTTGTAATCAACAGCTAACATATTTAGCTTCAATTTCCCGTTTCAATTTAGTTATATCTCCGTCATATGCAGCCACAAGTTTAGATTTAAAAAACAATAATTATTCATTTTTCAACATCGTCATTTATAAACAAAATGGCGAGTCGAAAAGTGTATACAGCAGAAGAGGCTGCCAATATAATCAACAACTGGGTCAATGAAAGTGATAGTGACTCTGACACTGATGCTAACAACGATACATATCTTTCAGAAAGTGACTCTGAATATTTGCTAGCTGAAGGTGAAGAAGATATAGATGTAAACGAAGGTGATTCTGATGTTGACCCCGAACATCCTATACAGCAGGAGCAGCCAACACCAGCTAAAAAGGCAAAGAAAGTCGTCACCAGAAAGAAAAAGGCTCTTCCCTCACAACCTTCTGGGGATTGGTTTTTACTGGGGGATGATGATGATTATCATAGAACACACAACTTCCGGTTTATACCAAGTAAAACTCCAGGAGTTCAAGGTAACTTTGAAGAGAAAAACACTCCAATTGACTACTTTTTTGAATTATTTCCTCTTGAAGTTCAAATAAACTTAGTTGATATGATCAATGAATTTGCTGCTGCTAAAGGTATAGCTAATAACCCAGCCAAAAAGACTTATATCTATGGCAAGTGGAAGCCAATTAATCATTACGAGCTAATCAAATTTCTCGCTGTCGTCATTGCGATGGGATTAGACAAGAAACCGTCAATCAAAGATTACTGGTCAATGAATTCCTCAATGTATAAACCATGGTTCCACCATTTATTCGCTAGAGACAGATTTGAATCTATAATGCACACAATGCTTCATGTTTCCCCAGCCATGGCACAAACCAAAGCCAAAATTGAACCATTTATAAATGAAATTGTCAAAAACTTTCAAACGTCATACTATCCTTATCAAGATGTTTCTATCGACGAAATGGTAATCAAATGGAAAGGACGATCAAAATACAAAATGTATAACCCTATGGAACCAGAAAAGTACCACATAAAAACTTTTGGTTTATGTTGTGCTACGACTGGCTATGCGTACCATATCTTACCATATTTTGGTGCCGAAACTGATTATGCCGCAAACATGTTAGAGTCCGGAATGTCAGAGAAAATCTTTGAATATTTATTACGTCCACTTGGCCCTGGACATCATATATTTGCTGATAGATATTGTACTACGAAAGTCCTAGTTGAGTATCTGACTGCTAAAAACTTTTATTATACAGGGACTGTTCAAGCAAATCGGAAAGGTTTTCTGGAAGACATAAAACAAAACAAAAAGGAAAATAAAATTGCTCATATGGAGCATAAATTCTGGAGAAGTGAAACATCTGGATTATTGCTTGTCATGTGGAAGGACAAGAAGGCTAAGAAACCAGTAGTTGTTGTTTCTTCACATGGAGAGTCTGGAATGACAAGGGTAGAACTAAAGCGAACCAATAAAATTGTTGAGAAGCAGGCCTTGCCATGAGCAAATAACCTCCCGAGCAATTAATTGCTTGCATCAGAGTGTCCACGCGAGCAATTTTGCTCGCCATATTTTTCGCAAAAAAAACTTTACATTTCGTCTCTCAGGGCATCTTTTTCAGGAGAGGCGTGAGCCTTGGCACACACCTAAATCGTTTCAGGCGTGTGATTAAAACGTACGCCACATTTCCAGTTTGGTCGGACATGTCCGTAGCTCGTTTCGAACTTTCGTCGGTTAAAACGTCCGATAGATTTCCGTCTTGGTTGGACACTTTTAGATCTCAGAATTATTGAATAGTCCTGGTCCTTTAAATCCACGAGCAAGTCTATTCATAGCCAACCTGACCATCCTAGCTAATTCACCGACTCCTGACTTAGTTAAAAAACTACGTAGACATAAATCTCTTTTGCCTGGCCCCTTCGTCGTTGGTAACCAGGTCTTACACAAGAAATCAAGCCATGCGGTTCTTAACTAATGCGGAGGTGAACGCCGACGGAGCACGGATGACGCAAGTCTGCAAAACTGCACTTACAGGCGGAACAGACAATTTATCATGGATTTAATTGTAGATAATTTCTTCATTTGATGAAACAATTGGAAACCATAGCAGGTCCAAATTTAATGGATTATTTTAATGGATTATCATTGTGTTTGGGGTTCACGATTTGAAACGTCCCCCACTTTTCTACTGCAAAATGAATGCGCAACAAAGATTAACCTTAATGCCCGTATCGCACGCGTTTTACAAAATGGCGAATGAACTGTTGCACGATGGGTGGAAAATAATCACACCAAATATCTTTTCAGTTTCAGGTTGAGCGTCCGTGCATGAATTTCACTTAAAAGACCAATCAATTCTTGAGAAAAACGTTTACACTTATCTCAAAATGTTAATATTTACGCGAGCAATAGAATGCTCGGGTAACGAGGATTTACGCGAGCACTACGCGGGCGCGAGCAATTGCTCGCGACTCATGACAAGGCCTGAGAAGCCTACCATAATAACTGCTTACAATGCATCCATGAACGGATGTGACAGATTGGATCAATTTGTATCCTATTATTCAAATATTCACGGAAAGACAGTAAAGTGGTGGAAAAGAATGTTCTTCTGGACATTAGAAGTCGTTCAAGTAAATGCATTCACTTTGTACGCACTATCTCACGAGAAAAAACCTTCGTTGAAATTGATCAAGCTTCAGATGGTTGACGAGCTTGTTGAGTTTTCGCATGGACTGAAGGGAGATGACCACCATGAACACAAAGTAGGAAGACATCGAGTATCTAATACAGTTGAAAGGTATCAAGATAAGAAACATTTAATCGGATATATGGAGGTTGATAGGAACTGTATAGTTTGTAGCACTCCTGCAAACCTTAAAAGAACACGTTTTATCTGTACTGGATGCACAGATAAACCATACCTCCATCCCAGAGAATGTTTTTCATCCTATCACTCTAGGTGAATGGTATATTATGCTTATATTATTTACATATTGAGATTTTGATTCCTGTGGGAAAATATTATTGATATGTTGTGACATAAATAAACAACTATATACATGTTCTGTAATTTTTTATTTTATCAGCTCAAATTTGGATGTTGAACGGGTGTTGGAAAACTTAAATTTAGAAAAAACTTTTATCTAAAATGAATTTATTTTTATGCATATCACATAATAATACATTACTACTGCCATTTCTCAAGGTTTGACAGGCACAAAATGCTTTTTCATATTGTTTTTCTTTGCAAACTTCTCCAAATTATCATTAAAAAAATCTACAAACATCAAAACAAAAATCTATTCATAGCATATTTCTTTCAATTATGTTTTAATTTCAAAAGTTATTTTTATCTCTTTTTGTAGACAATTTATTCTTCTTTCTAATGGTGTATTGCATTAAATCTGAAACATAATACTTCTTTAGTTATGGAAATTTTTAATATACCCATAAAAAATTTGATATCGTAAAAAAAATTAATTCCGGCCAGAGCGGTTTTTAATTCCGTAGCCAATGAGTTGAAGACATTTGTGGCAAAACCATTTTATTTTTTTATTGGTAAAGACTTCACCAGGTATCTTTTCACAGTCCTGATGAAACCACTCGGAACATTTTCCACAACTGACCATATCATAACCTCTGATTTTGTTGTTCGGGTCATATGGCATTCTACATGAACAATATAGCTCTACAGTAGAAAGACGTGGATTAGCCGTTATTTTGCTTTTATGTTTCATTGAGGGGAACTTTTTCATTTCACCATTGGCCAGACAAGACAGCAAATGCTTCCTATGTTCTCCAAGTTTATACGATATTTCTTTTGGATGATATCGCCGAGACATAGATGGGGGAGCAGAATTTCGAAACAACTCATTCTTGACAAATATTCTGATGTGTCTTTCCATTCCCCTCGCGTTTTGTACACCTTCACCGACCAATTGCTGAATTTTTGAAATTATTCGTTCATCAACTCTTTGTGATATTCCACTGGCTGAAGAAAAATGGACCATGGTCTGAAAACGAATCTGAGAACGGTGGATTGATAAGATAGAGACATTTATTTTCCCACAAAAGCCTTAATAAGAATTTGAAATTACCTCTCCTGTTAAATGTCCAGAATGTTGATCCTTTCTTGGGAATTTGACATAGTAACTCCTTTTAACGTTAACTTCATCCCTATTTTTGTTCCAATCTTCTTTGACTTTCCTTGTGACCGTTCTTTTTCGCTTTTCAGTATTAGCTTCATCCTGATTAAAATTAAATTATCGTCAGTTGACATACATGCCTGACTGTAGATGTAAGCATAAAGGACTGTTCAAACCTACCTTGTAATCTATGAAAGGCATCACGTCTCTTATCACCAACTTTGCAGGATAATTCATTTTCTTTGTGTCTTGTGATAGGAAGCGACTTTTCGAGAAAATATTAGAATTCCCAATATTGTCCTAAAATTGAAAAAAGATATATGTTTTTTTTTTCGAATGCAATATAGTTCATATTAGAATTTCAGCTCATCAAATAGTTTCAGTTTTTCACCTTTGAGTTGAGCTTCTCCTGTCGCTCTTTTATTTTTCTCGATCTAGCCTGACCAATACCATGTGTTACAATCCAGAAATTTTGAGCCAAGTACAACAAATGGTATGCCACTGAATTGAATCTGCTGCTCGATAACATCACCATTTTGATCCTTATTTTTTCTGTCTTCAAACATGATTTTATGGGATCTGATATCAGGACCTGTTTCGCAAAAATAATATGACAATTGCATATATGATCATTTCTATATGGTCTGCCAAATTTGAGATGACAACAATGGGAGAACAGTAGAAAGGAAGTTCATTAACATTTCAATGCGCATGCTCGATTGTCGACTTTTATTTTTATTTTGTACGGAAATTTATCAGGACTTAATAGACCCAGAGAAGCGCAGTAAAGTGCTGGTCCATGAGTAGGCTAACCATATAACTATTAGAAATATACCTTTTACGTTGAACTCTTTATCCTTCATATAAACACAGAACTTTGACATTGTTTTTTCTTCAAACTCCGCGATAGCTTTCTCTGCCTCAGCCAAAGTGGTATAACATTGATAGCCAAGATCTTCTAAAAAGAAATTTTTAAAAAACTTTAAAAAACACGGAACTGAAAACACTCGCATGCTAATTAGGTCAGTACCTACCGAATCTGTCATCTTCTTCAACTTCTGTTTTTTTTGTTGCTGTCGATTTCATCTTCTATGGATACAATATCAAATTGCTTCTCATTGTCGTCTTCGTCGCTGCTCAATGAATTTGGAAAGTATGAAGTATAATCAATTGTTGTACTTTGCCAGATCGGCAACATTTTTTTACATGTGACTTACCTAGCGGTACATAATTCCATTTCTTTCTTTCTGTTTCATTGCAATTGTTTTCTGGAATGAAGATCAAATGATCAATAGTTAAAATAGTTAAATAAAAGTTTCGATTAAATAAAGTAAGTTGAGGTGAAAAAAAAATAACAACAAAAGAATTTATAAAGATTAATCGTAATGAATCGCAAACAAACAATATATAGAAATATGTGAATATATGCTATATGCTATATCGATGATGTTGATAATCCACATCTATTGATAAAAAGTGATTATTAGCATATTCTATTTTTTGTCACATTTAAAATTTCTACTCCTATGCTCTTATCCTATTTTTTTTTTCTATCAGATCAGACGACGTTTTTGTGAAAAACATGAAGAAGAACAAAAAAAACAAAAAGAAGCACTGGCTCACCTTAAGTGGACATCGTTTAATGCTTGTAGAAATTTCTTCTTCGCTTTGATTTCGCAACTGCAACACCACGTGTTTTCAAGTGTAAACAAACTTTCCTGCTTTTTGAAAAATTATTGAGAACTGAAGTGCTGTACGCTCCATCTCGGGTGTTACTCGACAATTTTCACTCGAAAAAAACTATTTTGTGCAAGGTCGGAATAAGCTTTTGCTGAAAGAATCTTCCGATATTAAAGTATCATTATTTCCATTTCTAGTAAGTTTTATATCCTCAAATTTTCAGGAAAGTCATAACTCCGTCTGAACTTTGAAATAAATAAATAAAATGTATATATATGTTAATTTTTTTCGATAAGGTTGATTACGCGCCTTTAACACTTTATTTAAAAGATGGATATATCTGCAGTCGCTAGACCACCTGCCTAAGATCTTAATGGCAGAGTCTGGAAGATAGATAGATGTGCATATTTTGCATGGCTAGCCTCACAAATATTGAGGGATATACCCAGTCTATTATTTCCAGGAGGGGCCATGGCTTATATGACATATATGTAATATCATTTTTATTTTATCATTGTTGACATTATAATTGAAGCCAGTTTAGAAAGTGACATTTATTTTCTTATTATATAACTGGAATTATTACTGTTTATTATTGTAAATGTTCATTTTGATGTTTCTAATATGTAGAAAAAATAAAGTTGTTCATCAAATGGGATCAAAGACTCAATCACAAAGCAAATGACAGAGATTAAAATATTAACCTTTGTTTGAGAACGTTTATACAAAGAAAGGAGTTGATGACACTTGTGGTATTTTAATTATGTTGCATACTTATGAATTTCTTTCGAAGACATAAGAATCGTTCTGTGGAAGAACCTAAAGATGATCATGTGTTTCAAGAACTTTACACAATGTTCAAGACACATGGTAAGGCTGGGTCTGTTGATCATCTGAAACCAGGCTAATAACTTTGCCTTGCCAAAATCAACAAGAAAGCTTATAGAAGCTTTAACAATCATTCTGCTGTCAAACCTTACATAACACATTAAAGTTGAGTCTATTTAATACCCTAGGTGCCAGTATTCATGGCATTAGGGCATTAGGGCAGAAAGGTCAAGGGATTTTACTTTTTGCAGCTCAATATTTCTAACTGAAAAGGTATTGTATTGTATTGTATTGGTTATAAAATGATTTATTACATGTGTGTTTGTTACAAAGTGGTTACTTAAGGTGTTGCTAGGGAGAGATATGGGTTCTAGGGATAAAATACAGACCAGATTTGAAAAAATATCAATCCAGAGAAATGACGTCATTTCTGATCCCAATGATGTCATTTTTTTTTTTACCTGAAACACCTATAAATACCATATTCTAAACATGTATCAAGTTTAATGACATGACATCAATATTTCTGATAAAACAGATCTTTTTACCTTTCTGTTAAAATAAGAAATTTTTGTACGATTGATGTCTTTTTTTAATTTTTTTTAATTGAAATCAATTTTTTTCTAATCTTTGAATAAGTATCTTGCAAATTTGAATTTTGGTTGGATACTATAGCATCTACTATAGTATCTAACCAATATATTTTACTATTTTTTTCCCAGTAATTAAGCTACAAAAGCATTTTCGTAACCAAAGCTAAATACAATCAAACCTGTCTGTAACGGCCGTTTAAAACAGTCAGCCATTTTAGAAAATATATCCTTTTGAAATAAAAACCATACACAAATGTGTGACATGTTGAATGATCAGTAACTTTCACAACCTGCATCTCAAATAAAAGTCCTTTGAAATAAAAATCATGCACAACTTGCGTGTCAAATAAAAAGTCCTTTGAAATAAAAATCATGCACATTTTATTTTTCGTTTCGAGAACATAAATGCAGAATTATTTCTATTTTCTTAAAAAAATATAATCGTTCGTAAAGAACTTTATGCAGAATTATTTTAATTTCTTTTTTAAAAAATAATTGTTCGCAGAGAGCTTTCATTTCACTTTGCCGCGCGAAGGTATATGTTCTGGCTATGCAGTCAGTAATAATTAAAGCGCTACTGAAATAATACGTAACAGGGTCACATGCCACTAAAAAAGACTGGAGCTAGAATGAAAATTTTTAACGAAGAAGAAGGTCGAAGATAACCAAGATGGCGGTCGAGCGACAAGAAAAGTAAATTTTAAAAAGCTATATCTGGAGTTACATGAAGTTTTAACAAAAAGTAAATATATCATTTAGCATTTCTCATGCAAATCTTTCAGATGAGTCCAACTTGTAAAAGTACCTCGGGATCCCTTTAAGGTATGTACTTTATTTGGTCAAAATCCATTATTTTCTTTGAAAAGTCTTATCAGCCTTTACTTAAAATGCCTAAATTCTGAAACTCATGCAATGCCGGGTCTTGGCTGGTACTTTAAAATACTTTGTAAAGAAAGTTATGGTGTATAACTGACCCTCGTCTTAAAACTAAAAAAACATGTCAAGAACAGCAATTTGTTCAGTCATACTGCAAAGCATGTATACCAGTGTTGGGTTAAGGCAGCCAAATTTCCTTGCCTCACCATTTTTTTACTTGATGATTGACTGAATGTAAAAGATAAAATGTAAAAGAGAGAAATAATCAAGGCACTGATATTAAAAAATGGAGGTGTCTTATGGTCAGTGAAACTTGGTTTATAAACAAAATCAAAAGAGAATGTAAAAATGACATTCACTTTATCATAATGCAAAAAAAACATAGCCATTTTGAATGTTACAGTCACACCTATGTTAAAGGCCACCTCTCTATAACAACCACCTGCTTATAACGGCCACTTCAAAGTGCGCCACCCCGATTTTAGTAACAGTTGAACCAGCCTATAGTGACCACCTCCCTAACGCAACCAATGGCCACAAAACTTGGCTCCCTTGTTGCATCACAATATAACAGCCACTAAAACAAGAATGCTTACTGCTGAAGTACGTCGTTTTTGTTTTGGTGGTAATTTTATTGTTGGGAACTGTACTATATTCTGCACAATGTTCAATAAAACCAACTCACTAGCTACTTACATGCTACATGATTACATTATTTGTTTCTGATTAGCTGTTCTCTTCACATGAAAGTTTTATCAAAACTTTATTTATCTTGCACAGTGTGCTATATTTAATTGTAAAATAATATTTACATGTTTAGTGAATATGCCACCTCGAGTTGGCCAAAAAAACAAAGTCAAAAAAGTTTTTTTCAGAATTTTGAGATGATGGGAAGTACTTCAAGTTTTCTTATTACCTTCTTGAATGATTGAGGCATTATGTGAAAGCGGCATCAACACGTGTCAGTGCTAATTAAATTAGTGATGGATCAATTCTTTTCTACATTTTTTTTTTAACCCAATCCATTTAGAAAACGCTAAAATATATTTAATAAAATGCCGTTTTTTTTGCGTTTAACTTTAATATTTACGCAATTAACTATTATTATTTTATTTCTTATTTTTCTTTGCTTTTTTCCGGTAAAAATAGGAGGTAGCTAAAACATTTTTTGTGTTTTGTTAAGTTTAAAAATTTAGAAGCTGCCACAGTATTCTAATAAGTGCGAATATAGCCACAGCAGTTATTAGTCAACGCTAAAAATGGCGAATTATGAGGGTTTCGTTGGACATTAATGTATGATGTATGCTTTTAAAAGGTCTAATCATGGAGGTACAGAGCAGCGTTGATGTTAGACAGGATACCTGTCTCTCTTTTCTGCTTTCGCGCTTCGATGTCTGTCCTGCTTTTGTAACCCTGCTTATTTTAGCGCGCTATCGCAAAAGGGAAAAATGATGAGTTTAATTTACTAGACTACGTTGATGTTTGCGCTACATATTGGAAGAATATCATAAAAACAAACTTTAATTAGACAGTAAATTCTGCCTCTCTCTGTATCGTGGGATAAATTAAAGTAGTATTCTTTTCTATTGATTTTTTAATATTTTTTAATAAAAAATATATCCATCTACTGAGTAATTAAGGCAACCTCGTCCCCAAGGATTGTTGAGAACAAGGTTGGCAATACTCACTTGAGCATCATACCCCGCCTAGGTCGACAGGTTATAGATCAGTAATTTTTACAACCTGTTTGTTGAAATAAATTCTTTTAAATTTGAAATAATTTGAAATATCATGCACACACCTGCTGCTAATATCTTATTTTTTTTGTTTTATTGCTTAGACGGCTAGAATATCATGTTGAATTATTTTTTTTAAACAAAAACAAATCATTCGTACAGAGATCGATGTGGAAAGTACATTGGATTTTTTAACTTTGTTGCCACAGTATATTAATTGTTTTTGGCTATGAAAGTCATTAATAATAGCGAGTGAAAGTTATTAATTTGTGAGCACTACTGAAATACTACGTAATAGGGTCACATGCCACTAAAAAGGACTGGAGGTAGTCTGAAATTTTTAACGAACAAGAAGATCGAAGCGGCCATCAAGGCGGCAAGAAAAACAAATATTTAAAAAACGATATCTGGGGTTACATGAACTTTTAACAAAAAGTGAATATGTCATTGGGAATAACTTATGAAAATCTTTCAGGTAAGTCCAACTTGTAAAAGTACCTTGGGATCCCTTTAACAGGTTTAAAATTACTGATGACAGAAAATATCAAAATTTGCTATTACTTAAATATGACATCATAATCTATGCAGCATAATTAAATCTGAAATTCTTGAAATGTGAATATCTTGAGAACGAAAGTAGCTTTTTAAAAAATTTAAAAAGACTTGTTAACCAACTTTTTAAGCTCTATAATATAAGCCCAACATCCTTTTTAACCTCAGGTTCCCATTCAATTCATTGTGGTTTTTCAAAGGCTATATGTTTCCATATTTTGGAATAAATAAATTTAAATACACAGCTTATCAAACATGTGCACTAATCTATTATAAAGCTTTAACAATATTAGTTTTCACCGGATACTCAATATTTGTCATTCGACAAAAAGGGACACCACAAACTGATTTTGGCTTTGATTGCAAAAAACCACAGGCTGTCTTGCCGAACATATATGGCATAATGAGCTGCCATCTTTAAAACTGTTCACCCACTCTACCCATAAACTGCTAGATATGTCAATACACTCAAAAGTCTACCTAGCCTCATTAAGTATAAAGCATTAGAGGGTTAAGGGAATTAATTCTCGCAGGAACATATATTAATGAGATTTTTTGTTCTGAAATTTTGCGGAAAAAAAGGAAATTGTTTTCTCCAGGATTTAGTTTTAAGGAAATTTTGCGGTAACTTATTTTCGCAGATTAGACAAATTTGTAAAAAGAAAAGAAAAAAATAAATGCAAAAAAATTGTTAGCTTATATCTTCCATATCATCCATTGTGGATGTTTGACAGTGCCGGTGATGCCCGTTACATCCCAAGTCTTTAAACATGCCGATCATCCAGCCCCTGATGTCATGTAGTCAAAAAATTTCATAATCCATTTAGCCTGCAATGGTTTCACTGTGGATAGTTTCAGACTAAAATTTGATGCTTTCCAGATTCTTTCCTTCCTCAAGGGCTTGATTAATTTGATCAGCATACCATAAAGTAAATTTATTCTTCATAATTTTCTTCTTGAACGTCTTGAGGTTGGAACAAGTATGTTAGATTTGTCAGGACCTTTTCAAGAAGTATGTTATTTTCTTTCTGTCCTTTAAAGACATCCATTATTAATAAAACAGGGTGATAAATTGGAAGATCAAGGCAGCGGCGTTCTTTTTCCACACAAGGGATGATATTTTTTCCAGGATTACTAGATAATTTTTTTTTGTTACTGTGATGCTTTGGGTTAGTAGTGACAATGAAATCAGGTGGAAAGGTCACAGCGGGAATACTTTTCGATGTTTTGCCCCCATATATCAGTTGGATCGGGAGAAAGTCACCGCTCAAAGTAATTGAAAAGGTTGTTGTGATCATTCTCTTATCAGTGGAGCCAGCGATAGAAATTGACTTGCTTTCTTTCTTTGCCAAAGTCTTGTTACAAACCAGGAACAAACTTTAATGGCGTTTGGTCTAAATTGATAACCAGAGATCTGGAATTTCGTTGTTTTCGATCTTTTTAACAATGGGGTACAAGTATGATTTTTCCATTTTCATTCTCCAGAGCTTCTGGTATTGATACCTTTCCTGTGTCGCTAATCCTCTTCTATAACCCATACGCTTAAAAGGATTTTTGGACCAGGATGAATCTCCAAAGTTTAAATGATTTAGGTTGATTTCAAGATGACGATTGATCAGAGCCTGGGCTGTTGCCACAGCTACAGCTTTTGAAGTAAAACCACAACGGATCTTTGAACCTGAAGCAATTGGTGATGATTGTTTTAAAATAATTTTTTTACATCTAGAGCTAGGTAGTTCCCTCAGCACAAAATATAGAAAAAACATAAATTTTATTTTGATGAAATATTAGAAAGTTTGTAAAGGCAGTGATGGAAATAACGTTCGAACATCGGACATGTCCAACTGTTTTTGAGAGCATCGGTCAAAATTTTTTATCAAACTTTAAAAATGTCTAATCATTTTTCAAAAACTTTCGTTGAAATAATGTGAAAAAAGTCAAATACGAGTCAGATAAAAGCGTTGCTACTAAATGCGAATACAGTAAAAAAACGTATTTAAAAGTGTTCCTTTGCTGGAAATAAACATGTGCAATTTTTAATTTTCTATTTACTGTCTCTACAACAGAGGAGGTTGTAACCACAAGCATAGTTTTCTATTTATTTTCGCATCACACAGTTTGTTGCGAAAGAAAATTAATAATAATAACTTGTCTCACTAAAAAAAATGTTTGGATAAATTTGTAAAATTAAAACTAGCTGTCAAAGGTCGGACTATATCTTAGTTGACAATATTTAAAGTCTTTCACAGAATTCAAATTATATATTTAAATATCAAAACGGAGGAGAGTGTTACAACAAGCATATTCTACCTTTTTGTATTATTCTTCCTAAATGGTATCGACTAAAAGTCTTGCAGTGTCACATTTAAGCTAGCATATTTTCAAACATATATAATAATCATAATGAAGGAGGGTGTTACGACTCACTTGTATTTTAACTACTTTAGCGAAAGTGGCTAATTTTCGTTTTAAATCACATAAAAATTTAAACTTTTGTAAAACCACAAAACTATTTTTGTGATTACAAAATCAGCATCTAAATTTTCCCCTTGCAACCTTTTATTTATTTGAGTTGTACAAAAACTAGAAAGATAAATGAAAAATTTTCTAAAATAATGAATAATGAGTGCATTGCACATTTTAGCTTATTTTGGGAAATTCACGGCAACTGTGAAAATTTACAAATTACCATAAACGAAGAATCAACTGCAAGTAGCCAAATGACATTCGAGCACTGAATTTTTGTTTTCTGTCAATTCTTTCAAGGCAAAAATTGATCTCGTTATTTGTCTGAATTGTCAATTTCCAAGCGTGAAACAACAAAATGCAATATTTTTCTTATTTAAGAAATTTGTCCAGATAAGTTTCATTTCAGTTGCCGCGAATTTGCCAATAATGAATCAATCAACATTAGAATACTTTGTGTACTCTCCTCTTTTGCCTGAGGACACCTCTCTAACTAGCTATTGTACCGCTTGAAAATCAAGCTCTCATTCATAGAGAAGTATCATGCCTAGATGCTATCTTCAAATAACGAGCCACACAAAAACAAAAGTGGTGTCAAGGTAGATTTCATTGATTCTTCTCAAATTCGAAATTTGAAGACCTACCATTCAAAAGCGGATACGAATGTAATTTTTTGTTATTTTAGTAGAAGAATCCAAACATGTTATACAGTCGAAAGAAAGAATGCGGCTATGAACACAAATAGATCTTTCCAATTTTCCACTGTTGTTCGTGGATTTCATGTGTTCCTAATTGCCTTCATGAACCTGGCAACGAGTATGATCCAAAATTGGAAATAAGGAAAGAATTGTGGGGCACTTGCCAAGGAAAATTTCAAAGTTTTTACTCGATAGAGGTGCGACGGTTTCTGTGAAACTCACTTCAACACACTGCAGAAAATCACCTTTGTTTCAAATACGGTTGGAGATACCTTGTCTCGTGACAGCAACTATACCAGGGACAGTGTGGAATCATATGGTGTTGGACCAATATAAAGAAATTGTTGAAAAAGTTTACTGTGAACCAAAGAACGTAATAATCATCGGATGCTTTTTGGAGATCACAAGAGCAGATGCAGATGCTGCCTGATGTGGGTGTTCCTAATAAAATGAAAAAGAAAACGGCCAAAGCGAATAAACCACCATCTTAGACTAAAGACATTTGCGATTTATTTTGAGAAATCTTAAATAAGTAAAAAAAAACATATTGTTGTCTTTTGTATTAAAATTTTCCCAATTTTTTTAAAAACTTCAGAAAATGAAGAAAATTTTGCACGATTTTATTTTCGCCAATTGGGCCTATTTGGAAATTTTTCGGGAACTTGTTTGCGCGTTTTTGAAAAAAAATCGCAAAAACCTTTAAAATTAATTACCATGAAAATTAATTAATGTAAGGTATATAAAGGTCGACAAGGGACCTTTAAAATGGCTACGGCTACACAGATAGAAGAGACTATATTCAAAATGCAATTCCTTGCTTTTAATTTTAAGAAGACACTTGGTATATTTTGGTTTACAAAACCGTGTCACTGGGGATTTTAAAAAACTGGGCAAGGGTTATTATTGTGACTATAGCTGTGAAAAAACCAGTTTTTTGAAAAAGAAACTTGTTATACATTGACTTACAGACAGACAACGAGTATTATAATATGTGATGCTCTCTAGGAAAATCGACCACTTCTCTTTTCGTATTAAAAAATATGAAATACAAAATACGCATACTTTTAAAAATACAAAATACGGATTTTCGTATTTTTAAAAATACGCAATTCTATTTTTAAAAATACGAAATTCGTATTTCGTATTTTTGTAAAATAATACGAAATACAAATTTCGTATTTTTTAAAAATAGAAAATATGAAATTCGTATTTTTAAAAAATAGAAAATACGAAATTCTATTTTTAAAAACACGCCTATTTTTAAAAATAGAATTTCGTATTTTTAAAAATACAAAATATGGATTAAAAAAAGCATAAAGTAAACATTGAAAAAAAAAGCTTTTAAAAATACATGGACCAGAAAATAAATGATTAAACCTTTCTATTTTCCGTTGCCTGGCAGTGTGGACTTGAAAAATTGCACACAGTTTGTAATAATAAGAATTAAAAAAAAATAGATAAAAAACTTTTAACATATGGCTAGCATGATTTTAAAACCAAATTATGCTTAGAATCAGGATTATGTTTGATCAAAAGTTAAGAATATTGCTGTGTACTTTTTTCTACCACACATTACTTTTTTTATGTCTTTGTATTTTAAATCTACAGCGTATTTTTAGAAATACGTATTTTTATTTCAAAAATACGAAATTCGTATTTAAAAATACGCGTATTTTTTATTGTTTTAAAAATACGAATTAAAAATAGAAGCGGTCGATTTTCCTAGAGAGCATCACATATAGATGTTAATTCTTTGAAGCTTTTATAAGTTGTTGACTTAAAAAATGCTTCTTTACTTGATGACGACGCACATTGAATGTGTGTAATTAAACTCCGTTACTAGCCTGACACTCAAATCATTTCAGTAACAAGAATAAGCATTGTGACCACATTCCTGGAAATTCCTGTATATGCTAGATTAATTTTTCCTAGAAATTCTTGAAAATTTGAAGATTGGCCTGGAAAGTAATCATGTTCTGTTAAATGTTTTCAAATAGATACATTTACTTCTTTACATACTAACCTTAAAGAAAGAAATTTCTCAAAAAAAAAATCCAAAAGATTAAATTGTATTTTTTATAGTTGGCTGTTTTGTCCTGGAAGTGTCCTGGATTCTCAAAAGAATTTCTACTGGAAAAATACAAACATAACTTGGGATTTAGATTTTAATATTTTGTTGTCACCTGGATAAGCTAGACTTAGTGTAAACTCACCTCAGTCACAACATTTATATGCATATGACTGAGAAAGTGTTCGATGTTGATACCAAATTGCACAATCTAAGTACATTAAGAACTAAAATTTTCGGCGGAAAAACTTTGGCAGAAAAAATTTCAGACACAATTTCAGCGGAAAAATCTCTCGGACAAGATTTATAAAGTCAAAAAATGTATGGGTAAGCCTTTTGAACGAATTTTAACCAAATTTCAAAAGTAATGATTACGGTAAATGACACAAAAAGAAGGCTAGAAGCATTTATAGTGTACTTATATTTAATTAGGATGTAAAAAAGAGTCTTCAGGATCCAACTTTATAAATAGAGCCTCAGGCAAAATGTGAAAATAACGAAAATAATAAGTTGAAAAGCTGCAGTTTTTATTGATTTTTTGATTACACTATATATAATTTCTATGCACTGGTCCTTTTTTTTTAAAATTAGAAAAACCAAAATTTTCAGACAAAAAAAATTTCGGCAGACACCAAATTCGGACGGAAATATTTTCGGACAAAAAAAAATCCGAAACTTTTTCTGTCCGAAAATTTTCGTTCCTAATGTAGGTAAATTTGCAGCTGTTTCAAGGTTTATGAAATCTGAGATAGCCCCAGGCAAGTTTATGCATATATGCTTAAGGAAGGGGGGGGGGTATGATACTTATTTCTAGTGTATTTCTTCTCAGCAATTTGTCTGACCTTGTTAATCTTTTGCGTTGCATCATTAAAAATACGACTTACTACTTACACTAATATTAACAACAAACAGATCTCCAAAGAGGAGTTCTTTCTTACATGAATTTTGCTGATAAAACTCAATACTAAAACTGAAGAAATCTAACAAATTGGGAGATGACAATAAATTCATTCTTTCTTTTTACTCACCCAATATAAAAATAGGTAAATTGCACATAAATGTCCAATCGCTTGCCTATATCATGTGGTTAATAATAAAGAATTATTGAATGTACATAATATCATACAAGGCAATAGGGAAAAACTACCTGATGATAAGATGATTGTTTTATTATAAAGGTTCCTAGTGTCAAGAGTATAAGCCTTAAGTTTTGGAATTAGTGCATATACAGGTCAGGCTTCAGCTCAAAAGTAAATAATCTATGTGCAGTGTTGCTTTTTATTTTTAGGTTGTGATCTGGGCCATATCAATTTAATTAAATTTCGTTATAGTATTTATGGTTGATATTTTTAGGTGATGCTATTTTGCATGGTGACATGAAGTTGAGTTTGACAGCTTCTATCTTAATTTTACTCAATGGATCGTTCCAAAAAATTACAGAAGGTAAAAGATTCTTTTAATACTATTTCATTATTACCCCGTACAGATGAGGTCCTATAAATTGACCTGTGTCTGTATGTCCCTAACCAGCTTTTCTCAGAATTGGATCATTAGTTTTTTCTGATTTTTTGCACAATAACAGAGAACAATAGACACTCGAATGTGACAAAGTTAATTTTCTGTGAAAAGCTTTTTTGGACAAATAATGGCAGATTCATGGGCAAAATAAGTCAGAACGATACAAAAAATGGATTTTAGAACTTAAAACTGCGATTTAAATTGTTTTAATTTACAAAATTTTTGATAATAACTAGCAATGACATTATTTATTATTCAAACTGTCCTTTTTTCGAATAAATTGATTGTATTGTTCAAATGAATTAATTAATAAATGCAGGTAGGTCCAGTGAAGTTTCGCTTGTTTATTCTAAACTTCACTTAAAAAAAATATTTTATATTATCTAACATTCTTTTTCAAGGTGTCAACCAACCTTGTTTTCAAGTTGCTGCACAAAGAAGCGAGATTAAACAAATTGAAATGATTTATTTTGTTTTTGATTTCATACAGAAAGTTGTTTCTTTTAAGGTTGGTTTTTTTTATTTTTTAAAAAATATTTGAAATACTAGTTGTATAATAGTCTGCATTATGTTCCATCTTGTTTTTTACAATCGTTTCTTAGTATTTTTATATTGCAAGGACCATGCAAGATCTTAGTCTAAATTTAGTGACCACTGGGACAGAGTTTGTTGTATTCTGTGCATAAAGTGGCTGCAGTAGTGAATACCTAATCACAAAATAACCACAAGGTGTTTCTCTACTCTAGCACAACACCCTATGTTTGTGATAAAGACATAAAAAATCTTTTTCTTAGGTTAGAACATGACTTTGCTCTAGCAATAGAGTGGTTTCAATACAATTACATGAAACTTAATACAGATAAGTGCCATTTACTCGTATCTGGAAATAAACATGAACATACGTGGGTAAAATTAGAAAATCAAATGATATGGGAAGAAAAAAGTGTAAAACTTTTAGGCATAAACATCGATTCCCAACTAAAATGTGATAGCCATGTCCTACTAATTTGCTTAAAAGCAGGAAGAAAACTAAGCGCATTGACAAGATTACTTCAATACCTATCTTTTAAGATAAAAGAATGCTCTTAAAGAGCTTTTTTGAATCTCAATTTAATTACTGTCCATTAATAAGGATGTTTCACATTAATTAATCAACTATATGAAAGAGCACTCAGGCTTGTTTATAACGATTATGATTCTCACTTAATAAGCTTCTTGAAAAAGACGGCTCAGTTTCTATTCATCACCGTAATATACATTATTTGGCAATAGAAATGTATAAAATCATCCAGGGTTTGAATCGAAGTCCGTTAGCTGATATGATTTCAATTAGAACAGACAATACTCTTTGATCTGATTTTACTATAATTGCAGTAAGAACTGAAAATTATGGTAAAAATTCTGTTAGATATTTAGAACCTTTAATATGGAACATGATTCCGTCAACGATAAAAAAGCTGAAAACTTGCTAGACTTCAAAAGGCAGATTAAGAAATGGAAGCCAACAGAGTGTCCTTGCAGGTTATGCAAAGTTTATGTACAGAACTTAGGATTTGTAACTATTTTTGGAGATCATTAAGCTTGTTTATGCATTCGGTGTAAATAGACCCAGTTAATGCTGTGGCTGTATTTTTATATTTTAGTATTTTATTTTAATATTATTGTATTTTTCATACTTTTCTTAACTAAATTGAAATAAAGTAATAATAATAATAATAATAAATAGCATACACAAAGGTGCATCTATAATATTGAGAAATATGATATTAGCTGAGCCATTATTCATTTCTAAGTTTTACTTAAGTTTGTTTACATATAAGCAATATTTTCTTATTGCAGAAGGACTACTTTGCCATTACTAACATACTGCCTGGCAGTAAGCGGGATTCGATCTGCATTCCTCAAAACTGGGAGCCGCAGACAAACCCACTATACTTCATGCGGCTTTATGTTAGTGATGCACGTAGACAGTTTATAACCTATATAAGCAATATTATCTTTTAAATTTAGTAAATGGTTGTTCATTTTTTATCATAAAGATATTAGACCCATTATCGTGCATCCCTACAACCTTTCATATTTTAAATTTATCGCCTTCGATGTACAACTTTTATAATTTCAAACAAACTACCACCATTTTAATAAGGTCAAAGATTTAACCTTGTGCCTATTACCTCTTAAAATTAACAATAATAAAAAAAATTGTTAAAGCTTGAGAAGCTTAGAAATCTAATTTTTGATTGTTCTTATTTCCCTAAAAAAGTCTTAACAGATTATATTTTTTATTTGTTTGACAGATTACCTTGACAGGTTTATATATTGCTTGATTAAATCTTATGGGACTTATTTTTGCAAAATTTTCCTCAAATTTGCAAAAAATGTGACGATTCCAGGGAATTTGATAACAAGCTATATAGCGATAATTTTCATTTATTGATGTGCTTTATCGCTATATCGCTAACAGTAGAGGAATATTGATAAATGTAAATATCTATTGGAAATTATGGCTAATTATAGCTAAGGTTATTTATCGCTAAATTTATAGCTAAGTCTCTTACAAATTTATTGCTGCATAAATTATAATCATAAAATAGCAGCGTTAGCTGAGAAAACCGCCAGCTATGTTGCTTTGTTTTTATTCAGAATAAAACTGTGTAGCGAATCAGGGACTTTGGGGATATTTGATCTGTGATATTTTCTTCTTTTTAGATAATTATTTTCTAGATAAAGAAAGCAAACAAAAGATTCAAAAGTGACCAAGAAAATTTAGCTAGTTACCTAGATATTTAGGTTTAGTCAGGATAATTTTCATTTTTTACGGGATCATGATCTAGAGAATAAAGCGAGAGGATAGCCGTCAAACATGTGGATAGTTATGTGTTTTTTTTACTTTCATGTAGTCTTTTAGGAAGCTGTATCACCTTTTCTTTCCAAAACAAAGTTTGTAACAAAATCAGTAAACCAAGGTATTTAATAGGGCGCGCCTTTCATGTACTCTTTGTTACGAATAAATAAAATGTGTCACTTTCTATCCCAGACAAACTTTGTAATAAGGCTGGGAAAGGGGCATTGGCTATATTTCTTTAATAATGTATAGAGTCTACCTTAAAGAGGGTCTTTATATTTTTATTGATTTTGTTGTCTTTTTGGGGAGAATAGAGGATACTAGTCGTTAGCCCGTGGAAAAATCCACGGGTTCGCCTGTCCTTTTTATACCGCATTGCGTGCGTCTCGCTACTCGCGCAGCTAAGCTACCATTTTGCGTGACAGACAGACAGACAGACATATACGGGTATTTTAATATAGATACAAGTCGTTTTGTTCTCAATTTACATGAAAAGCATTTTAAATGGAAATATTAGTAGGTTTTTTTTATTTTAGTTTGTTTCCTATAAAAATTATTATTATTTGCATTGTTTCCTCACAAAATTATTTTTTAATTTCGCTATGTTTTTCTCCATAAAAATTTTCTTTAATTTTGTATTATTTCCTCAGACAATTATTCTTTAATTTCGCACTTTTCCTCTGAAAATTATCCTTTAATTTCGCATTGTTTTCTCAAAAATTGTTTCCTTATAAAATTATTTTTTAATTTCGCTGTGTATCCTCAGACAATCATTCTTCAATCTTGCTGTTTCTCAGAAAGTTACAAAAAATGCTTAGGCGACTACAACTTAATTAGTTGTTCTACGGGCGAAGTCGGCGAAATAAAAATAATTTTATCGACAATGTATGGTCGGAACAACAACAAAAATAACAACGGAGGAGGGTGTTACGACAAGCATATTTTTCTATGTGTTTTCGCATCACGCACGCAGTTAATATTTTTTTGTTGCGAAGGAAAATAATAATAATTTGTCTCACTAAAAAAATGTTTTGATAAATTTGTTCTCTTGTTTTGAATTCTTAAAATAACTAGCTGTCACTGTGAAAAGATAAAATACTTGCATACTGAAAAACTTGTTTTTAAAAGTTACGGAGCAAGAATTTTTCTTGTGTTGCTTTGAAAGTTATACAGCAAGAATTATTCTTGTGCTGTTTTGAAAGTTATACAGAATATACTTGTGTTGTTTTAAAAGTCATACAGCAAGTTATACTTGCACTGTTTTGAAATTTATACAGAAGTCATTCTTCTACTAATAATAAAAAAACAGAAAAGTAATTTTGATAAAAACTTATAGTGTTCTTTTAATGTTTTTTGCGCAGTCTTATAAGAAAATCTAAATTTAAGTGCAAAATCTTTTTACGGACTATATATAGTTTAGTTGACAATATTTAAAGTCTTTTGCAGCATTAAACTTATTTATTTAAAATTCATAACAGAGGAGGGTGTTACGACAAGCGTACTCTACCTTGTTTTTATTATTTGTCTTGCAGTATTACATTTTAGCTAGCGTAATTTTAAACTTTGTTATAATAATCATTTATAATAATCATAATGAAGGAGGGTGTTACAACAGTAATAATCTGTCTTGTTTTTCACTTGTATTATAACTATTTTAGCGAAAGTAGCCAATTTTTGTTATAAATCACATAAAAATTTAAACTTTTGTTTAACATGTGACTATTTTTGTGATTAAAAAATTAGCGCATCGCGCATTTTAGTTTCATCGCAACAAATTACCATGAACAGAAAATCAACTGCAAGTGGCCTTAACAACGGTGGTCCTAAAGTAACGCTATTGATTCACCTTGTTTAGTATAATTGTAGATTGACATTCAACCAACAAAATATAACATTGATTATCTTCTAAGCTCATTATATTTTCACGAGATGGGATGAGAAAATGTGTTGTTTCTTTTCAATTTTTTTTTCTTTAAAATTTTTTGCTTGATATTATTATTATTTTGTTTTCGTGAAAATTAGGGTCAGTCGGGCCCGTAGAACAACTAACTAAGTTGGAGTCGCCTTATTCGTGATATATTATAATTTATAGATAACAACTCTTTTGAAGTTCAACAAATGTTTTTTAAAAATATTTATATATACATATGTAAATAAAGCCATTTTTTCTAAAATTTAAATTTTGCTACTTACTAATAATGTAAACCATATCAAAAATATTTCTCTACAGTAAAACAAGTTTACATCTGAATGCTCACACGCGATTATCAAACATGAGAATAAACAATTAATTTTTTAGACAAACATGGAAACCTTATTTACAGTTAATTTTGGGTTTTTTTTCTCAAACATTGAATCAACTGAAATTTGTAAATAATCTTCTGTTCTCAGGTTATATTTTATCAATTTTAAGAAAATGTGAAAAAATTTTTAAACCAGATGTAGGACCAAATAAAATTTGTAGATGATGATCTGCAATAATATTTTAAACCATTTATAGAAAAAAGTAATGATAATCATCTGTAACACAAGTTTAGCCTTAAAGTAGCTAGATTACAGGTGCCAAATATTTGGTTGTTTGCTTAATATAGCACTGTTACGCAACCTCGTCCCCAGGGCATCTTGTATCTTTTCTGACCCCAGGACGGCGATACGAACATGGCCCTGGAGGAGGCCTCGTCACGTGACCCTCCAATACACAGTTTTTCTGTGTGTAATATTTAATGAGATTTGTCTCAATTAACCAAAGTTTTATATATAACCTTGCAGAGCTAAGCGAGCTCGGCGTTTTACATCACAGATACGTGTGGCGAGTTTGTTTTGATTCCTCTCATACGCAACACACAAACTGCTCGCATATTGCCCTTGATTGTTTTCTAAATATATAAATATACAATCATGTTATTTAGGCTGCTGTTTACTTGAAGAAATTCAAGCAATTTAGTTATGTGTATTTTACTGAATTGGTTGGCTAGCAAGCACTGGGTGGCAAAACTTGTAGCTAGGGGAAACTTGGAAATTGGTAAATGATTTGCCCACCTGACCATAGCACTTCGTTGGTTCTCTAAGGTGCAAATATGGCTACATAATTTTCAAATCGTCGTGTCATTCTAGGTGCCTGACTGAAAGTAGCCAGGCAGAAATTTAACTTCATATTAACATTTACTTTTTTTATTCATTTTGGCTGAACTTTAGAATTCTCATTTACTGTAAGTTCATATCTGTGTCTGCATTACTGCTTTTATATGATGACCAAGATTTTTTATTATTTTTTTGCACAAAATTTATTTAAGCAAAAAAGCAACAAATTCAGTTTCAGTTAACTATTAACTGAAACTGAATTTGTATATGGTGGACTCACTGCTTGCAGTTATATTGGGTGAAAAAGGCTTCAAAAACCCATTACTGATAAATTCTGCTTTTTCTTTACCTAATGACATGTTTTTAAAACGCCTTACAGCTTTTTTATTTTTTACTCAACAGGCTCACATTTTATTGCACACACAGATATACAAAATACAAGGGTTTTTTTGTTTAAAGCATAAATAATCCAAAAATTTTATCAAAAGCATTATGCTGGTTTGAAAATTGAAATCGACAAGTCCGCATGTGATCTGTTTTGTCGATTCAATGTATCACTGCCTTAATAGTTTAGAAAGAATTGGTATACGACTTTACCAACAGCAAAGTATTGCTACCTTAAAAGAAAAAAAAAATGGTTGGAATAATTTTTTGAGGAAATTATTTTGGGGATTTTGGACCAAAATTAGTTCCACAAAGTTCCACTTTTTAGAACTCAATTCTGCTGCTGTTCAAAAAACAATTTTTAATTGATATATACATCTATTTATTGTTATCATTCTACTTGGAAAATATTTAAAATGCCAAACTAGCTAACCGTGAAGATTAATTCAGTATTCTCATAAGAGCATCCAATCACAAAAATAATATCAGCAAAAAGATATTCTTTGCAACTAAATTTCTCGTTTACTGGCATAATTTTAGGTTGAATCTTATCTGACCTATTTCTAAGGTTAGAATAGCTTTTAAAATTTTCTGAACCTGTATCTTAGTCGCTGTCAAAAACGGCTTATCAGCGTCTCTGAAAAGGGCTAAATTCTGAAACTCAGAAAGTATGATGATAATAGAACTATTTTTGGCTCTCAATTTCATCAAACCAATCTAAAACCATATCATACCAAATCTCAAGTCAATATTTTAATTTTTACTGAAGTTATGGGACGCTATATATATATATACTATATACTCGGTTTAGACTTTTTTTGTTATTTTTTTATGTTCACTGCTTTGTAATTAGTATTAAAACTCTTGAGATAATATTATCTTTTATCGGATTGGTCTAAAAGTACTCCATAACAAGTTTCAAGTCAATAACTTTATTTTTTTACCGAAGTTATTGCACTTTGAATTTTCTTGAATTAGGCCGGGTAAATGTGCAGTCAATGATAAAATGGGTCCGACGGTTAACCTACTGGCATTTTATATTTTTTATGGTAACCAAAGCATATAAAGTAATAAAACATGCCCACTAATAACAACCTGATATAAATTAAAACGTAATGATACATATTTTGTAAAAAAAACATTTTCGATATTTTGTGCAAAATTATTTTGTCTATAAAGGACATGGGCGGCACTAGGTCTCTCAGCTAGTAATTTTATGAACGTCATTCTTTGCATAAAGCTGCAAATTAAACCTGGCCACTTGGAAACAAGTTGAGTTTCTTTCTTTTGTTCTTATCTTGATAGTTTGCTAGGTATAGTGTGCTAGCTAGCTACTTTTCTAGTTTTATTAAACTTTCCCAGCTATTGAAATATTTCCATGTAAGCAGTATTACTTTATGATGTCTTATTTTATACTCTCATTGCTTAGTAATGCTTTTTATTAAATTTTCACTTTGAAAAAAACATGATACGGATACAGCTCCTCCGCCATTTTAATACGAACAGCTTCCTCCTGTTCGTAACAGACTCGCCGCCTCGCCAAAATGTTTTGTATGGCGCAATAATTTTGTGACATATCCGCGCCAATCAGGTTTCATATCGGACCAGCCTCCTCCAGGGCCATGTTCGTATCGCCGTACCGGGGTCAGAAAAGATACAAGATGCCCTGGGGACGGGGTTGACTGTTATGATTTTTTTCTGAAAAATCCAAAATGTCACTTTCTACTAGCCTTTTTTGAGAAGTAACTTGGTGAAAATAATCTAATGAACAAACACCAATGATCAAATTTTCCTGCATACAAGATTAAATGAAATTTGTAGATAATGATCTGTACTAAAATGTAAAATGTTGCCAATTAAGATTTTTTTCATAAATCCAAAAATGTGACTTCTTAATTAGTTATAAATAACTTTGTGCAAAAAATCAGAAAATCGTGATGAGCGGATCTAGAGAAAAGCTGACGTATAAACAGACCCTAATTTATACTTCATTATCGCATGTGACCAAAAAGAAGAGGCTAAATTATTTTTTTTGTTAAAATACATTACTATAAATATATAATTCAGGAGTAGACCATGGGAACCATCAAGCTTTCTGCAGCAAACAAAACTCTTCTCCACCATGTAACACCATAATTCTAAATTTAAAGGAGTATATGCAATGCAAATTGTTGCCCAAAAATTGGGAATCAAAATATCAAATTTCTGACGGCACCATCTCCCATAAATGAAATGTCTGATACAGGATTACACTGCCACAAAACAAAATAAATAACAAAAAGTTTAGTAATTTAACAGTGTGGGAAAAATAAGTTACAGAATGACCACACACTAGCTATATTGTGTCAGTGTCTAAAATGATATTTTTGATACTGCAATTTTGTGCAATATAAAGAAATCTCTAGGCATGCAAGCAGTGAAAAAATTCTAACATGGTTAAAAACAGGACTTTTCCAGTAGTGTTTTGTGCAAACATTTGAGGAATCTGGGTGTGCTGATGTCAGCAAAAATTAGAACTCTTTGAGATTTTAGATCTAACCAAATAACTTAAGATTCAAAGTGCTCTGGTTTAGTCTTAACATTGTCAAGTAAACTTTGACAAGTTCGGAGTGTGTGTTACTTATAAATGGCTTTCTCGATTGCTTGTAGTTACGAGCTTTAAAATTCTACCTTTTTTTGCTATAATTTATGTCCAGAATTGTAGATGAATTATTATTATTTTTGACAAAACACAATTACATAAATACAAAGACTAGACATCCTATGGAGAGGAACCTAAATTAGGACCTAAATTTGAGGCAAAACCTAAAATTTGAGGTGGGACCCAAGATCCCTCTGCATAGTCATTAATGTAGTTCTGTGTCAAATTTTTAATTTTATATAGTCAAGGCACCTAAAAAATACGCATTTTCCCAAACTTTCGAATTTCTTTGTTTTGTTACACCCAGAGCGGCTGTAAATAAAATTGATAGTTTCCCAGCCTTTAAAATTCGCGTTAACATAAATTTCTTACGTCCTAACCATCCGCGTATGCAATAAATCCCATTAATATGTGCGTATTTTTTAAAAGTCAAATCCACTAAAAAATACGCAACGGCCCCTAAAATTTTCGCACTGCGTATTTTTCAGAACCCCTGATCGCTAAAACATACGCATGGTCTCTGAAAGATACGCGTCGGGTACTTTTGAATTTACGCATCTCAAAATATAGTATAGAGTGGTGTTTAAGGGTAGCCTGTGTATTATTCAAACAAAGAATTAGTGCAACCTTGTTCTCAGTGCACCCTTCGGTAAAAAGCTCTGGGATCGAGGTTGAAAAATAATCCACTCTATAATAAATGAGTGCCCGGAGTTACTTAGATTGCATGCTATATCATTATGTACCTCTATTATAGACATTTACAGACAATTTATTGAAGCTTGATTGAAAGTATTTAATCATTGTATGACGAAATCAAAGCTGTGCTTTTATAACTTGTAATGACAATGTGTACTTATATATTTTCTATTTAATATCAAAAATGCAAAGAATCAGTAGTTGTCAATAATCTCATTCATCCTTTTTCTGATGGGAGTTGGGAATAACAGAACAACAATGGAGGGGTGGTGGGTGAAAAAAAAAGAACAATTCAATGTTTAAGCAAAGCCTTATTGTTGGTTAGTTACAATTTGAAATTTCGTAAAAAGAGCTTTTCTGTCAACTTTCAAGTATTCTTCAAATTTCTTTTTTAGTTGTGGATACGATGGTACGTTCCAGCGATTATTCTTCAACGGCAACATTTCAATCGGCCCCCCAATAATATTGTGTACAGGAAACACTTCTATATCTCTTCCAAGGTGCTCAGGAACAGACTCGAGAATGGAATCCAGACCAACATGTGGCTTTAAACATTCTATTTCCATTGCAGATATGGGGCCATTGCATTCAATCAAAAATCGTTGTATGGCTTTACCAACATAAAGGCGGGATTTTCCTTTGGTCTCGTAAATGCATCCATACCACTTTTGTATTACATCACTCTCCTCAGCAGGGGGACTTAAGCTTTTCCATAAGTCCAACAAAGATTCTTCCGCTGTCATTTCCTTTTGACTCTCATCGTCGTTCTCACTGCTGTCATCACTATTGTCGCTCTCATTGCTACTGTTTTCATCATCAGAATCTGTCGATTCTTCTTCTTCTTCATCTGTGCTTTCTTCGATACTGCTGTCATTTCCATTACCTTTACCAAATTTGATTTTCTTCTTTATTGTAGGTCTTTTTCCTGCTACAGATGGCTGAGTTCTTTTTCTGTTGAGACGTTTCTCCTCTTTTTGTTTTGCTTCTTCGTCTATTTTCTTTAACTTAGCGAGGTACTCCATTTCAGTAATAACTTTCGTTTTATGATCTATTTTCTTTCTTGGTTTTACTTGCTTTTCTTGAGGACCTTTCATTTTATTAAGAACTACATCTTCAAAACTTTTTTCTGAGGTTGGTGTGGTTGATGCGGGTGGCAAACACTGTGAAGCATCAATCAATGACCACCCACGCACCCATATTTTACCAGCAACAGGAGGTGGCATGGGTCCCATCTTTATGCACTCGTAACACACAGTTGGACCAGAAACTGGAGTAGCAGGGTCGAAATCGTCCACCATACTTTGCGTAGGAGTCGACGTTTCAGGCTCTGATGTAGATGGTGCTGTAGGCTCTGATATAGATGGTGCTTCAGGCTCTGATGTGGATGGTGCTTCAGGCTCTGATGTTTCAGCAATTCTCTCCTTCATCTTTGTTGGTGTTGTTGTGCTGGTTCTCAGCGAGTCAAAGAGATCTTCCGGTTTACCAAGTTCCACCCATGCGTTATATCGTTTCAACAGCCTCGTATCAAAAGCTGTTTCAGGATACTTTGAGCGATCCAATGGTACAATTCCAGTTGCACGAAAACCTGAAATCATGTTCTTTTTCAATAAGCCATTGTGCCAAACCTTTGACAGTAGATCAACAAATGTTGCTTTGGAGATCGTTTCCTTTGGTCCTAAGGTGTTAACGCGGTTGTTTAATTCTTCAATCCAAAGTCTTTTAAGAGGTCCAAATCCACACACATCTAAAGGTTGAAGGCGATCGGTAGCATGTGGCGGTAACTTCACTAAGGTAATGTCCTCTGCCTGTGCTAGTTCGATCAGTTCTACAGACACATGGGAGAGATGGCCATCATAGATTAGGAGAAGAGGACGCTCTTCAACCTGCTCAATAAATTTTTGAAACCACTGAAAAAAAATGTCAGTAGTCATCCAGCCATTTTTTCGACACTCCATAGATCGTATTTGGGAGTGGTTCTTTCCCTTTCCATGTTGATTGAAAGTTCACCCCAGAGAATATGATGAGTGGGTCCAGAACTCGACCATCTGCACTACAGGCAGCTAATGTTGATATGTTTTCACGGCCTGCACCCCATGTCAGCTTGTTGGCAACCTTTCCTTTAGGTCCAATGACCTTCGCTCTTGAGGGATCTGTTGGGAATCCCGACTCATCACAATTCCATACCTGTGCCGGGGTGTATTGCTTTTCATTGAACAATTTTTCTATTGTATCATAAAAATCATAAATAATGAAAGGGTTGCTGGTCACAGATTTACGTGCAGCACAAATCATGTTGGCTTTTTTTTTGCTGAGATTGTTCCTTTTCATGAATTGACTTAGCCAATTCTTTCCAGGGCGATCGTTTTTGAAGGGAGTTGTCATGTTATGTAGCTTTACATAGTCCTTTACAAAATCTTTTATTTGGCTACTGGAAGGGCTAAAACCAAGATTGCATAGCGATGCAATACATTTTGCTAAATCGCTTTCCTCTGTTGGGCTCAGTGTATTCTTTCGTCCTGATCCCACAAGTACTTTCCCCTCAGCTTTCTTCTTTATTCTTTGCCGTAAAACCGCCTCTGACATACCATATTTGTTGGAAGTTGGTCGTATTTGGCTTCCTGCTGATATTTCCGCTAATGCATCTTCCATGTCAGCCTCATTCCACGATTTTCCTGTCCTAGATTTTTTCTTCTGCAATTTGCGTTTAGACATGACTCAGAGATACGGTTAAAGCTCTAAAGAGAATCGTTTAAATAAATTATTTGCCAATCATTTAATTCACGAAGAAGAAAGACAAAAAAGTTGAGAAAATGCTTACAAAATTGCTTCTATAGCCAAGGGTTACAGACAGTGTTGACGATAATCGCTCAGTTTTGTAGCCTAAAATGAATCAAGAATAAAATTTTCTTTACAGATTGTTTGCTAACCATTCAATTCATGAAGAAAATAGATAAAAAAAGAGGAGAAAATGCTTACGAAATTGCCTCTATAGCCAAAGATGAAGGACAGTCAATGATGATATCTCAGTTCGTTAACCTGGAATGAATTAAGAATATAATTGTCTACATATATTATTTGCCATCCATTCAATTCACAAAGAACAGGAAGACAGACAAGAAAGTACAACATTGCTCACTAGCGCTAAAACAAAAATGTAAAAACTTACCTCTGCTTACAATATTCCAACAAAAATTATCCAATAACACCTAACACAACAATATATATATAACCAAAAAAGCTCTTTAAAACCTTTCCCAATGTTAATAGTTATAATAGTATTCTAGCAAATAATAAAGAAATACGTTAAAATCAATATCACAGCATCACAGTAACCTTTCACGCTTTATTCATGATTTAAATAAAGAAATTAGGTTACATAAAGGCCTTGCGTATTTTTTAGCGACCTAGCAACTATTTGGGCACCTAAAGAAAACGCAACTTATATAGCGATATCTGCCCGAATTAAGCTGAATCTTTTTGGGCACATTAAAAATTTAGCCACAGGAGAACTAAAACAAAGTGAAATGAAGCGCGGAACGCACATAATTACGCTCTCGTCGCAAATCTTGTGAGTGTTTGGGAAACCTTATTTCGACTTTTGCAGTTTCATATTAGAACATGTCTAATTATAACCCACCAACGGGCGATATATATGTTTTGAATAGTTACCAACTTAGTATTATATTCCAAGTTGTTGATGAAGTTAAAAGAGCACAGAGAAACAATCTCTATTGTCAGTTTTGATGGTCGCGTATTTTTAAGAGGCCTCTGCCTTGCGTATTTTTTAGGTGCCTCGACTATATTCTATTTCATGGCCATTACCACTGAGAATCTCTCCTGACTCTTTTTAACAAATGAGTCTTTAATAACTAGTAAGATGAATAAGATAAGTAACAATAATGTGGTATCACACAAATAAACCTAAAAACTAATTCAGTAAATTTGCTAATCATTAATTATTATGTCAACTGTTTCTTGATGTTTCTATTATGTGTTACTTTTTTCTTAGCTCCTTGCTGGCGCAGTTTCATCTGACTGTCCTCTTCTCAGCCTTCATTACTTTAAATCACTGCAGGTTTTGGAGGTTAGTGTAGCATTTTCCACATTTTTATTGCATCTATTTTAAGAATTTGATGTCCTAAAGTACACTCATAGGTGCTTAAAAAGAGCTGAATTTGTTATTTTTATTGCCATTTTGGTTTATGACACATTTTTAGATGGTTGCGATTAGTGTGTATGTTAGAAAACAAAGATTTTTGTGCATATATATTATGCTTTGTTTTCTCTGAACCAATTTATGTTGTTATAGATAAGAAAAATACCCATTCGTTACATAAAGAATCTGCATGCAGTCAGACGACAGTTAAGAATGTTAATTTGTTGTCGGTCTACAAATTCTGTTTTGGTAAGTCAAATATTGAAAAAATGTTTATTTCTAGTGATAGCTTAGTGGTTAGTATACGTCTTCACGATAGGTAGCGTGTGTTGGACTTTAAATTTACTCTTTGTATTTGTTGGACACTAACTTTTTAGGAAGTTGTAAAACAATTTGGGCAAGATCAAGGAGATGTGTTTATTTTGCCATTACTATCTGTTCTTGATTTGAGTTACAACAATATTGCAGACTTGCAAGATGATGCTTTGGTAAAGTTTTTTTCATGTTTGGGCAGAACGTTGGCAGCTTTAATGATACTGTTCATACAACCTGTTGAGTATGTGACTGTTGGGCCTTGAAAACCTCAAAATTAAACTGATGATGACCTTGAAAACCCTGAATATACGTCATTTCGTGGAAAAAAATTGAAAACCTTGAAAAAATTATTATTATTTTTGAAAACATTTCTGGCTGCTGTTTTTGTACTTTTTTAAATTTTCTATATTTTGTGGGTTTGAATGTTCAGTACTGCCTTTTTCTGATATATCTTTTACTTTGTTGGTTACCTAAGTATTTTTTTCTTGTGTCAAAGCCTTAAAATATCAGAAACATTATAGTGAAAAACCTAGAAAAACAGGAGAAAAAAAGGAGCGGAAAACCCTTTAAATTGTTAAAAAAAAATTGACAGACCCCTGCGCTACAGATTTCTTTTAATTACTTATATATTTTTGGGGATTTTAAATGCAAATATACAATAGCTTTTTTGTTAGCTTTCGTTTTCTGAAGTTCAACAGTCAACTAAAGCACTACTACTTGTAAGATTCGTACAGAATATTTTTTAGTTATTATTGACATTAATATGGATTACATTTTAGAAATTACTCCCTGCTTTAGAATCTCTTAACTTGAGTTACAATTGTCTGGAATGTGCTGATTCTGTGGTGAGTTTAAAGTGAAAAAAAGGAACCAGTGTTCCTTTTTGCTATATGGAAATGCCTTTTTCCTTCTTTCTTGTGAAATCTGGTAGTAACACCAATTTCATGAAAAAATAGTGTGTGTAAGGCGGTAAATTTTCATTATTATACATCAGTCATTTAGGGACCAGTATTTTTTGACTAGTGATGTATTCAGACTGTTTTTTGAGAAACTGCTGTAATTATACAGAGGTGTTATTATCTTTTTGGACACTTTAGGGAGTTATGACGTTCAGTACTCAACTCATTAATTGACCCTTTTTACAGAAAATAAAGAGCAGCATACTTGCTGAGCCTTGAAAATAGTGAAAGTACTAAAATAGTAATTAATAGGTGTAACAAGATTTAATTAGTTTAAACAAAGCAAAAAGTATTTTTTCGGCATCAAAATGTGTGCACCCGTATTGGCAAATGGGTTTTGAATTGTTTGCAATTCCTAGAATGGTCCTTTTATACACAGCTGTATGTCAAACAATCATGTTACTGATTAAAATTGTTTTACCTTATTCGACTTAAATTTCGCACATTTACTAATTTTTACACAGTGAAAAAAAAATCTATTTCGCAAATTTTTCAATGTATTTGTGTGTATTAATTTAAACTATTAAACCATTAACAAGGAAATATAGTAAAATTCTTGGTTTTACACAAAACAGTAGAAAAGTAAACAGTAGAATTGTGTTTTATCGTGTATTTCAGTCCATGCCATCTGTTAGCTATTTGAATCTTGGATATAACGCCATCTTGAATGTTCCAGTCTTACCATCAAAATTGTCTCACACGTTAACCAACTTGATACTGCGTAATAACAACCTCACAACTTTACAAGGTGAGGTTTTACATTTTTATTTTTATCATGTATTTCTATTATTTTTATATTTATCATGTATTTGTATTATTTTTATTTGATTATAAACTCTTCAGTTTCTATGATACATATGGTTTTGCACTTAAAATTCTGAATAAACTGTAGAATGCAAGCTAGACACCCCATGAACAGTAGTAAAGGACTGTGACTTCTTCCAATTACTTTTAACAACAGAAATAAAAAAAAATGGCTGGGACCTAGCACGCTGGATGTAGCTATACAGGATAACTGTACCCTTTTGCAGTTACAGAGGTCGATGCCTTTTCTATGAAATATGTTTTCTCAAACATTAGTCAAGCTGTTTACATAATATAAAAGACAGACACAAATTCCATTAGTTAACCCTATTTAGCCCGGGAAGAAGGAGGTAGGAGCAGATTTTGCCTCTTCCCTGCTGTTTTTTTAATAACTTTTTGGCTATGATGCTTACTGAGTTTTCATATTTATCTATGAGACACCTATATGCGAAATTTTTAGGTTTCGTACCTCTCACAGCCTTAGGTCTGTTTTCCATGCTAGCATGGGTTGGACTGGGTATGTTAATGACCCTCTTCCAATCTGATCTAGACAGTGTTAGATCTAAACTCAAATTCCTCTGCATCAAGTCGGTCATTACCTCCTGCCAAGTCAACCTCTAGGCTTTGCCCCAGGAACTATTAAGACTTTCCACTTTCTTACCCAATTATCCTCCTCCATTCTTTCCAAGTGTCCCAACGAACTCAATCTTCTATCTGGATAACATCTTTAATGCTACGGATACCTAGCCTGCTTCTTAGCTCATCTGAACTCTTTCTATCTCTCAGACTGGCATTACACATTTACCTAACCATTCTCATATCATTCCTTTCTAAATGGTCAAGATCTTCATGCCTCACTGCCCATGTCTCACTGCCGTACAACATAACACTTCTTACACAGGCCTCATACAACTTAAATTACCCCTTGAATTTCTATGAAGTCCTTATAAACAGGAAAATTTTATAACTTTTGTTAGGAATATCCTTACAACTTGGTACCAACTTTATTTAACAAAGGCAATCATTCAGCAGAGTTTGGACATGTGACTAGCCCGATTTCCAGATTTTTTTCAAATTTCACCTGAGAATCAGAAAAATTCCGGTTTTCAGGCGATTTTTTTTATGCGATTTATGTTAAACTGGAAAATGTGTTAAATTAAATGTTATTAGCCTACCAAAAACGTTAATCAGATTGTAAAATTCGTTGTTGAACTGAATTTTAAGGAGATAGTGGTATTTTGGACAAATTTTGAGATTTGGATGACGTCACAAGTAGTATTTTAGACAAATTTTGTGATTTTAATGGCATCACAGAAAAAGGTGTGACATACACAAAAATTTATTGCTGCCATTTTGTTCCTTTTAGGACGTATTATAAGTGTGCCAAGTTTGAAAAGTTATGGAGGGGGTGGGGAAATCAAAATTATTAATAAATCAAAATTAAGGCTTCCTCAAAATTTACCATCGTGGGTAAAATTTTGGTAACTAATATTATTATTCACCACCGGCCACTTACTATCTCTCATTCTGCATAGGGTCTTTGATTGGAATAAAAATACAAGCTGTCAAGCTGGACATATTTAGCATACTAGCCGGGGGACCCAGGGTTGCACGCCGGGGTAAGCCACAAGTAAAAGTGTTACCCAGCAGTTAAAAACCCTGTGGTGCAATTAATAAAAGGTGGAGCACTCTACTACAGGTATACAGTATGTCGGTGAAAGTTAAAAAATGAATGTTACTCTGGGCAGCGCGCTTAGTGCAGGTAAACAATGTCGCACATTCATGTAGGTACAATACATTTTTCCAAAAAAAACTTTATCGCAACTTCGGTTTAACAGAAATACAGGAAACAGCCCGTCGTTAACACTGGACTGAGTGCTTAGTACAGGTAAACTGTATTGCACATGCGTTTATGCTTAATACCCTTTTAGCACAGTGTACAACCCGTTGCTACCCCGTGATAGCAAAAAAAATTAGTCAATATTATTTTATTTTGCAGAATAAGTTTCAGTAAACGTTAACAAATTAATCATGACACCGGACTGAGCACTTAGTACAGGTAAACTTTGTCACACATGCGTATAGGCGTAATAGTCTTTTCCCAAAAAAACTTATTACAACTTAAAACTACAATTTAAATAAAAAACGCACAAAACAGCCCGTTGTTAACACCAGGTTGAACGTTTATTACAGGTAAATCGTGTCACACATGAGCGTAATATAATTTTTCAACAAAACTCTATCACAACGGTTTAAATAAAATCACAGGAAACGGCCCATCGTTGCTCTGTCCAGCTAAAAAAAAATATTTTGCCCAATTTTCATGACAGTAATAAAATGTCTAGTTACATAACTATATTTAGCATCATAAAAATTATTAAATAGGAAATTTGTTGTAGCTAGCTAAAAACTGCATTTGGCTACTGTCACTTTTTAGCCAGAGGTAGCTCAAGAGCTAGCTAGCTAGATCGCCACAACCCCAACATAAAAATAAATATTGATATACGAAACTGAATAAAAACTTTAAAAGAATGGGAATAAATACGGCTAGCTATAGCTAGCTAGCTAGCTTTAGCAGAATGCTGCCTCAAAATCTCCGTTTCTAGCTAAAATCTTAAAATTGGTTTGTTTAAGATTTATACATGGCTAGAGAACGTGAGAAATATAAAGGGGTGAAAACTTAAGGTGTAGCTAAGTGCTTCAAAGAAAATGGGGAAAGATTAAGAACAGATTAAGTGTGTAAAACCAATCCGTCCTCGTGGCCTCGTGGTTGCGATATCCTGATGAACTCGTGAAAGCCCCGACCTGAAATGAAACGCCAGGTTGCGCAAACACACAAAACAAATAAGGTTTCTGATTGGTTAATGAAGGTAAAGTCCAGCGCAAAAGGGTTGACAGGCTTATTACTCCGGATTAATAGTCCGGATTAATGGTACGGATTAGTGGTTGGGGTGGCTAGGTCGAAAATGTCGATTTTTTGCAGTGGCGAAGATCGTGGTAAAAAGGGACGTGACTTTAAAAAGATGTATAAAAAGGTTGGTAGGACGATGAAAAGGTTACGAAAAAAACAAATACTATGGTTGTTTCAGCATTGTTGAGGCGTGGTAAGAGGGAAGCATCGATGCGCAGCTAAGCTACCATTTTGCGTGACAGACAGACGGACAGACGTATACGGGTATTATTATTTAGCATATTATTTATTGATAAAGCTGTTTACCCACTTTTAAATGGCTATGCCAAGTTCATAGTACACCCATACTTTTTTGGCCATTTTACAAAGTTGGCAAAAAGCATAAACTCTCAAATTTTCCACTACTTTTTCAGATGCGTAGGTTAGGTAAGCAGCATTTAACTTGTGTTACTTGTACCCTAACGAATACCCTTTACAGAATAATCCACCTCAGAGCTCACAAAGGCCCCTGAACTTTGAGGGAAATGGCCATGCTGACGTCAGCAACAATTAGCATATTTTGAGAGTTAGGATCCCAAGTCCTCATAAACATTGATAAGTGAACTTTGACAACTTCAAATTGTGTGAATCTAGTATGGAGATGTCCTATATAACTACTTGCGGGGACAAAAATTTGAAAATTTGCAACTTTAGTTGGTTCTGGAACTCCATCACTATATTTTGAGAAGGCTAGATGGTGGTTGATACTGTGAGTAACGTACCATTATAGCTGCCATTTTTTAGGAAACCTGCATTACTCTTTGCCACAAGACAGACAGGCAGGCAGGCAGGCAGGCAGGCAGGCAGGCAGGCAGGCAGGCAGGCAGGCAGGCAGGCAGGCAGGCAGGCAGGCAGGCAGGCAGACAGACAGACAGACAGACAGACAGACAGACAGACAGACAGACAGACAGACAGACAGACAGAGGTTGAGCCACAAGAAACTATATGACCTGGTGGTAAACACAAGGTGGAGCAATTAATAAGAGCCGCAAACTGTGCCATACATTCAAGTTGAGCGTTTTAGTACAGATATGCAGTATGTTATAATTCGAGTGAAGCGCGCACAACATTATGGTGTTTCAAGTGAATATATTTTTCAAAAAATAACTTTCCCACAACTTTAGCGGAAATGAAAACATAGTTTACAACCCGTTGTTACCCTGTCATGGTCAAAACAATCAGTCAATATTATTTTGTGGAATAAGTTTCCGTGAATGTAATCTAACACTGGGTTGAGCACTTGTACACAGGTATATATATATACACTGTTTCGCACATCCGTATAGGAGTAATACCCTTTTCCAAAAAAACTTGATTGTAGCCTTGGTTTAAATAAAAACACAGAAAACAGTAGGTTGTTAACACTGGGCTTAGCGCTTAGTACAGGTAAACTGTGTCGGACATGCGTATAGGCAAATTAACCTTTTCCAAAAAACTTTAGTGTTACTTCAGTTTAAATAAAAACACAGGAAACAGTCTGTCGTTAACAACGGTTTAAGGTGACGGTATACCTTTATTGTATCAAAAAAACGATTTTTTTTTTATTAGCCATTTCTACTAAAGAAACGACGATCTTTCCAATGGTGAAACTATTTATTTATTTTTCGAAATGGAATATTGACTTTATCCAAATAACTATCTTTTTTTTTCTGATCGGTCTTTTACACCTTCAAGTTGAATAAGAGTTGAGAGTGAATGTTTTTAACACTTATCACCCTCTTAAGTATAACTTTTAAAAATAAATTATATTTCCTTTCTGAAAAGAAATGACCATCTGAAAAAAACCCACCTCAAATCTTTCAGTTCTAAAAATGTATGCCATCCTGTTCTGTTTCTGCAAGTCACAGAAAAATGTTAAACGACTTAGAAAAGTTCTATTTCTATGGTATACTCAGTCACGTCTTTGCGAATAATAAAATTTAAAAGGACAACCTTCTGAATATTCATCGCCTCGGAAGTGTGAAAGTATCACCATCATTATGAGTATGCTTGAAAGGTGTGATATTTTAAAAAATCTTTCAAACAACCTTCTGAATATTCATCGCCTCGGAAGTGTGAAAGTATCACCATCATTATGAGTATGCTTGAAAGGTGTGATATTTTAAAAAATCTTTAAAACACTTTTTCTTAGTGTTTTTTTTTTCGTATACCATCTATTACATTTCAAATCTCTTTTACAAAACTACAGAAGATCTACAAGGGAGAGTGCTTGTGCTGAAGCCAACGTGTTTATCTAAAAGATTTTTTTTTTATTTTCAAAAAATCAACGATTCTCTAGATATTACATCTTAAAGACGAAAGTTTAAGTTAAAAAATGGCTTTGTTAGAAAAAGTAAAAGAAATCAAAAACGGGGACTTTGTGGAAAATAATTAAAAAATCGTTTTTACATACATCTATCACGATTCTAAAGAACATCGAATGAGATTGGAAATGAAATAGTTTTGTAAATGAAGTCACTTTTTTGAAGGCAGGGTGTGTTTCAAAAATGACTCTGTACTTTTCACGAGTTAAAAGGTTTCAAATTAATTTTATACCATTTGATAGGTATTTAAAAATGCTTTTTAGTGATATATGAATGAATAAACTTTGATTAACTATCGTTGAAAAAATCACGATTTAAAAACCATGCTCAAAAGATATACCGTCACCTTAAGCGCATATTACAGGTACTCCATGTCTCATTAATAAACTTTTAACTTTTGCTAAAGTTTATATTACAGTAAAGGGGTAGCTAACTACTTAATTGCCTTTAGTATGAAAAAATTATTTAAAAATTCTGTTGCACCCAACTTTATTTGGCTACTTTCACTTTTTAGTCAGGGGTAGCCAACAGCACTGACTACAGTCAGATTGTTAAAGAAAACACAAAAATATATAAATAAATAAGGCTAGCCAGCTAGCTGCAGGCTTTGATGCTCCCTTATAAATCTACATCTGTAGCCGAAATCTTAAAATTGTTTGTTTAACATGTCTATGAGGCTAGAAAATGTGACAATATATTTGTCTTAACCTGTAGAAACATATTAAAGACAAATAAAAATAATACGAAACTTTAGGTGGCAGGGGTAGAGCTATCTATAGCTTTTCTTTTAGGTAAACAAAAATGTAAACAAACAGAAAAAATGCCTGAAAAGTAGTTTGAAAAAACTCCAATCTTGTTAAAATGCGAGTAGTGTTCTTAGGAGTATCGCAAAGCAAGAAAATAATGGGTTTCTTGTTCCTGCGCTAGGGGTTCGTATTTCGTGTGCGGTAAATACGGTTACAAACAGATAGACAACAGCTATTATTAAAGAGATGTTCATTGTGCCAATGTTATGGGATGGCCACTATAGAACCTGTTATATTAGCACAGGATGAAGGCAAATCATGCATATAATTCGGCTTTGAATACATATTCTTTCAAAACTGAGTTCTTCTTAGTGGAATGCTTTCAAATATTTTTTTCTATTTTTATTCAGGTATGCAGTTATTTACAAGCTTGGTACTGTTAGATTTGACTGCAAACTGTGTAATTGATTTTCAGGAGTTGGCTCCACTAGCTTATTTAGAAAAACTTCTCACAGTAAGTTGCTTTCCATTTTACCTTTGGTAGTGCTGCACAGAAATGATGCTCTTATGTTTAAAAATATTTAATGTTAGCCACTGCTACGCATCATTAGACTGATTACATAGATTATTTTACTAACATAATAGTATCGCTAACAGTAAGAGAAATATCTATTGGAAATTATTGCTTGTTATAGCTAAGGTTAAAATTATTGCTATATCTCTTACAAATTTATTGTTGCATAAATTATAAACTACATTTTCATGTAGTTTTTACTCTAGGAAACTGTATCGCTTTTTCTTTCCAAAACTAAGTTTGTAACAAAATTAGTAGTTTCGTGTACGTTTCATGTAGTTCTTGTTAGGAGGTAATAAATTGTGTCACTTTCTATCCCAGACAAACTTTGTAACAAAGCTGGGGAGGGAGCATTGGCAGCAAAAATAAAGACAAAAGGTGTAAGCGGACATCTGTTAAAGAAAATTCTTATTTGTATTTCTTATTGATTTCGTTGTCTTTTTAGAGAGAAGAGAGTATTGTTTTCCATTTACCATTTTATCATTGTTTTGTTATCCATTTGCATGAGAAACATTTTAAATAGAGAATTCTTTGTAGTTGTTTTTATCCAGAAAATTTTTGTGTCCGCACAGAGATGGAGAGGGGTGTTACCTAAGGAGCCCTGAATATGAGGTTGTTTATAATGAACACAATACTGAGATACAATACGTCCTTTTAACTGCTAACTGAATATGTATTGAGAACATTAATAATTTTTTAAGGCTCTTTCTAATTGTAAAGGGGTGTTACCTAAGGAGCCCTGGATATGAGGTTGTTTATAAGGATGAGAACATTAATAATTTTTTAAGGCTCTTTCTAATTGTAAAGATAAGAAGTCTTTAACCTTATTGAAAATGAAAGTATACACTCTTTAATAAGCTTTAACCCAGTGCTAAAGTTGCTTCTATTTTCAACATTTTAAGCACTAAGTGTTAAGCAACAGTTGATTTAAATTTCCGTATTTAGTAAAAGCACATGTATTTTTTCTCTGAAAATAATTCTTTAATTTTGCATTGTTTCCTCATAAAATTATTTCTTTATTTTGCTAAGTTTTCCAAACTTGGATCATATCACGATGACGTCATCACAATACCTTTAAACCCCAATATCTATTCAATCGTTTGTCAAAAGAGCATGATCCTATACATTTTCTTAATCAATATTACAAGCTTTAAACAATAGCAACAACAAATCTTTTGTTTATTAGCGTGTCCTTGCTGACATCAACAAAATTTTAAACCATTATATCTCCTTAACCGTCCGTTGACAACACACATGATCCTATACACTGTTTTGCTTAGCATTTTAGATTCCACACAATACATGCAATGGGTAAAAATTTTTTCCTCATTGCTAATGTCATCAAAATTTAAATGATGGATCTTTTACATTGGTTCTCTCTGCCTGAGTGGGTTTTTCCATGGGCTTAACGACTAGTTTTATATTATCATGCAAAGTAAAATCCTAAAACACACAACTAACAAAGGGTTTTGTCCACAAGGAAGAAAATACACATTGTATGGCTAAAGTGGACTGTTATTTGCTGTTATAGAAAATGACTAAAGCTTTCTGAAAGAAAAATGCCTTACAAAAATGCGCATTAACTAGGAATGCAAATACTCTCCTCATGATATGTTATAATTTATAATATATCATGAGGAGATTATTTTTAAATTATAATTTATAGAGGTTCAATTTTTTTTAAGAAAATAATATATCATGTAAATAAATACAAAATTTTTTCTAAAATTTAAATTATGCTACTTTTGTAGACAATGTTCAGTTTTTGGACCAATTATTTAGGTTTTATTATTTTTTTCAAAATCCAAAAATGTCACTTTTTAGTATTCATTTATAAGTAACTGTGCAAAAAATCAGAAAAACGTAATGAGTGGAACCAGAGAAAAGTTGTGATGTATGGATGGACCTTAATTCATAGGTGATTTTGCTATCATGTGTGGCCAAAGAGAAGAGGCTAAATTTATTTTTTTGGTTAAAATATATTACTATACATATAATTCATGAGTGGATCATGGAAACCATCAAGCTTTCTGTATCAAACAAAACTATTCTCCCCCAACACCATGTTTCTAAATTTAAAGGAATGTGTAATGCGTAAAAAATTGGGTATCAAAATATCAGATTTCTGATGACGCCATTCCCATAAATGAAATGTCCGATACAGGATTCCACTTCCAAGAAACAGAAATGAAATATTGACAAAAAGTTATGTAATTTAACAGGTGTGGGAAAAATTAGTTGCAGAATGACAACACTATATTGTGTCAAGGAAATCTTCAGGCATGCATGAATCTTGGCTTAGTAGTGAGAAAAATCTAACATTGTTAAAACAGGACTTGTACTTTCCATTACTGTTATTGTATGTTGTGTGGTTTGTGGTTGTGGTTTGTGTTTTGGCTTTAAGTGGCACAAAACAAAATATTTGGCCGTATAAGTTCACATTAAGCTGTATTTTTGTGGCTAAGCTTATTATATTCTAATATGCCTCTTTCCCAATGTTGGCAAATTAAACAATTACAACTAAAATTATTCCAGAGTAACAGCTATGCTAGCTAGCTCCCCTAACCGAGACATGTTTTAGTTTTAAAAAAGCTATAAAAATTCATTGCTGTGGACGTTTTTCCTCACAAACAAAATTTTAATATTTAAGGTAATCAGAAAGACAATGCGGATACAAAAAGAAAGAAACTTTTATTTATAAAAAACACCAAGCAAACCTTTTTTGTTGATTTGCAAGTTATTTAATCGACGAACATGCAAAGAATGTTGTTTCACGCGCATAATTGATATCGGCAAAGAAAACAAATCAAGTTAGTGATAATTATAGCTTAGCATTGTTTATTGCTATATAGCCTTATCACTAATCAATTTCTATTTAGCGATAATTTTATTGTTTCTTCATCTAATTAGCGCTAAATACCTATTAGTAATTATAGCTTGTTACCAAATTCCCTGAAATCCTCACATATTAGTTCTGCAAATTACTTGTACTAAAATGTTTCTATATTTCTTTTGTTTGTCTATTGTATAAAAAATTGTAGAAATTATGTAAGTAAACATTTTTATATCTATCTATGTAATCAATCTGATGATCTGTAGCAGTGGTTCAGTGAAATGTCACTGAATGACAAAAAAATATGTTTTCTCTTCTCGTCTTAATATTTTTGCATTAAATTTTATGCCTAATATTTACCATTTAATGTTAACATTTAATATTTTTTTTTAGTTATCTCTGATTGATAATCCTATTTGCTACAACAGGAATTATCGTCTTTACACTATACGAAAGTTATCTCCTGTTAAAAGAATAAGAAAGGTTTGTTAATGCACTCTTCATATAGCTAAGTGAACATTTGTGGTTGTAAACTAAGTGTTCTGAAAAGAAATTCAAAATTCTTTTTATGTTTTAGATTACTTTAGATGGAAAGGAATTGGATTATCTTGATCAATGTGTAAGTTCGATCGTTTATGATTTTTCATTTCATTTCATTAAGTTTTTAGAAATAGTTCACTTTAGAACATGTTATTTTTCTACAAATTTCTTGGTTTTCATAAGAATAATGCAGAAATGATAGACAAAAAAGCAAAAATAAGCATTAAGTAGGCATGCATCTCAAGAGACAAATCGTACTGAAGTACATTTATAAACATGAGTGCTTTCTAAGAAATATACAAAGGCTTAAATTTTTATCATAACATGCATCATTACACTGCCTACTGATAAACTTCATATCAGAAAATTAATTCCCTGCCTACCAAGATTTTGGTAGGCAGGTATTTTTATTCCTGTTTATTCTTTTGTTAGTTGAGATCTTGGCCTGAAATTATGGTAAATGTACTGAAAAACAGAAGAACAGAAGCGAATATTGCCTAACCTGTGTTCTTTATCAGTTTTGATTATTAATGATTAAAGCAAGCATGATTTTCTTAGATATCTTTCTTGTTTCAGCACCTAGGCGAGGATGTGGTGCCAGTGTCACTGTCAGAATACATTCCAGACCGACCACTTGGTAGGCCTAAAGTTCACAGCCTTGTTGGGCTTGCAAATAATTTGCCAAACCTTAGTAATGACAATGCCAAATATGACACAAGCACACCAGTGCATAATGGTAGAGTAAGTAATTATCTTGTTCTTTAAAAAAGCTTTGTGTAAAAAAATCTTCGGTGTTTAAATATTATGCTATTTTTTTATTGTAACATTATTTCAGATGAATACATACATCTTCAGGTTTAAAAAAATGTTCTTAATAAGTGCAAAAAATATTTTATTCCTTGCTGTGTCATGTTATTTTGACTTTGGCTTAAATTTTTTTAAACACTAAAATTTTGTAAAGTAAAACTTTGTGCCACTTTGCAAGAGTAACTTACTTTTGTTGTTTCTGCAAAAATTACATGCAAGATAAACTATATTTTTAGATAAGAGCTAAAGTTCGACAAGCTTCCATTGCTGATACACCAGCACTAAGGATTCTTCCCAAGTCTAGTGTTTCAATGCGTAGCAGTGAAAATTCTACTCCACAATTATCGTTTGCTTCACATGGTTAGTTGTACACTTCTAAAAGTAATGCTTTTATTTATTCAACTACTGTAGATTTTTTAAAATGCTTGAATTTTTTAGAGAGTAATTCTAGAAATCAATCAGACAGTCTAAATAACATTTATTCAAGTCGTCGAAGTTCATTAGATAACTCACTGATATGGATGAATACATCACCCGGATTGATGAAAGGACAATTTGGTAAGTGCTGCTACACCAATGGTGCACTTTCTTGTTTGTTTGTTTGTTTGTTTCTTTGGTTGGTTGGTTGAATTTCTTATCCTTTCTATCTTTGTTATTTGTTGTTTAGTATTCTGTTAATATTTTTGTACAGTAATACTTAATTTTAAATAGTGTTTTTTTTATGAAATAGATAGAAGCTCTATAGACTATGACAGCTGGCCTGTTGAACATGAAGGGTTACATGACTCTTTAGGTAACTACAGTTGAGTCTTGATTTTTCAAACACTGGACTTTTCAAAAAAAAAAAAATTTTCTTGTTGTCCCTACGACTTGCACTACAACGCCTCAGGTTTTACCCCTGATTTTTTAAAATTCGAGTTTTCAAACAAATTTTTCAGTCTCAAGAAGACAATAAACCTCAAATTTTCGAATTATTAACTAGGCAAATTTAAAGAACAAGTATTTTTTTGCGAATGTATGGTTGTGATTATGATAGTGACAAGGGTATTAAACACTGTGATAATGTTTGTGTAAGTATATCTAAAAATTCTACTTTTAACATAAGAATGCAGGGTATTTTCATGCTTAAGCCAACTGGTTGTTTTTACTTCAGAAAGAAATAAAAGTGTAATTATAAGCTATTTCTTAAAATAGATAGAAACATATTATACTAACATGTATTTAATGTTTTTTCCTTGTTTTTCAAAGATTTTTGCCCAACGTTCGATTTCCTGAACCCTCGATTTTTCAATCTTTTTTCTCTGTCCCTTGGGTGTTCAAAAAACTGGGTACTACTGTTTAAAATTGACCAGTCATTTCTAGTTGGATTGATAGCTAATTCTAAGAATTATTTTAATGCACCTATTTTATCAAACTTTTTATGGATATTTCTTATACCTTTTCCTGTTTTTTGTTTCTGGAGATTAATAAAAAAATAAATAATTTTGTAACTTGTTTTTTCAGAGGTTTCACAATATTCTCAAAATTTTGATATTCCAACCGAACATGTAAATGGAATGTATCATCAAGGACCTTTGATGACATTATCCAGAGTTGAAAATGAAATCAACAATGAAGAGGAAAATGGTCTGTGTGGTGTAATGTCTGATGAGTACGTCGACAATGATGATATATGTGACGAAAGCTCACAATCTGAGAGCGATGATGGTAAATTTGATTTTGGATTATATTTTTGGATTTTTTTGTGATGTAATTGGAGGACAGTAATCCTAAAATAAGTCATAAAATAGTTCTTAAATATTTTGAAAATCAATCCTAAAATATAGCCCAAGAATCATATATAATCAACCCTAATAATCTCTAATTAAATTATTTAACATATATGTTCTGTAAAGTTGTTGTTAAAATACACTTTCATTCTGCTGTTTTTTTCTTTAATCTGTACTTCTAAAAATATCTAATGCATAAAACATAATAGGTTTTGGAAGACTAATTGTTAAGATGGTTCTAAAGTTAATGTTACATTCGGATATAGAGCATTGCAACTATGTGTAAAACTTTGAGATATAGTTATACTGATACAGTATATACCCTTTGTCCTGTGGTAAAATTAATGTTTAGGTTTATTTTACAACAGCCTGGTTAGGTATTATAGAATTATTTTTTAGTTTGTCCTTTTTCGCTTCACAAAGTTTGTTGAATGCACAGATTAGTTTTTTTTCATTATTTTGCAGAGCAGTTTCGTAACTTATGGAGTGTTTATTTGTTTGTTTTCTTTTTAGATTTTGATTTTGCGTATTTGGTTCAAAATATTACTAAAAGCGATGATGATTTCCCATATAAAATAGAAAATTTATTTATTAGTTTTAAGCTCCCGTATTTGTTGGAGAGGACAGATGACGGCAAGGTAACTGTAAAATATTAGGAAAACAATAGAGGGCTGTGTTTGTAATATTGTCGTTGAACACGTATTCCTTAGCAGGTTCAAATTGTTTTTATTACTACTTAGATAGGATATAATTTTTGCAACATAATTAATTCAAGGAACCTTTAAATGCCAATATTTATACCAAAAAAGTTTTTTGGAAGATTTTTAATTTTTGCATGTATCTGAAAAACTCTGGATAGGAAGAATTGCCTAAATTACTCAGAAAAGTTTGGCCTTGTAACAGAATGAACACACTGGTATTATTCTAGGTATTGTTCTAAACTAAATTGAATTTTTGATGAGTCCCTTTTCTAAAATGATTTTCAAGATCTAAAAGTACATTTATTATTAAGAATAATGTTGCCTTGACTATTTATTCCTATGAAATGAAATAATTCAGATTTTGGTAGATTTATCTTTCTACGTAAACTTGCAACCCATTCGTTCAAGTTAAAAAAGTAACACAGTTATTTGCAAAAAACTTCCTCATTCTAATGATCATGTGCATAACTGTGTATTTCATATATGGAAACCCAACTTTCACTGTGTTCTTTTTTGGTTCAGCTTCGGGACAAATTAGATCTTAACTACTTACAGAGGGTTGCTATACACGATGATGACTTGAGGCTATGCTTAAGATTTGATCTTATTCGTCTGGAGTGGCAAACGAGGGAATATATTTTTGAGCAGAAGGAACAACTGGAATCTTTCTTAGAAGTCATTCGCCCAATTGAGGTGAAGAATTATCAAAAAAAGATGGCAGAGATTAAAAATTGTGAAGTATGTGATGAACTTGTTTAAGCTATTTCTGTATAATTAATGAACGATATTTAAGATTTTTGTCTTAAACCCAGGTTTATGTTTTGCATCATACAGATTCTCTTGTTGTTTTTATCATTGCCAAATGTCTGTGATAAGCAGAGGGGATTATATTGCCTTTGATTTTCTACAACTGCATCTATCACCTGTAACTTGTTCTATGTTTTATAAACCTTTTGCATACATTTTTGATTGACTCAGAACAAATCATGAGACAAAACGAACTAATTTTATTAGCTAAGAAGACTTTTAAATTTTCTGTCACAGGGATTACCCTTTCAATAATTTATAAGAAATTTTAGTTAGTGGATTTTTTATGCATCTGACGTGCTGCGTTTTTTGACAAATGGCTTGTTTTGTAATAAAAACAGCTCATTTTGTAATAAGCTACTTTTTGGTGAAACTAAATGTTTGACCTGGCGAAATGCAATGTTTTGGTGATTGTTGAAATTTATGGTTCTGGTGAACGTTTTGGTAAATTCAAATGTTCTGATGATTCCGAATCTCCTGTGCTTCTGATGATGGAGTTGATGTGCAGGGTTATCATAGTCTGGTGAAATAAAATGCTGTGGTAATTCTGGTGTTTGAATTGATGGTTCTAGTGCATATCCTTGGGATACTAATACCATATTATAACTGTTTTGCTAGTCTGTACTCTAGAAAGTCTGTACTTATCCTTGATTGGTTGATACATAAGTGAGGCATAAGTGAGACAGTTAAATATCAACGGAAAAACGTCAACAATAATGACATGTTTATATTGATTAGTTATAAACGTTTGTACGCCCTAACCTGCACAAGACTGTGCCAGGCACACAGAACATTTCCTCTGTAAAGCTGAAGAGACATGTATTTACTGCCAGAACATTTCATTTCTCCAGGACGCTTACCAAACAATAAAGGGACAATGAATCACCAAGCTAAGGTTGTTTTCCTTTTGTGTACACTGTTCTCCACCTTCGCACACTGTTGATATTGAAATTTAAATATAAATATCGGACGGATATCAAAATGTAAGAAAAAGGGTTTTTCAAATATACCATATCCAAAAAATACCTTTTTATTTGTGCAACTAAGCTATCCATTTTGCAGCCCACTACGTGATTCTTTTGCTGTTTCCATTACTTCAAAAATTTCCCCTTTTCCTCATTCAGATTGATTTTTATTACAGTTAAGTTTGTGCATCATTGCATATAATTTTATTTTCTTGATATTATTTTGTTTCTCTCATAGTGTTTAAAATGTGGAACAGTTTTTTTAAAACGAGATGAAGATGCAGTTAATATTACATGTCCGAAATGTCATAGCAACATGGTCATTAATAAGAATGAGAATCATGTAAATACAATTGATAACGAAGCTTCCTCAACCTCATCAAGTTCCTCATCTGTTTCAGTAACTGAAATGAACAATATTTCTCTGGCATTTAATCATATTTCAGCACCTGTACATATACCTTTTGTTAAATCAACTGCGTGTATTTCTTTGTCATGGCCACTAATGGACCAATCTTCTAATGTGTAAGTTTTTAATTTGTTTTTGTTGTTGTTTTTTGTTTTTGTTGTGTGTGTTCCAAGACTTTTCAAAACACACAATAAGCAGGTATGCATGATTTATTAACAATTAATTATATATATCCAATATATGTTTAATATAGTAGTGTTTCCACTCCTTTTCAAAACTTCTTGATTTTCTTCTGCAAATAATAAATACTTGATTCTCCGAAAAAAAGGAATTGAGATTTGTTCTTATTTCTCCCTCCTCATAAATTATTTTGATACCTCAATATTCAAAATTGCCCTATATGTATATAAGGGTAAAGTTTTTCTGGAAAGAAATTCTTTGCGACTTAAAGGCCTGAAATTTTTTTTGTAAATTGCAGAACTTCTATGATTGATCAACCTTTGCCAACTTTTTAAAACTGAATATCAAAAATAAATTTTTTTTCCGGAACTAAACTTTGTGAATAGGGTCCAAAAAAACTTATAATAATACAATGCTCATCAGTGAAATGCAAATCTTCACATTTCTCCTCATCATTTTTATTATCAATTTTCTACAAAACTGTCAAGGTTCTTTTCGAATCTCATCAATGGATTAGAAACACTGTCCTGTGTCTTCGAACAAAATGACGATTAACATTCACATTGCAAACAGTATGTTATGATGAGAATAGTACTAGTCATCACTAAAAAGAAAAGAAAATCCTAGAACACACATTTAGAGTTGTTTTTTATTAACAAATTGCTCGAACTGTTTTCACGGTCCAGGACTTTTCAGAACCTGTGGAAACTTTTATTTGAATTTCATCGTTTTAAACAATAACATCTATTCTTATTTTTGTTTGTTGTTGTTCTTGTTTAAGGATGGAATAAATACATGTTGATGTGTATTTTTAGGTCCGCTCGCTTGTCATCAACAGTACCTACTGAGATATTCTTCCAAGCAAAATATGAGAACGATGAAAAGGATATTTCGAAACCGTTTTGCAATAAGCAAGCATCACGGAAGTCCAGTCAATCAAGTGGACAAAGTCGAACAAGTGATAAAATAACCTTTGAAAGTGTTTATTCAAAATTTAAAAACTCATTGTATAAACACTCACCTGCATCATCAACCTCCATCAACAATTCATGTAGTTCAAAATGTAGAAGTCATTCCAGACAACCATCAAGAGGTTCTATTCGTTCCAAGACTCCAAGGTCATCAATGACCACTCCAGTTGGAAAAACAAAGGACCCGTTGATGATGTACCACGATGATTATACCAAGTGTGATCATCGTTTAAAATTATACCTCACCATGAATGTTTATGCTGATGCTGATGAAGTTTTCTGGTGTCAGATTCGTGTAGGTGTTTTCGTTTTAATTAAAAAGAAAAGAAAAGATTTTAAAGAGACGCAAAATTTTTACAAACATTATAGGTCTTTGACCTATTCTTTTTTTTCATCGTAAGTATAACAGCACAAACACAACTGTTATAGATAAGGGTAAATTGACTGAGTGTCATAACAAAAACATCTATTTCCAATTGTTACAACCACAAAGCTAAAACAAAATACAAAAGGACACTTAAAAAGACATAATCAACTAGATAAATAAATATAAGAACAAAAAATAAGTACAAGAAAGAAAGAACATAAAGTTATAATGACATAAATATAAAATAGAACTTAAAAAAAGACATAAGCGAGTCGACAAATCCAATTTATTTAACGAAAGCTTTCGGCCGTAACTTCACTTAGAAAACTTAATAGAACTTACTACTTTTCTTTCCACATATTTGCCCACAAGTAGCTCACTAAACACACATACACACAATGCAGCAACTGAACAACTACACACCTTACAAACATATAAAACAGAATTCGCTAATGGACAATTAAACAAACAATTAAAAAGCAACACAATAAAACAATACACTGTGACATCACAACATAGAAACTAATGCCCACATGGACACTTACTGAACACACTTATACTAACACAATTAACAACATAAAAATAGAGTATTAAAGGTACAGACACACATAGAAAAAAGCTAAAGTACAGCACACACAAACATATAACAAATAAATAACTGAACTGACATTGAGGCAGTAACCGTAAGCAAGTGAAATTTAAATTTACCTAAATGTTTTTAAGCCAGATTGTTTTGAAAAGAGTGCTGATTTTTATATTTTAATGTGAAGCTTATAAATTTTACATTGAGTCCTGTCTCGATTTTTCGTCTCACCTTTTGTTGTTAAAGGAACTTTTTAATTCAATGGCTAAAGGTCTAAATTGAAATATATTTTTTGTGTAATTTTTACCGTTATTCTCACACTATCTCTTTGCAAATTGAAAATTTTTTCGAAGTAGAATTCGTGAAAATTAACTTCACGAATTTCTTACTGGGCAGAAATTTTCGCGAAAAGGGGCGAAAATCGCGAAAATTTCTGCCTGCGAAAATTTCTGCCCTTAAAGTAGAGATTCATTGACTGAAAATAATTCAAACATAATAATTTTTTATAGTGTGCATGCATCAGTTATAACAAATTAGAGCCACAGGAATGTCTATTGAGTTTTAGTAACAAGATGGCATACATCTTCGCAATTGTTAATGAGGAGAGGTGAGGTCAATTAATTGTAACTGAGAAGTTAATTTCTTTTGACTTCCCCAATACCTATCTACACTGCTATGGAAAAATTCCTAGTATTTTAAAATCTCGATTTGAGCTGTTTTGCAGCAGGATCGTCATACTGCTATATTCACTTAATTAGTCTTTGAACTTAACATGTGTTTGAATTTAATCAACCAAATTTTATCTTCGATGTCTAAATTAGTGATTTACCAGAAGACTGTGTAAAGAAAATATCATCTTGTTCTCTTTCTCATCTGAAGCATGTCAATTACGGATACTCTAACCAAGTGAGTAGACTTTTTAATGACAGCGATGATTAACGTCACTTATGTTACATAATGTATTGTAATGTAGTTAATCATAAATTCCAGTATATTACTAAAACGTCTGTCTGTTTGACTGTCTACCTGGCTACCTGCCTGTTTGTTTGTTTGCTTAAAAATAACTTCTGTTTATTTTAGTCTTTCTCACTGGAGTTTTCAAAGGCTAATCATCGATTTAAGTTTTTAACTTGCGACAGTGAAATGACAGTAAAATTTCTGCAGGTTTTGCAAGGTAAACTGGTTTCAATATACCACATAAATGAAGTCCAACTTTGCATTAAATATTTGTAATGTCTATCTAATACTGTCTTTGATATTGGTGGAAAGTCATTAAGAGTAAGAGCAGTGAGAGAGAAACATGCAAGTTTGACTGTGTTGTAATCTTTTATACTGGAACTATGAGCGATTCACCCTCCCGGCTGCAGAGCACTGCCTAATTGATGCTGTTTGCCCATTTCGGGAAAGAGATGAAAATCAGACATTTTCCTAAATATTATTTCCAGGGTTGTAGTTTAAATGTGTTATGTAATATTAAAAGCGTGGACTTAGACATAATTTCCCCAAAATACATTGCAGGAGTAAAAAGTCGTGAAAACCAAGAACACCTAAAATTACTTTCTCATACAATTCTTGATAAAACTACAATGTTTCATGGCGTTCGTTAAATATAGTTTAGGCTGTCTTCATTTTTAATAGACGAATTTAATCAGATGTACTCTCCACATCAAAATAGTCCAATTTTCTTTGATGATTACAACAAGCAAACAGTTGCACATATAAGGTAACAGTAAAAAAACTATTTCATATTGCACATGTGTACTTAGTCGTTTAGAGTAGTATTTTGATTGGCCGAATATTTTGTTTAGAAAGCAGGTGTTTCATCTTGCTGAGTCTCCAACAGAGAAGGTAAGTTTCAGAGTTAAGCTTTTAACAATTTCTTAAAATTTCCAACTAACTGTGTTATAGTTCCGATAACGCTTTGAAAGCCTATAATTCTGACATTTTTATCTTGAAGGAATCGAGGCTAAAATATCATTCTTATTTTGTGCTTAACTAAATAATCTTTAAAAGATTGAGAAATTGAATTTTTAACTTCAGCAATGCACCCAATTTAAAGCCTGTCAAATACAGCGCAATTTGGAAATTCATGATTTTTAACGCAAATCTTCAACTTCTCCCATAACAATAAAATATTCTCCATCATGTTCCTTGCCATCCTGTATTTTAATATTTGTCATCGTAGTATTTTTTATTTTTATTTTTTTATGGCTGTCTCATTGTGCAAAAACAAACTTGTTTTCTCCGGTCGAATTTAAAATTATTTGTACAAAATAGTTACCCAACTATGAGGCCACCTAAAAACATTTTACACTTTTTTGTCTGATAATCATGTTACTCTTAATAATAAAGTTAATAGTTTATATATTATAATTATGGTATATATAAATATGGTATATAATTGTCAACATTGCCATCAATATTCTCATTAGAATTTCTCTAAAAAGAACTCTAAAACCTTAAATATGAATAATTTATGCTGATTTAAAGTTACACAAAATGAAGCAGAAATTTAAGCTGGTTTAAAGTTTACATAAAGTGAAGCAGAAATTTAGCCTGGTTTAAAGTTACATAAAACGAAGCGAAAAAGTTCATGTTTTGGCATCCTAGAGTTGACAGTAAATATGTCATTATTTTTGTGAATAGACAATTGAAACAGTACTGCCACAAAAAGGGGGAATAAACAACATATATTTTTTATAAGAACTTAGTTTTAAGAACATTGAGGTTGAGATGTTGCCAAGAAATAAGAACATATAAAGAACGTACTCAGCCTGGATATATTCATAGATCATAAGAGTAAAATCTTGCGAGTCTAGAATTCTTTAAAAACAACAAGTATCATTATCCGTAAATGTGAGTTATATTCGGAAGAACACAAGTAAGAACTTTTAGATGTGCTCAAGTTATTTTTTACTGGATAGAAACGTAAAAATTTTTATTATTTATGGAGGTTTACGAGAAGCTAATCTATAAAGATTTTACCACAACATATAAATATTAAGGTAAGCCATAAATGCTTGTTATAAAATTTATAATAAAAAATCGATAAGACAGAGAGATTAATGGCAGAGGGAGTGTGATGGCGTAAGTTACATAATATCACAACAGACAACAACATGAATATTTTAAATTATCATTGGAAGCAACAAATGATGAAAATAATATGCTTTGTTTATTTTACCCAAGCAGCTAAGCTATAATAGCTACTTGCTGCTTTTCAGAGTAAATTTACTTGCAAATAGTAAAGTAAAAATGTATTCACATCATTCTAAAAATTTTGCTGAGGATTCTAACATACACCACCCCTCTTTAAATGTGTTGAGGTTTGAAATGTTTCTAAGGTGTTCTTAACCGTAAGTTTTGAAGTGTGTGACCCTTCCGATTTTCAGTTGCATTCACATTTGGATATTTTTCTGTCTGCCTAGTTGTTGTAAAGTAAGGCCTCCCTCATAAAAATAACACTGTTAATGTTTTTTCCAGGGTAGGCGAATATTTGAGCACCTTTCTCAATTCACGTCACCTACTATACTTAAAACGAGAAAGGTATGGAATTTATTTTTTTGGTGCCGAACTTTTCGCCGTACGTATTTGGTAGTTGCAAACAAACACAAAGGCAAAGTATACATTTGTAAAGAGTATATTACCCAGCAATCAATTAAACTGCTTAAAAAATTACCTTCTTGTTTCTAGGTACGTCTTAGAAGCCACCAGCTGAGTTTTCTTGCAAGTGAACTAATAGATTGGTTATGCATACGCAGGGAGGTGTATAATAGAAAAGAGGTAAGGCATAATGATATGAATATCTGTTATTTACAATGCAATGGTATTTCTGACCTGGAATGAAAAATCTTTCCTGGTAAGAAACCTGACAAGACGAAACTAAGCCTACAAAAGAGTATCCAAGTTAGAAAAAATCCACTTAGAGGGGATTTTTCCTGGTAAAAGTATACCTTATCAGGGATGTCCTGGCCTCACAAGAGAAAATCTGCCTAAGCAAAAAGAGTTCTACTCAATTGAGAAGAGCTCTACGATTGTAAAAAGAGTTCTGACCTGGCAAGAAGTGTCCTACCTTAAAAAAAAGGACTTTCATTTATGTCAGTTCCATAAGTATTGAACTAATTCATTATTAGGCAATCCAAATTGGTCAGCAGCTGTTGGATAATGGAGCTATAGTTCATGTATCGAAAGAACAAGTGTTCAAGGATGATGATACTGTGTTTAAGTTTTTGCAAAAACAAACTTCTCAAGTAGGTGACGTTGTGGGCCAAATTTTCCGTCCACTTTTATTTTGTTACTTTTGTATAACATTTAACATAATATTTTGGTAGCAAAACATACTCTAAAATCCTCTATTATCCTCCAGAAAATTGAAAATGTGTCCAAATCCCCTCTTTAACTTCTCAATTTTTCAGATACGCTGATAATAAATTATTAGTTTCACCTTGTCAAATTGAATAGATAGTTTCTAATATATGAAAAATATATGAAATAATATTGTTTTGCATAACTCGCTTTTTTTTTTTTTTCTGGAAGTGGCTTGCTCTTGTAAAAGATCTGAGGCTACCTTTCGTCAAAACCAATTTGATTGATAGTTCCTAACAACCTTCATCTGCAGGGCTCTTCTACGCCTATGATATTCTGACGGAAAGGCTCCGTAATAGCCCTGGTTCATGCTGATGAAAATCACCCTTATTTTGCCTAATTTTTAAGCGTGCGAAATGTAAAAATGGACGTTTTTTGGCGAGATAGTTGGAGAAGTTTTGTATTGTTGTTCTTTTAGCATTTTTACACTCATTGAAGTTTGTGTAAATTTTTTATACTTAACAGAGACAACTAGCTAGATACAAGGTTTTTGCTTTTAGACTCACAGCCACTTTCTCTTGTTGGTTAAGTATTAGTTCACCAGTTGTATGCTATAGTTAGCTAGCTAAATGACCAATTTAAAATATATAACGTGACTAAACCCCCACTCTGAAATAAGCCTTCACTTGTTCTCTCAAGGCGGAAAACTTTATATATTTTTTAGAATAATTCCAAACCGTTTAATCCCGGTGGGAATTTTAGTTTCGCCGTCAAAAAACATTTTGTTCAAGTCGTAGAATTTCGGTAAATATTGAAATAATGACTTAAACTTAGTAAGGTAGGTTTTTAGACTGGTTTAATTAAATAGCGCTAAAAACAATTTGACTAATTAAAGGTCTAATTAAACCATGTTTTACATTTGGGGCAGAATGCTTTATTTAATCCAGATAAATTTATTGAAATAATGACTTGAAACTTAGTATGGTAGGTTAGACTGGTTTAATTAAATAGACCTAAAAACAATTTGACTAATTAAAGGTCTAATTAAACCATGTTTTAGGTTTGGCGCAGAATGCTTTATTTAATCCAGATAAATTGGACATACATTAATTATGCCAGGAAAATAGGGTTAAATATACTTTTTCAGTCATTTACAGTAACCGAAAAAATTCATAGCTCTAAATTTTGCAGCTTAATTTATTGGATAAAATTTCATGAATCAACAATTATAGTTTGTACTGGATAAAATTTTATGATCGTTCTTGAAAGTTTTGCAAGATAAAGTTATGCGAAAAAGGCTAGGTTCAAATGTTTTGAGGGTGGACAATATACCGAAAGAACTAATTTTGGTAGAATTATCTTTTAAACCTTGCAAGTTGTTTTTATGTAAACTTTTAAGGGCATGAATGTATGTGATATACCAAAATGACTGATTTTTGTTGATTTAGAGTTTGTTATAATTGATTAAAGAGAAATCTAGTAAAAACAGAAATAATGTGTTCCCATCCAACTAGAGGTGGAGTAATAATCGCTGCAGTAGGCTAGCTAGCTTGTACATAATATAAAGCTGTTTAAATTTTGAAATTTCATGCACTTAATGCGCAGTGTGTCGATTTTAAACGTATTTAACATTATAACCTTGCTGGTTGACAAACATGCTTTTTCATCTTCAGAATGTTTTTGAAAGAAAGCTATAAATAAAATAAGAATAAAATTTCCTGATTTTTTAAAGTTAACTAGCCCCAGCCAGTTACGTCCATTCATTATTGCAGATAATATTTTTTGATAGAATCATTCTTTTAAACAATCTTCCCGAAAATTTATACTCGCGAAACTTAAACAATCTTCCCGAAAGTATATACTCGCGAAACTTTTAAACAATCTTCCCGAAAATATATACTCACGAAACTTTTAAACAATCAACCCGAAAATTTATACTCACGAAACTTTTAAACAATCATCCCGAAAATATATACTCGCGAAACTTTTAAACAATCTTCCCGAAAATTTATACTCACGAAACTTTTAAACAATCATCCCGAAAATATATACTCACGAAACTTTTAAACAATCATCCCGAAAATTTATACTCACGAAACTTTTAAACAATCTTCCCGAAAATCCCGAAAATTTATACCCACGAAACTTTTAAACAATCTTCCCGAAAATCCCGAAAATTTATACCCACGAAACTTTCAAACAATCTTCCCGAAAATTTATACTCACGAAACTTTTAAACAATCTTCCCGAAAATCCCGAAAATTTATACCCACGAAACTTTTAAACAATCTTCCCGAAAATCCCGAAAATTTATACCCACGAAACTTTCAAACAATCTTCCCGAAAATTTATACTCACGAAACTTTTAAACAATCTTCCCGAAAATCCCGAAAATTTATACCCACGAAACTTTTAAACAATCTTCCCGAAAATCCCGAAAATTTATACTCACGAAACTTTTAAACAATCTTCCCGAAAATCCCGAAAATTTATACCCACGAAACTTTTAAACAATCTTCCCGAAAATCCCGAAAATTTATACCCACGAAACTTTCAAACAATCTTCCCGAAAATTTATACTCACGAAACTTTTAAACAATCTTCCCGAAAATCCCGAAAATTTATACCCACGAAACTTTTAAACAATCTTCCCGAAAATCCCGAAAATTTATACCCACGAAACTTTTAAACAATCTTCCCGAAAATTTATACCCACGAAACTTTTAAACAATCTTCCCGAAAATATATACTCACGAAACTTTTAAACAATCATCCCGAAAATTTATACTCACAAAACTTTTAAACAATCATCCCGAAAATATATACTCGCAAAACTTTTAAACAATCTTCCTGAAAATTTATACTCACGAAACTTTTAAACAATCTTCCCGAAAATTTATACTCATGAAACTTTTAAACAATCTTCCCGAAAATTTATACTCGCGAAACTTTTAAGCAAACAATCATCCCGAAAATTTATACTCGCGAAACTTTTAAACAATCTTCCCGAAAATTTATACCCGTAAAACTTTTAAGCAAATAATCGTCTCGAAAATTAATACTGGCGATATGTATTTTGTCTATCCGCGAAAATATGTACCATTAGGGCAGATATTTAATTTTGGGTTTTGATCTGAAAAAATTTTATGGTCCAAACCTAAATTTTGTGTGTCACGTAGTTGCATTTTTCACTATTTTTCACAGAGTAACAACATGAATGAAAGTCACAACGAAGAAGCTCCGAACGACGACAATGAGATTGAAACTTCGATCAATGTTTACACTATCGCTAACGTAAGAGTGAATGAGCATGGTGAGTTTGTTCTCTTTTAAATGTGTGTGCAAGCTTTTACTGTGTTGTATTGCAAGTTTTGTGGTGAGAAAAAAAATAGAATACAATTACATTATCAAAGCTATAACCTTGTTTAAGTCGGAGTATTACTAAACAGAAACAATTATTGTGTTCATGCGCAGGATAGCAAAAGATTTTGACAATATTGAAATTGTGAAACGCTTTCATAGAGATTCAAACATTCAGAAAGCGCATTTTGAATGTTAATTGTTTCGAATGTTAATTAGCATTTAAATCGCTTCAATTCAAATTGAGGTTTTTTAAGTTGTAATAAAGTTTGCGTTCAAATGCACTGGTTACAATACGATAATTTGTAAGAGAATTGATTTCCCTCCTCGTTTTTTTCCTGGAAAAATCTCAAGTATCTAAACAAAGCCCTCTATATTTTATGCCGGATGTAGCACTACAGAATAAATGTCTTCCCATCATTTTGACTTGTTTTTCCATTTTTTTCCTGTGAAATAATTTTTCTCACAAATAAATCAAGCGGAAAAAACACAACTGTTATAGGTATAGAGTAATTTACTAATGGTAAATAACAACACATATTCCGGTTGTCACAACCATAAAACTAAAAACAAAATATAAAAGTTTACTTAAGAAGACGTAATAAAACCAGATAAATATAAGAACAAGAACAAGAACTAAGTACAGGAAAGAAAGAACATAGAGTAAAATATAAATAAATATAAATAAAATCTATATTATAATACCCGTATACGTCTGTCCGTCACGCAAAATGGCTACTAATATTACTTTGATCTTTCCGCGATTTTTAAAAACCAGGGGGTTGTTCAATCAATAATCTTATTATTGATTAAAATATATTCAAGAAATTAATTTATTTTCTCAAACAATTTAATTGTTTTAATTTATTAACCTCTAAATTTTAACACTCCATTTTCAATAATAATTACCCCCGTGATCTCAATCGCCGTTTTCGCTCAGCAGCCACAGAAAACAAATGGGACAGTTTATTGACAGTTTCACTGACTTTGTTTTGACCGCTCGCACGTAGTACACCAATCAAAATGCTCGATTCTTTGAAAAACCAATCCAAGATTTTTTGCGGCCTGGACACGCCAACGAGGGACCATGCTGACGAAGGCCATTTTGGTTTTAAAAATGGTCGTGGTCACTGTTACGTTTGTAGGTCTGTTTGACCTTTTTTGTCTTCTAAAAACGTTTTATTTTTGTAATATGTGTTTTCTGTATGTTCTCACATGTTGGGATAAATATATTGCTGGATAAAGATCATTCAGTAAAGTCCATTCAATGATGAAAGTATATTTGTTAATGAATGTTCTATAAACTATAAACACAACAAGAGATAAATATATGTATATATATAATGTATGTAAAGAGATATGTAACACCTCAGACAAGCATATAACTCATATATAAGTGGCACTGAGTGTGTCCATGAAACGTAGTCTTATATACTGTCCTATCTATATTAGTATAGTTCATTACTCTGCATCCCCCTCCAGTTCGGCGAAGACGAATTAAACCCAATGACCACTCTCTGGCTCATACGTCGCAGGACGTTGTTTGGTGCGGCAAGGGCGGGTTGATGGATTCACATCGGTAGTTGAAGATTTTTCAGGGATATCAGCGTTCATTGGTGAGGGAGCAGGTACAACAAAGTTTTCAACCGATTCTCGTGTTGGTTCAATGACTGGTGCTGTGTTAGGTAAAGGGCTGGATGGCGGACACGCTAGAGTTGGAAGTTTATCAGCAAGCGAGCTATGTTCCATAGGTTGCAAGTGGTGTGGTGTAATGGACGGTGATGACAGCCCAAATGGGGTTGCTGAGCGCAACATGACGGTTCTTCCTGAGTGTGTGTCATCAGTGGTGGTAGGTCCATGATCTGTAATAGTGTGCGATACTGGGGAGAATCGCCGCAAGAATTTTCTGTTGCGTTTTGTCAGACGCCCCGTGCCATCAACTTTAACCGTGTAGCTGCCATAACCGTGGGATTCGACAATTGTTCCAGAACGGTCCCATCGCTTAGGGTATTTTCCTGTCTGGTTTTGTACGTAGCAGCGGTCACCAATGTGAAGAGCGGGTAAGATGCGAGAGTGTTCGTTGAGAGTCTCTGCTGAGTGATGGAATCTCTGACGCATAGCCTCTTCCTTTTGATGCCATGCTGTCCGCCACAGTGGACGAATATTTTGATTGCTGAACTTTTCTAGACGGCTGGAGAAAGCGAACGCGTCTCGAATGGGTCTCCCGAAAACGATCTGAGACGGAGAGATGTTGCAGTCTGGGTCTGGGGTATTGCGTAGCTGCATCATAGTCCTGAGAAATTTGTCGGTATCGAGCGTGCCTGAATGACCCGTGTTAGATCTGAGTAGTCGCTTTGCCGTCTTAACTGTCACTTCTGCCCGTCCATTCGATTGAGGATAGTAAGCAGACGAAAGCCTGTGATTGACACCCCAACGATATAGAAAATCTTCTGTAGCTTTAGCCACAAATTCCGGACCACCATCGCTGGATATTTCTTCAGGGACTCCAAGGCGGAAAAAGTAGTTGCGAAGGCAGGACATCAACCCCTCTGCACCAACTTGTGGCGATCCATGTGGGGATTTAAAGATGTCGCACCAACCTGATAGACGATCTCCAATAACCAGGTAATGCTGACCAATACAATCGAAGAAGTCGGCAAACACTTTCTCAAATGGTGTTGATGGCGGGATCGTGGGAATGTTGGGTACGGAGGCTTGTGAAGGAGCATTGGCGATACAATCCTTACAATTGGTCCTGATACGATTGATGTCGTCGGTCATCCCTGGCCAGAATATGATGGAGCGTGCGCGAACGCCCATCGCTGAGGAGCCTTGATGGGCGGAATGTAGTATTTCTAAGACGTTGGGGCGGAGGGACGGTGGTATTACTGCACGATCGTTGTATACAACCACACCATCAGATTCATGAAGCCCATGACGGTATTGCCAATACTGAGCAACAGCAGGAAGCGAGCGTGTTTCGTCTGGAAATCCTTGATGAATCGCGTCCAGCAAAGTCTTCATGTCGATGTCTTTTTGCGTTTCTGCTGCAAGGTGGTCCCACGTGATTGATGTCATGGACGTGGTGTCTCGACGAATGGCAGCAGCAACCATTGGCTCAGCAAGGTCTTCCCTAGTCAGTTGAGAAATCTCGCCTGCAGCAGAAGGGTACCGCGATGCTGCATCAGCAGCACTATTCATCTTTCCTTGGACGTGGACAATGTTAAAGCACCATGGTAAAGATCTCTGTTTAAGGCGAAAGAGTCTTGTATTTGGTATCTCGTCCAATGTCCTGTCACCGAATAGCTTGGTAAGTGGTTTGTGGTCAGTCGCGACCATAAGACAGTGACATCCAAGCGTGAAGAACTTTGTCTGCTCGAGCCCCCACGTAATGGCAAGGGCTTCCCCTTCAATGGGGGCATAATGCTGCTCAGCTGGTGTTGCAAACCTAGATCCAGCTAACGTGATGCGCCAACCGTTAGGACAACAATCTGGGGCTGAGCTGTTGCACGTACAGTGCTTCTGTAGTAGGAAATATCCAATCCCGCGCTTTGACCAATTCGTACAAAGACAAGTAGGTCGTTGCAGGTCAAATATTTCAACTCCCTCCCGTATTGCATTGATGATGGCTACCTTCGATGACTGGAATGCGGTGTCTAGCTCTTGGATCCAGGCGAACGGGTGTCGAGGAGAGAGAAATGGACGAAAAGGTGCCATATGATCACGTAGCTGGGCGTAGTTGGTAACCTGATTCACTAATCCAAACCAGCTTCTGATATCAGTTATAGAGGTGGGTGTTGGAAAATCGCGGATGGTGTTGTAGTACTTTGGAAGAGGGTCAATTCTATCAGCTGCGATATGAAAGCCTGCAAAGTCAACTTCCTTTTGCGCAAACTGAAATTTGTCCGCATTAAGCACGATGCCAGCTTTTCCGACTATCGAAAGGAAGTCTATGGTTCTCCACCAGTGTTTTCCTAAATCTTCGTCATAATGAAGGGTGTCGTCGACAATACGTTCTTTGCGTTCAAACTCCGCGAGAATTGCGTCAAACCTCCGGTTATATCCATCATCAGACGAGAGGAAGCCTTGGGGGGCTCTCTTGTAGCGCCATCGGCCGAAGGGGGTGATAAAGGTAGTAAGGTGCCGGTCAGATTCCCGTAATGGCACGCTATGGTATCCGTTCCACGCATCAGTTACAGTCTTCCATGTGTTGCGTGGTATCCGACGAGCAAGGTGGAAGGGTGCTTCTGAATTGTGAGTTTCCCTTTTGCAGTGCTTGTTCAGCGGTGAAAGATCTACTGTTCGGCGGGGTGTCCCATCTTGCTTTCTAGTGACTACCATACGATGACACCATCCCACTGGTTCCCCTATGGGAACCCGCTCAATGACGCCAAGTGCTTCGTCACGTTTTAGATCGGCCACTACTTTGTCTTGCCAATGTACAGGAATTGGTATCGCTTTATGGCAAGCAACTGGTGTTGCGCCCTCCTGGAGGTGTATTTCAACAGGTGGGCCGGTCATGGATGGTAGGTCTAGGTGAGGACAGGTATTAAAAGTTGAGCTCTGATATCGCTTGAGAAGCCACTGCCTCATCATACGGTTGTTCTCTGGGTTGCAAGGGAATGGAAGTGCAGTAGGGTGGTCTGGAACTCTCGTTCTTTTGGGACAGCCACATATTGCACCATCATCTTTTGTGGCACCACATATCAATCCCGTAAATGGGCTGGAGTTGTTGCCAACCACAGTATCATCGGTTTTCGGGGATGGCTTTGAACTGGGAACTCGTGAAAACTTCCCAACGGCAGGGAAATCTGGGTTTATTATACCCAACTCCAACATGGAATCGTAGGAAAGATACAAGGAGTTGACGTCTCGGCTGACATACACCATTGAACGGCAGGATACGCCATTGTTGGCATCGGCTTGTCCCTCGATCTTTGCGAAGAAAGTTCCCTCGATCCGGATAGGCGACTTGTTTGCAGCATTCAGGGAGAGAGAAGCTGGGGTCAGGTCCGCCATGGTAAATCCAGCTTCCAGGAATTTGGAAAGGGACCACAAGTCGGACTGTGCTCCAGTATCAGCGATACCTGTAACTTCTACAAACCTGGTAGGTTGTTTGTCCAAAGCAATCCTCAAGGTGACTTTAGGGTGAGCTGTGATACGGGTACGACGCCATTCACCTTTGTTGAATATGTGGTGGTCCAGTAATCTCCTGTTCTGTGTGGGACCAGTTGCGTTGGTGTTCAGGGAAGGCCCACTTTGGTAAGATGTTGGAGAAGTAATGTCGATGGCAGAGATTTGTCCAAGAGTGTCAGTGCTGTCATATGAAATCGATCCTGCTTCACCATTTTGTTTGTATTTCGAGCTTTCCCGGTTCTTCTTCCAGCAACTCCCACAGCGTGTATGAGGTTTCCGGTTCCAGCCACGCGATTTCTCGGAATATAGGTGGAATGTGCTATTGCAGTCTGAGCAGCGAGCGGTCTTCGATCTGTCGGTAGCACTCGGAGATGGTGCACGGTTCCTGCGTGATCTATCTGCAGCATCCTTCTCATATCGGTTGCTGCGGTGTTGTCGGTATGCGGAAACTGCAGACAAGGAAGATGATGGGTTTGCATTACGTGCAGTTTCTCTATTCTCCACAAACGCGATAACGTCGGTTACTGGTTTCATCTGAATCCCATCAGCACCGAGAGCTTCGCGGCGGATGTCATTGTCAGCAATGCCGTTGAGCAAGACATCGCGAATCACTTCGTCCGTGTAGTACACCTCCCCATTAAAAGCTGTAGTGCAGTGTGCACACACACCATCAAAGTTTGTTTTGAACTCGCATGTCTCAGCCTTCCCTTGTACCCGAGCAGCAAACGTTCGAAAAATTTCGTCAGGGTCCTGGCGCATCGCTAAGAGTTCTGACCGTAGCACACCCAGGGCAACAGGAACAACGGCTATGGTTTTCAGTGTTTTCAACGCATCAGCCAGTGGGTTGGAGGTGAACGCTGGACAAGCCCGTAAGACAATGTTCCCAAGCTGTTCGCTGGTGCATTCCAGAAGTTGTCCAGGTGCAGTCCCGTCAGCAATTCTGGAACCAATGCGGAATGCGTCCCATCTCCGGATGAAGGCATTCCAGTCTTCGGTTGTTGAGCTGAGCTTCAGCCTAGGACGTTCAAGCCTGGGTGCTGGTGGTGCTGGAGCAGCATGAGCTAGTGTAGCTGAGTGTAGGTGAGAGTGCACGTTCAAAATTGCTGCTGCGCCTATCACATCTACATCATCGGTCTCGAATCCCCATTCAGGTATGGGACATGCAAGAACCGTCATCGTCAATAAATTGTTACGTTAATACTTCAATCCAGTTGAAAAGATGTAAACATGGATAAAGATCATTCAGTAAAGTCCATTCAATGATGAAAGTATATTTGTTAATGAATGTTTACATCTATAAACACAACAAGAGATAAATATATGTATATATATAATGTATGTAAAGAGATATGTAACACAACAGACAAGCATATAACTCATATATAATTGAGGCACTGAGTGTGTCCATGAAACGTAGTCTTATATACTGTCCTATCTATATTAGTATAGTTCATTACTCTGCAATTACCATGTTTTTTAGCCACGTACAAATCTTAAACGCACCATTTTTAGGATTTTCGGCTAGGAACGAAGATTTTGCTAGCTAGCTAGCCAACTACTAGAGCCTTACTTATATTACTATTCTGTATGGTATAACAGCTTTTTATGCTAGCCAATATTTATTTTTATATTAAGGCTGTAGCCATTTAGCTAGCTCCTATCTATGGCTAAAAAGTGAAAATATAAAAATGCGGTTTGGCTAATACAACAATATTCTTAAGCAATAATTCTTATGCTATGCAGTTTTAGCTAGGTAGCTACATCTGTTATTATTATCCTGAAAACTTTCTCTGCAAATAAAATGGCTGAGCAATTGTTGTAGCTGGACGGACAACGACAGGCTGTTCCCTGTCCTATGTTTTTAACCGCAGTTGAAATGAAGTTTTTTTGGAAAAGGGTATTACATCTATACGCCGTTCAACTCTGTTTAACTGTACTAAGCGGTTAGCCCATTGTTAACAACAGACTGTTTTGTTGTGTGCGACGTAGTTTACCTGAACTGTGAATTTTTTAACTTTCTCAGGAATCACACCTGTACAGATGTGCAACACTGTTTAACTGAACTAACCGCTCAGTCCGGTGTTAGCAATGGACTTTTTCTGGTGTTCTTATTTAAACAGTCTGCAAGAAAGTTTTCTTCAAAAGTGTATTATCCCTATACGCCTGTGTTACACCGTTTAACTGTACTAAGCGCTCAGCCCGGTGTCACGATTAATTTTTTAACTTTCACAAAAACTTATTCCGCAAAATAAAATAATATTGACCAATTGTTTTTGCTATGACAGGGTAACAACGGTTTGTAAACTCTATTTTTATTTCAGCTATCGTTGCGGGAAAGTTATTTTTTGAAAAATATGTTACAGTCGTAACACTATAATGCTGTGTGCGCTTCACTTGATTTACGACATACTGTATACCTGTACTAAAGCGCTCCACCTGATCGTGTGGCACAGTTTACGGCTTTTATTGAGCACTTCACAGGGTGTTCAACACCGGGTCACACCTTGACTTGTGGCTTACCCCGGCGTTTCGACGCCGGGTTTACCTGGCTAGTAAATAATAAAGGTACAAACACATTGAAACAAGCTAAGGTACTGCACAGACATTAACATATATAACAAAATGAACAAACAAACCAGCATTAAAGCAGTTACACAGTGGTCATAGCGCCATGATTGGGCGTCCCCTGGTCAAATTCATGAATATCAAAAATACGATAACCTAAGTACAAAGAGGATTATTGACTTGAAAGTTTTGTGCGGTGCTTTTAGACAAATGTAACGAAGTGAGCATAAAAAATAGTTTGGTATTAACTATACTTCCTGAGTTCCAGAATCTAGGACTTTTAAGGGATGGTGATAAAGAAAATAATTTTTTTTGACCGAATAACGAAGGAATACAGTTTATTTAGCAAAATAATTTCCTTAATTGCAGACCAAATGAGCTTGTCACTAGGCCAAATTTTAAATAATCGACCTGACACATCACATTCAACGACACAATATGAATAGGGTTAATTCCTGGCATTACAGATCGCCATTCAATTCATTGTGACTATTACTTTTAAAAGGATATCATATTTCGTCCATAAACACTTAAACACACAGCCTATCAAACATGTGATACATACCACATTGCATTCCGGTTCGAGCTTTGGTAATATTAGTTTCCAACACACACTCAATATTTGTCATGCCACCAAGAGAATATGACCGAAAATTGTTTTCGGCGTTGACTGTAATCAAAATACAGGCTGTCATGCTGGATATATTTGGCACAATGTGCTGTCATTTTTTAAACTGTTTATCCTTACTACCCATAAACAGCACACTAAAAAGTCAGCCTAGCCACATTCAGCATTAGAATCACAAATCCGAGATTTCTGTAGCTTGTTTTCTCTCTAGCTACACATTCATCATTAACCATAATATCAAATTATGGTAGCTAGCTGAACATAATAAGGTAATAAAATGTGTAGCCAGGATTTCAACTTTATGAATATACAGGATAATTCCAAAAAATTAAATCGAATACCTCTGGTCCCTAGCTATAGGCCATAAAACAGTAAATGGACATAAACATTTATTTTTGCTACTCTTGCCAAGGTTAGCTAGCTAGCTTCTGGTCATTATGTAAGTTGGTAGCCGAAATATTGGTTTGTCTTATACGTGGTCAAAAACGTTATAAAATATTCCCTAAAATGTAGCAAATACAAAATATGTAAAATATAAAAAGGTCAAAAAGGCACCTTGATAACGACTCCAGTTAAACAGACTTGCCAGATAAACAGACTTGCCAGATAGAAGAGACTTATACCCAAAATACAAATACGTCTCGTTTTTATCATAGTGATATTCAAAAACTACTAATAGTCTTCACATGCCTCTGGGTAGCGATAATAAAAAAGTACGGAATGTCATATTGGATATAGCATTGCATATGGTGGTTTCAAAAAGCTGGATTAATATGTTATTACTGTGATTATAGCTGCAATTATAATGGCTTTTTCGATTACAAAACCCCAGTTTTTAAAATTGGCTCACAGACAGACAGCGAATATTATCATCAGTCTGTTAGGCCGCGATATTTTCCCCGGTATTATTCCTTTTTTTGTATGGAGTTGAACTTTGGTGCGCTAATTCGGCCCCCTTTTTTATTGTTTTCGCGAGACAAAAACAACGGTGCTTTTTGGATTACGTAGATTATTTTTACTCACTGAACATGCATGTTTAAGATGACTATCTTCATCAGTCGCTACGTAGGGACGAGTTCTCGACGGTGGTGGCTAGTTTGTATAGCAAAAGTAACACAGTGACGCATGTCCAACCACGCACGTAGGTTTTTATTAATTTAACATACATATTAACTTAGCTTTTAAAGGAAAAAGAAGTTTTCTGGCGGTCGCACCGGTGTTTCACCGTACTAATAATATAGATATTCAGTAGTACGCTCTCTCGCGAAGTGTAAAAATTTCAATTTTTTCCCCACGTGCCTCAAGATTTACGTCCTAGTAAAATATTCTTTTATAGTCCTGTTTTTTTAACGTTACATCAACTTTTTGTAGATTCGGCGTTTCATCTTCGAACTATTCTCTTCACATTGTCTCACGTATTTCTATTGGAAGAATGCCACCAATGGCCATTATCACGATTGCACCCTCCACCTGCGTTGCTAAGAGATCACTATGTTGTGAAAGAGTGTGTTGGAATCACCAACGTCACTGCGATGGTAAGACGATGTAACATCGGTTTATACACCGTTTTTTTTATAAGAACGGCTAAACTTTTACGAGGCTGAATGTTCTTAAACTAGAAATGTTCAGATGTTACCTACAAACATACTTATCCGAGAATCTACCTTAAACCTTTTTTTACTTGCCGCCTGGGTGGGTGATCTTGTCTACCATTTGGAAAAGGCTATAATCTGAAAGTCTAGTGACTTTTGGACACTCTCGATCAGGCGGCGGAGCGAAACTTTCTTATAGGCATTCGGATTATATGATTTTCATCATTAAACAAAAGATATATGTCCAAGTGAAAGTATCTTTCTTTTATTTTATATGGGAATTCAACGCCCTGTTTTAGCCAGACGTGGTTTCTTTAAAAATCCCGCTAGCGGATTTCAAGACGTTTTGGTCACGTGACTGAAGTGCCTAATTTTAGTGCCAAACTAATGATTTTTTTCTTCATAACTACCAATAACAGTTTTCAGGATTTAGGTGTTTTTTTTTTCATTTCAAACTTTGAGTTGGTTTGGATTAAAAGTTGAAGTGCATACTTGTGAATTGCTCTTTTTCACGAAAATGCACAACTTTTTGGTAAAGAAAGGGCTAAAAGGATTATTTAATGCTGGATTCATTTTTGCGAATTATTGACAAAACATTATGTTTTGCAGGATTTGCAGAAATATATTTGCGGAATTTATTTTCGCTAATCATATGTCGTATGTTTTTGCAAATGAGTAGTTTCAGAGAAAAAACCCCGCAAAGAAATGAAATTTTTGGTCTCATTTTTTTGGTCTTATGTTTGCAAATGTGGTCTCGAACAAAACTTTAGCACGACTTATTTTTGAAAATATTTGACAAATTCCGAAAAAATTAACCCTGCGAATTTTTATCCACCATTAATTAATTTCCTTGAGGTGGCAGATTATGACGTGAAAATGATTTTTAAACCTGTTTGTATTGCAGATCGCTAGTACCAGTCTTTAGATGACATTGATGAAATGATGCTTGAATTTCATATTTATGCACTGAGGCTGGTGTTTGACTTAATCAGTGTTTAAATTGTTATACTAGATTCTGATAGCAAAAAGTGTACTCTTTTTTTAGGAATTTTATGACGATTCTCCGTGTTACATGACTATATCCTTTATCAATGAGGTAAGTTATTTAATAAGAATCCAGTTTTTTATGTGAACTGTGCTAAAGCTTAAGCCTGGACTTATTCTTAAAATGATTCTAGTTCAGACGAACATCTTTCATGAAACGATTTTTACGATTGATTATTGCACAAAAAATTCTAAAGAAGACTTTATTGGACACAAAAAAATAGGATGAATCAGCTTTTAATTTTAATTTTCTGTACAAAATAAACTCAGTAAAAATAGTGGGTCAGTAAAAATATTAGTCACTGACCCAAAACCTGGACACTTTCTACCGACTTTTTTCGTCAGCAAGATACCCAAAAAATGCTAGTTATTAACTATTTTTGAAAGACGAAAAGAAGCTTAAACGTAGAACAATGATGGCTTACACCAACCTCTATATCGGGCTAGCTAACGCCGTGCAGTTAGAGATGACGTAGTGGAGATTGACGTTCATGTTGCTGAAACAATAACCCCTTATTTATTATTTTGCAGTATGAATACGACAATGAAGAAACAAACTGGCTTATTCGAACAGAAACCATCACAGAACTTAATAAAATGGCATCTTACATAAGGAACACGTGGAAGTCTTTGTTTGCCATCGAACTTAAAACTAGCACCCAACCTTCTGTGATTCCTGTGCTTGATTCCTATATACTTCTGTAAATCTTCCAAAACTTGTGTGGCCGCCTGTGTAAAAGAACAATGTCAAGTCGCAATGTTGCGCCTCTAACTCCTAACAAGGCGAGCAAGTTGATAAAGCTACTTAAAAAGGATATGGAAAATGTTGACGATGATTAATCTAATGCTGATTGTAAATTGGTAGTACGATGATTTTAATCGAAGAACTTTAAAACGTAGCTATTGTGACGCCCAATTGTATTGTCTGTTTTTGTATTTTGCGCTAATTTATTTCGTGTAACTACCTCCCAGGACGCATGAGTAATTATTATTCCCAACTGCGTTTGATCAACCTCTTGCACTGAATAAAAATCCTGTATGTTATTTACTTTCGCATTTGTAACAACATCTTAAGTTTGAGTTCAAATACCTCTTGACACTTGTTGATAAAGCAATCATTTTACATTTATATATTGACTTTACCAGCTCCTGGCTGGCAGAAAGTTTTTTTAAAAAACGCTTTGGGTAAGCGATAGTCTGTATTGACTTCTTTCAACTTTTGTTTCCATGACGTAGTACGTAAAAAAATGTTCAATCGAATACACTAGTGATAAGTATTAAAATATTTCGAATAATATATTTGTATATAAATGCATTTTTTTTTTCGAACATTTTGTAATTGTTCATATTTTTAAGTTAAATTTTGAAGAAGTTGTTTGATACAAGTATTGATTGGTTCACTTATGTCTTTTAACAACTTCATGTCTAGTTTTTTTTGTAAATGGGAGCTATATAGTTAAACTTGCAAGATGAATTAACTTGGGTTAGCCCACATTTTTGTCAGTATTATTGCTTATTCATTTCTATTGTAGTATCTCATAAAATATCAAATCTTGGCTTTTGATCCTTTTTTAACCGAAGAAATGTTAAGCTTCTGTCAGTTGGCGAAATGTTGAAGAAATCGAGGAAGTTAATTTACCTGGCGTTGAGAAGCTTTGTCAGGATATAAAATGTGAGTTAAGGTGTAGTTTTTCAGATAGATAGCTCCATGTTGGCAAAAATATAGAGTTAGACGTGCCTCCTCAATTGTAAACTGTGCTATTGTTGATTTCCGCCAGCGAAGGCGGAATCTTTAAAATCGCCTGAGGAGATAGATAGAGAGAGAGAGGGATAGAGAGATAGATAGAGACAGCGCAGCTAGGCCAGACGCTGCTAAGTTTGTGTCCAGGCTAAAACCTCGGAAAATGTCTATTTTCTCGAAAGCCAATGAAGATGCTTCATTTTAATCTTTGTCAATTTAATGACCAATCTGAACAGAGTTTGTGTACTCTTCGTGTGGCCAGAACATTTTGTGTACGGCCATGACTAAAAGTGCTAACATTTTGTTGTTCGCCCCTTGCTGGTCTGGTTGGTCGTAGTAGCTTTATTGATGTAGCTGGGGAGCTAAACACTTCTTTAAATTCGTGTAAGAATGCAGGTAAGAATTATTTTATATGTAAGTGAGAAAAGTGTGATGGCTAGCTAGCTATCTCAATTTTTGGTGCTGACTTGGATCTTCTTTTGATTGGTGCTGACTTAACCTTTTTTATAGTCGTGAAGTTCTTAGCTATCGAGCTAGCTACATAAAATAGTGCTTTGATTAAAGTGCCTTTTTTTCTTAAAGAAACAGCAACAAAAAACCTTTGTCCTGCTTTGCGTAATATTTCCATGGCTGGACACCCAACATAAAAATTCTAGATATATCTATATGTTCGAGTCTGTAAATTACATACATGCCGGAAAAACAGCCAGTTTGTTTTTCGCCGCCATCAGCTCGACTTTCGTGTAAGTCACTAAAGTCGAAAACCAACAGCCGTTCCGTAGCCCCTTTAAATGTTTATTTTTCATGGAAACTCACATTTTTCTGAACGCACATTTGATGTACAGATTTTAAGCATTTTGATTGGTTAAAAACCTTTCGATTAATCGAAAAAGTTAAACCGGTCCGACTTTTTAAAAATCGAATTCGACAAGTCTGAACATGCCAAAAGCATACAATTTTTACATGATACACGATCCAATTTATCGAATTCGAATAATCGGATCGTGTATCACCTTTAGTATAATTAGCCGTTAAAAACTTCTTTGTGTCCTTTACAGCTAACTGCGTCTTTTCCATGTTTTTTCTTGAAATCAGAATAGTGTGCCTTCTCCCCAATTTCCCTCACATGGCTTGATTTAAATCAAGCCATGTCAGAGAAATTGCGCCAAGGGGAATCGAATCCCGTTCTCTCGCACAAAATGCCAAAGTTATAACCACTAAGCTACCGTGCCATTGAAAACAGCTAACTTTTCTGCTACTAGCTAATTAATTGTCAGTTTTCCTTGAGTGCCTAATTTGCCTGAAAATCTTTCTTGAACTCACCCAAAATATCACAAAATATTTTTCTAAGATTTCTTAGAAAAGACTTGATTTTTAAAAATCTCAGACCATCGATTTATCAAATCTGCAAATTTATTAATTGCGTGTTTACCCTTTTTTGTTTCAAATTGTTGAATTCAATTTGTCAATTTGAAATTTCAGAAGTTAGATATGTTCAACTTTTTGGATTTGTCAAACAAAACAATGACCAACCAGTTTCCTCAAAATGAAAAATTGCAACTAATCTGACTCCCCGAAAGAAATTCAAATTTGAGAATTTGAATCAAAAAAGGATAATAAAGGATCAAATTTGTTGAATTCAATAAACCGACTTCAACAAAATAAATCCTGTATTGTCCACAGGTTTCAAAATCATGTATCACCTGCTTAATATGTCACTTGTTTAACAAAGATCAAAAGCCAGCTTGATTAAATTTATATACATATATTTATATATATATAATACCTTGTGTATCACATGGCATTGATTTGTATCTTTTTAATAAATTCCCTTTTCAAATCAAAGAGGTAAGGAAAAAGGTTAAAAAGACAATAATTAAACAACCTGGTTTTAATGCAGTTTATGGTAAAATTGTATTCTTGTTTCTCATTTTTAAAACGTACTTTCTTTTTTAGATCAGCTGTTATCAAACCATGCACCATCAGCATTTTTAAAAGATTTTCAACAAGAGAGTAAATTTTGAAGGCCTAAATACTGAAATATTCAAATGCTGATATGTATTTATTGCTGAATTAATTAACAATGAACTACTTCATCATTCAAATTGAGCTCGTTTAGAAGTTTTTGTATTGGAATCGTCAAGTTTATACATAACAACATTTGTATTCTGGAATATTTCCAGAATTTTCCTGATCAGTTTCAAAAATATCCAATTAAAGTTTAACTGTTATTTTAGAATACTTCATATAGCTATGTAATTTTTATTTATTTATTTATTTATTGAGTTGTATTTTAACACTGCAGGTTAGTTACAATAATAATTGAGAATACTCAATGATTTTTGTTTACCCCATAATTCTCCGTTTTCAAGGTCTACTTCAAATTTTAAAATGTTTTAGGCTAATGGCGGAAATCTTCAAGCCCCTGGGCTTCTTGTTCACGTTTAGATTCTTGACTTGCAAATTTAATTTTTCACATAAACCTCAAATTTCTTTACTTCCAGGCAAAACACTCAAGATTTCATGGTATCTATAAAAAATAAGTTGTGTTTCTTCCGTTTTCAATATCGCCATTCCTTGATCAGCTGTGGTGACGAAAAATCAAAACATTGCATAAAAACGAGGGTAGTTTAGAAAAAGTTCAGGACGCCAAGTTGTTTTTTACTTGCTGTTTTGACCTTAGTTATCAACAAATGTTGGTTTTATAATTTTTAACTGGCACGTTGGAACAATCGTAGTGGATAAAAGTAGTGGTAGTGTGACAAAAATTATAAATATTTATTGATATTAAGTGTGTATTTATGGCAACTTTAATGTTGGCTAGCTAGCTAAGAGTCAACAAACACATTGTATTGTTTCTTACTCCTTTAAAAGCTTACATTCTGTACTGCAAAATCTATTATGTTTACCTAGTTTACTGAAACTTCATATAACTTAGGTTAAAATTATTTTCCTAAAAAAGTTACCCAACTTTTCATTATAGCCAAATATTTGAGGTGTAGTGTAGCTCTCTTCTCTAAGAAAATAAAAATAGATTCAAGATTCTTAAAATAAATATTCAAATTGTAAAACAAAGATACTTAATTTCTCATAAAAAAACCCGTTCAAATCGCATTTTGCATGGTTCTTGCCTAATCTTCCTCAAGTATAATCTAGGGACACAATAAACAACAATAGTGTAGTAGCATAATGGCATATCTTTCGTTTTTGATTGCTTCATCTTTCGTTTTTGATTGAAGATTACTCGTGATTTAATTGATAATACAACAATTCGTTACAATAATACATTTAGACGTGGTCCTAGCGAAGGCTTCACCCTTTTTCTAGCGGGTTGACCTTGTGCCCTGGATGAAAACCTGTCTCTCCCCTGATTCAAAACGGGAGGACTGATACAGTATTTTGACAGGACGAAAACCGTGGGTTGCTCTCACAGCCTGTGTCGCAAAATAAATTTTGGCGTCATATCCATTTTTAACAGCGTTCGTGCTTGGAGGCTCGTTACTGCGTGCTGATACGACTTTAGTTGCTTACTTGATGACAGTAAAGTATAATCTTTCCTAGTTAGTCCCATGGCGATTTGGATGAAGTGCGTGAAAAATAATAATAAACTGTGTTAAACATCGTAACATTTAATGTTCTTTTCACATCTTCCTAACAATAAATAAAAACAGAAAAAACAACAGTATTGGAGTAACTTGGTATATTGGTATAGCATGGCTTATATATGAGAGTTATTGCGCATGCGTGTGTGCTGCGCACTGCGCATGTGTAGCGAAAGTGTTAAACATGCGTGCAGAATCGTCAAGAAACTCGATTTCCGACTATCTTCGATTGTAGGAGATCCCGCTTCTTGCCTAATCTTTCTCAAGTATCATCTAGGGACAGAATAAACAACAATAGTGTAGTAGCATGATGGCATATCTTTCGTTTTTGATTGCTGAGGCTCAAAAAGTAGCAAGAACTCTATTTATAATCCTAGTAACTTAGGCACGTTAAACCTTCGTTCGCGATCGTCCTTGATATAACCATCTCTGCTTGTAGTTGAAGACCAGCGGCCGTGTTTTGAAATCATGCGGTCTGGTATATTATTATTAGCAGCAGCGGATGCGCCGCCGGACCTCAGCAAGTGTAAGGAATATTTATTCGGATCGGCTATCTTGGATATATTCTCAGTGAATGTGGTTCGTATTGTTGAATAGGAAACACAGTATTCTCCGTGAGCTGTATGTCCTTGTTTCGTTTTAAATAAGCGGCAAATCAAATATGCATCGGGTTGGTGTGAGAGCGAGGATAAGGTGAGATATTTTTTCAGCCAGTAAACAGGTGTCGAGGTTTCCGATGAAAACGATGTTGCCTTCACGTAGTTGATCTGTTTTGGTTTTAGGTAGGAAAATCTGTAGGCCTACTGGTAAAAAAGTTAGGTTTCTAACTTTTATCTCTAGAAATTCGCTGACTCTGAGGAAACCGGAGAATCCGATTAGACAAACAATCAGAAACCTTACTGCATGGCATTTTCCGACCATCCGTAAACGTCGACTAATTGTTTTATTATTTCAGGGCTGATGGCTTCTTTTCTGTTTTTGTGCGTGTCTGTCCTTGCAATGATACGCTTCGCACCTTCCAACGCAAGTTTCACGAAGGGATGATTTGTTGCTGAGGGTAGTCCAGCAGTGTGGTGGCCCCAACGAATGCCGCAAAATCTAAAGTATTTTTTTAAAAAAACCTCTAGAGTATAAAACACACTACCTCAGCCCCCTGTGTCAACGGTGTTACCAAGTCACCAAATTAATGCGTTTCCACTTAAAAATTTTCTTTACCTAGGAGTAGGAATAAGTGGACGCACTACTGCTAATAGTAGTATTATGTGGACACAAAATTAAAAAGATTATTAAGCTTATTGTGGACACAACAGGAGAAAACAGAAACCTTCGATCGTATAAGAAACACCATGAAGTACAATAGACGGATAAAATGAAAAAATAATTTTAATATATTCTTGTCCCTCCCTTTTCGCTTATTATATTTTTTTCTCTTTCAGATATTGTAATAGATTTTGTAAAAATACAGAGAGTAGAGGATACAACCTCTACATAGCAAGAACCAACTGTCTGAAGACAAGTATAATAATCTGTCACCTCATATCATGACTAGATAACACAAACCGGAGTTACCGTTGAATGGTACTTAATACTTTAATTTCAACGATGCTTGATGTGACGGGCAGAAAAATTTAATCAATTTAATGTACCGTTTGTGCATCGTATTCACAGGTAACAAACGCTTAGTCCATCCATAAGCTGTAAAAAGCTACCGAACAACCGACTGACTGACTTAGGCCAAACCAGCGGTAAATGTTTATGTACTTTTTTTCGTTACAGCTCAAACCGTATCAACTTCATTAATTTGGTCGAGGTTTTATGTTGTTTTGTCTTCAAATAAGTTGTACGCTGCTGGTAGGAGTCTGTGTGTGGACTTCGTCTATAACGGAGGCACTGCAACTTGGTTCTCAATTAAAAAAAAAGGGATATAGGCTAAGAGTTCGCAAACATACATTTTCGTAGGGATTTAGATCGACTTTTATCACCCTATTCTTGAATTTTTCCAGGACGTCGTTCCACGTTGCGCCAATTCGATCTCTTTATGTGTTATGTCGTAAATTATCGATAAGCGCCCTGGGTGTTTATTAATTTTTTGATCATATCTCTTCTGAACAAATTATGCTTAGAAATATACGATCGAGCCAGGGGCGACCGGATAAATTATGAGAACGCCCTATTTCATCTGGTTTCGGCCAGGAAATATGTGCTTTTCGTCGACATGATTGACGAATGTGCAAATTTGTTAAGCCTTTAAACAGCCCACATTTTTTTGTTTTGTTTTGTTTTGTTTTATCCGTTTCTACGTTTTAGTAGGAGCATATTCAATTGGCTACCTCGAGTAGAAAAACGAGATTCGCAAGCAAGCTGGTTCCCATCAACCTCGCCCCAAGGGCATCATTTATCTTTTTGGTCGTCCCGTTATAAAAAGAGACAAGTGGCGCTGGGAACGAGGTTGCCTTTTGTAAGTCTTCGGAGTGTTAGATGTGAAATTAATTCAGAAGAGCCGCAGTACGCTTTTAACAAAACGTGTAGTCACTGTTTTTTTTCTTCCCTATATTTTGAAATAAAAATAAACATTATATGTACCAGTGCATTTTTGTCCGCCTGTTAACACGAAGTATGAAATTACTTGGACGGGGGTTATTACAATGAAATAAAGCTGCGGGCGCAACCACTTTGAACAAACAGACGACGGCTATTATTTACTAGTCATTACCCGTTGAAAAATTCACGGGTTCTCGGGTCTATAAGGTGCCAATGTTTATTAATAATTTTTTTTGATTGTAGTATTGTCCTTGGAATAGTGTGTGAGGAAAACTAGATACCTTTGAGTATTATCTGTTTTAGAGTACATCCTTTTGTGATAAGTTTTTTATTTTTTTCATGTTTTCTTGTATTAGTTTTTGGGGGTATCCTCGGTTTTTGAGGACCCATTCCAAGTTTTTTAATGCTTTGTTTAGCATATCATCCTTGGTAATAAGCATTCTGTATCTTAGGGATTGGGAGTATATAATGGATTTCGTGAATGTTGGATGGAAGGAGTTGTAGTGGAGGAGGCTAAATGTATCAGTGGGTTTGGTGTATCAACTAGAACAAAGCTTTCGATCTTTTCCTACATGTATGTAGGTGTCCAAAAAATTAATTTTATCCCTAGAATAGGTAAAAGTGAATTTGATATGGGGGTGAAGTGAATTAATTTTTTCAAAAAGTTTTCGTAGACATTCTTCTGTGTCAGTATATATGAAGAAAACGTCATCGATAAAACGTTTCCAAAGCATAATAGCTGTGGTAAGGGGAAGTATTTTATTACTTTCATGGTGGCCCATGTAAATGCACGAGTAAGGGGGTGCACATTTAGAGCCCATGGCTGTGCCATGAATTTGTTGGTAATAATCATCCATAAATTTAAAACAGTTTTGTTTTAGGACAAAGTCCATCATTATTTTAATAGTGTTTAAAGGAGGAGTTTCTGGGGGAAGGATGTCTTTATTTTTTGATAGAGTTTCTAGTAAAACTTTGATGCCTTCCTCATGAGGTATGTTAGTGTAGAGTGATACTACATCAGCAGTAACTAAAATAGCATTTGTAGGAAGGGGAGGAAGTTCTAAAATATTTCTGAGAAAATGTTTAGTATCTTTTATGTAAGAAGGTAATGACTTCATGACAGGTTGGCATATATGATCTAAAAATGCTGATATGTTTTCTGTTGGAGATTCGTTAGCTGATACTATGGGTCTAAGGAGTACATTAGGTTTGTGTATTTTGGGCAATCCATAAAAAAGTGGTGTGCGTGGAGGAGTGGTTGGTTCTAAAAAATTAGCAACTTCTCTTGTTATTCTATGTCTGGAATATAAAAAGCGAATAAATGTTGATATATCATTCGCAATCTGAAGAGTAGGGTCAAACGGTAACTTTTTGTAGTATTTTGTGTTTTGAAGTTGGCTGTTGACTTTGAAAATATAATCAGTTTTATTCATGATAACAAGACTGCCACCTTTGTCTGCTGGTTTAAATATGAGGTCAGGGTTGTTTTTCAAATTTTGTAACAGTGTACTCTCTTTATATGACAAATTGTGGGACATAAATGGTTGTCGATTGGGGGAATAATTAAAAGTATCTTCAATTTCACTTTTTATTCTATGGAAATATTCCTGAAGATTAGGATGTTGGGTAGGAGGCGGACTCCAGTTGGAGGATTTTTTAAGCCTTGTTAGGCTTGAATTGCATGAGCGAAAGTAATATCCTAGGCTCATAGACCTTATAAATTTATTTAGGGGTTGTGAATGATCAATTAAAAAAGTGGATGTGGTGGGTATAAATTTTAATCCTTTGATAAGGATATTCTCCTCCAAATGTGATAATTTGTAAGAGGATAAATTTGTAGTTAGTCGTTTTAGGAAATTATTTTGATTAATTTTATTTTTTGTTTTTTTCTTACTATTTCTATTTGTGCTTAGTCACATGGCCGAGTATTTCTTGCGTTCCTTATGGTCAAAGTGGATGTCAAGCAGTGGTTGTGGTTTTTGTCTGTTTGTCTGTTTGTAGTTCTGTGTTGTATATTGTTATGTGTTGGTGGACGGGTAGGAGTGGAATTACGTCTATTGTTGAAATGACTCTGTTGTTGTCTGGTGCTTATGAGACGTCTGTGGTGTGGCATATGGAATCTTTCTTGGCTATGATGTGTAGTATGTGGATAGTTGTTAGTATTTTGTTGCTCAGTTAGTTTAATCTTTTTTGTCATGTCAGGTCGAGGTCTTGTTGTGGTAGCTGGTCGTTTTGGAGTTTGTTGTCCTGTGCTTTTTGTTACGTATGGTTTCGGTCTTGGAGAGGATGGTGGTCGTTTAAGTTGTTGTGAGGAATTTATAGTTACATAATTTTCTTTTAGTTTTTCAGTTATATGTGGGCTAGATAGGCTGTTTGTCAATGTGTCTATTTTCTGTCTAAATTTGTTGGTTTGTGTTTTGTGATACTCCAGCATAGTATCTCTCAGTTGCGTGGATGCGTTATGTAATATGTCATTCCAGGTGGTCATTAGGTTTGGAGGAAGTTCGTATGCCGGTGCAAGTTTTACTGTGAGTCCTTCAGGTATTAGGTCAATACTTTTGGTTAAAGTTAGGGTTTTAAGTTGGTTAATGTGATAGTCCATGGTTGAGTGTAAGGTATTGTAAAGGGATTGTGCATTTCTTTAAGTGTGTGGGAGTGGTGTAGAGTCATTATTAGAGGTGGCAGGCTGTTTGTTTTGAGCAGGAGTGGTACCTACTTCAGAAGCAGCAGTGATAGCACTGATAGCTATACTACTGAACTCTTAGCCAAGGGAGCAATTAAAATCGAAAATAAGACTAAAAACATAAGGGGTTTGATATCAAAAATTGATGAAATTACAAGAGTTATATTGACAGTCGTGTTATATAATACAAGTATTATGCATAACATGTTAATTCGTTACAAATAGAATAATATCCATTTTATTTGATCCGTACCACGTGGTAGTGGTAATTGTTTGTAATACATTCTATTTCATAAGGATACAGCCGGTATCGCAGTAGGTTACTTCAGGAAAACATCAACAGTGATGGCGGTTAGCTAGGTTACATTCTCATGTTGTTTTAGTATAAAAATCGCAATATTGCTGTTTCTCACGTGTTTCCTAATAGGGTTTTCGTATTGTTGTCTAGTGTCGTAATAAATTATTTGATACTGGTATAGCAAAACAAACGTCATTATCGAACAGTAGGTGATTGGATTTACAATATTCCACCATTATTGTTTCGTCATTGTTTATTTTTACTAACATGATAGTAGTTTTTTTGCATCACATTTTTTAATTCGATTGGTAACGAAGATGTATGTGCCAATGTTGAGGGATCCATATCGGCGATTCCGAGGCAAACAACGTGTTGGGACGGGGGCCTAAAAAGAGAGAGAGAGGGATGTTCCTTACAGAAGATATGGTAATCCATCTGTTCTAGCATGATAACTAGTTTGTAAATACAAAGGGATTGGTAGGTGGTTCGTGTTCTAGGAAATAATAATGTTGTTATAGTAAATAATGATCTTGAAAATTTTCAGGTTTATATTAAGTCTTAAATCATTTTGGTTTTGTGAGGACTAGTGAGACCCAGTTAACCTTACGGTCGGGAGCTTATACAACCCTTGCCTTGACAAGTAAATCCTTGATATTTTTATGCCGCATAGTTGCAATAATGGGAGAGTCAGGCCAGATTTTATTGAGCTCTTGGTCATTCTCTATAAGGTGCCAATGTTTATTAATAATTTTTTTGATTGTAGTATTGTCCTTGGAATAGTGTGTGAGGAAAACTAGATACCTTTGAGTATTATCTGTTTTAGGTGTATCGTGATAGAGTACATCCTTTTGTGATAAGTTTTTTATTTTTTTCATGTTTTCTTGTATTAGTTTTTGGGGGTATCCTCGGTTTTTGAGGACCCATTCCAAGTTTTTTAATGCTTTGTTTAGCATATCATCCTTGGTAATAAGCATTCTGTATCTTAGGGATTGGGAGTATATAATGGAGGATTTCGTGAATGTTGGATGGAAGGAGTTGTAGTGGAGGAGGCTAAATGTATCAGTGGGTTTGGTGTATAAACTAGAATAAAGCTTTCGATCTTTTCTTACATGTATGTAGGTGTCCAAAAACTTAATTTTATCCCCAGAATAGGTAAAAGTGAATTTGATATGGGGGTGAAGTGAATTAATTTTTTCGAAAAGTTTTCGTAGACATTCTTCTGTGTCAGTATATATAAAGAAAACGTCATCGATAAAACGTTTCCAAAGCATAATAGCTGTGGTAAGGGGAAGTATTTTAGTACTTTCATGGTGGCCCATGTAAATGCACGAGTAAGGGGGTGCACATTTAGAGCCCATGGCTGTGCCATGAATTTGTTGGTAATAATCATCCATAAATTTAAAACAGTTTTGTTTTAGGACAAAGTCCATCATTATTTTAATAGTGTTTAAAGGAGGAGTTTCTGGGGGAAGGATGTCTTTATTTTTTGATAGAGTTTCTAGTAAAACTTTGATGCCTTCATCATGAGGTATGTTAGTGTAGAGTGATACTACATCAGCAGTAACTAAAATAGCATTTGGAGGAAGGGGAGGAAGTTCTAAAATATTTCTGAGAAAATGTTTAGTATCTTTTATGTAAGAAGGTAATGACTTCATGACAGGTTGGCATTTATGATCTAAAAATGCTGATATGTTTTCTGTTGGAGAGTCGTTAGCTGACACTGTGGGTCTAAGGGGTACATTAGGTTTGTGTATTTTGGGCAATCCATAAAAAAGTGGATGTGGTGGGTATAAATTTTAATCCTTTGATAAGGATATTCTCCTCCAAATGTGATAATTTGTAAGAGGATAAATTTGTAGTTAGTCGTTTTAGGAAATTATTTTGATTAATTTTATTTTTTGTTTTTTTCTTACTATTTCTATTTGTGCTTAGTCACATGGCCGAGTATTTCTTGCGTTCCTTATGGTCAAAGTGGATGTCAAGCAGTGGTTGTGGTTTTTGTCTGTTTGTAGTTCTGTGTTGTATATTGTTATGTGTTGGTGGACGGGTAGGAGTGGAATTACGTCTATTGTTGAAATGGCTCTGTTGTTGTCTGGTGCTTATGAGAGGTCTGTGGTGTGGCATATGGAATCTTTCGTGGCTATGATGTGTAGTATGTGGATAGTTGTTAGTATTTTGTTGCTCAGTCAGTTTAATCTTTTTTGTCATGTCAGGTCGAGGTCTTGTTGTGGTAGCTGGTCGTTTTGGAGTTTGTTGTCCTGTGTTTTTTGTTACGTATGGTTTCGGTCTTGGGGAGGATGGTGGTCGTTTAAGTTGTTGTGAGGAATTTATAGTTACATAATTTTCTTTTAGTTTTTCAGTTATATTGACGAGCTCCCACCTCTAAGTCCATCAGAGGAAGATGATCTCTTGAGGGGGGGAAGTCCTACAGTTACACCAACTATCACATTAACCAACACATTAAACTAACCGTTTAACCAAACGTATTGACCTAATACCTGAAGGACTCACAGTAATACTTGCACCGGCATACGAACTTCCTCCAAACATAATGACCACCTGGAATGACATATTACATAACGCATCCACGCAACTGAGAGATACTATGCTGGAGTATCACAAAACACAAACCAACAAATTTAGACAGAAAATAGACACATTGACAAACAGCCTATCTAGCCCACATATAACTGAAAAACTAAAAGAAAATTATGTAACTATAAATTCCTCACAACAACTTAAACGACCACCATCCTCTCCAAGACCGAAACCATACGTAACAAAAAGCACAGGACAACAAACTCCAAAACGACCAGCTACCACAACAAGACCTCGACCTGACATGACAAAAAAGATTAAACTAACTGAGCAACAAAATACTAACAACTATCCACATACTACACATCATAGCCAAGAAAGATTCCATATGCCACACCACAGACGTCTCATAAGCACCAGACAACAACAGAGTCATTTCAACAATAGACGTAATTCCACTCCTACCCGTCCACCAACACATAACAATATACAACACAGAACTACAAACAGACAAACAGACAAAAACCACAACCACTGCTTGACATCCACTTTGACCATAAGGAACGCAAGAAATACTCGGCCATGTGACTAAGCACAAATAGAAATAGTAAGAAAAAAACAAAAAATAAAATTAATCAAAATAATTTCCTAAAACGACTAACTACAAATTTATCCTCTTACAAATTATCACATTTGGAGGAGAATATCCTTATCAAAGGATTAAAATTTATACCCACCACATCCACTTTTTTAATTGATCATTCACAACCCCTAAATAAATTTATAAGGTCTATGAGCCTAGGATATTACTTTCGCTCATGCAATTCAAGCCTAACAAGGCTTAAAAAATCCTCCAACTGGAGTCCGCCTCCTACCCAACATCCTAATCTTCAGGAATATTTCCATAGAATAAAAAGTGAAATTGAAGATACTTTTAATTATTCCCCCAATCGACAACCATTTATGTCCCACAATTTGTCATATAAAGAGAGTACACTGTTACAAAATTTGAAAAACAACCCTGACCTCATATTTAAACCAGCAGACAAAGGTGGCAGTCTTGTTATCATGAATAAAACTGATTATATTTTCAAAGTCAACAGCCAACTTCAAAACACAAAATACTACAAAAAGTTACCGTTTGACCCTACTCTTCAGATTGCGAATGATATATCAACATTTATTCGCTTTTTATATTCCAGACATAGAATAACAAGAGAAGTTGCTAATTTTTTAGAACCAACCACTCCTCCACGCACACCACTTTTTTATGGATTGCCCAAAATACACAAACCTAATGTACTCCTTAGACCCATAGTATCAGCTAACGAATCTCCAACAGAAAACATATCAGCATTTTTAGATCATATATGCCAACCTGTCATGAAGTCATTACCTTCTTACATAAAAGATACTAAACATTTTCTCAGAAATATTTTAGAACTTCCTCCCCTTCCTACAAATGCTATTTTAGTTACTGCTGATGTAGTATCACTCTACACTAACATACCTCATGAGGAAGGCATCAAAGTTTTACTAGAAACTCTATCAAAAAATAAAGACATCCTTCCCCCAGAAACTCCTCCTTTAAACACTATTAAAATAATGATGGACTTTGTCCTAAAACAAAACTGTTTTAAATTTATGGATGATTATTACCAACAAATTCATGGCACAGCCATGGGCTCTAAATGTGCACCCCCTTACTCGTGCATTTACATGGGCCACCATGAAAGTAATAAAATACTTCCCCTTACCACAGCTATTATGCTTTGGAAACGTTTTATCGATGACGTTTTCTTCATATATACTGACACAGAAGAATGTCTACGAAAACTTTTTGAAAAAATTAATTCACTTCACCCCCATATCAAATTCACTTTTACCTATTCTAGGGATAAAATTAATTTTTTGGACACCTACATACATGTAGGAAAAGATCGAAAGCTTTGTTCTAGTTGATACACCACTGATACATTTAGCCTCCTCCACTACAACTCCTTCCATCCAACATTCACGAAATCCATTATATACTCCCAATCCCTAAGATACAGAATGCTTATTACCAAGGATGATATGCTAAACAAAGCATTAAAAAACTTGGAATGGGTCCTCAAAAACCGAGGATACCCCCAAAAACTAATACAAGAAAACATGAAAAAAATAAAAAACTTATCACAAAAGGATGTACTCTAAAACAGATAATACTCAAAGGTATTTAGTTTTCCTCATACACTATTCCAAGGACAATACTACAATCAAAAAAAATTATTAATAAACATTGGCACCTTATAGAGAATGACCAAGAGCTCAATAAAATCTGGCCTGACTCTCCCATTATTGCAACTATGCGGCATAAAAATATCAAGGATTTACTTGTCAAGGCAAGGGTTGTATAAGCTCCCGACCGTAAGGTTAACTGGGTCTCACTAGTCCTCACAAAACCAAAATGATTTAAGACTTAATATAAACCTGAAAATTTTCAAGATCATTATTTACTATAACAACATTATTATTTCCTATAACACGAACCACCTACCAATCCCTTTGTATTTACAAACTAGTTATCATGCTAGAACAGATGGATTACCATATCTTCTGTAAGGAACATCCCTCTCTCTCTCTTTTTAGGCCCCCGTCCCAACACGTTGTTTGCCTCGGAATCGCTGATATGGATCCCTCAACATTGGCACATACATCTTCGTTACCAATCGAATTAAAAAATGTGATGCAAAAAAGCTACTATCATGTTAGTAAAAATATGCAATGACGTAACAATAATGGTGGAATATTGTAAATCCAATCACCTACTGTTCGATAATGACGTTTGTTTTGCTATACCAGTATCAAATAATTTATTACGACACTAGACAACAATACGAAAACCCTATTAGGAAACACGTGAAAAACAGCAATATTGCGATTTTTATACTAAAACAACATGAGAATGTAACCTAGCTAACCGCTATCACTGTTGATGTTTTACTGAAGTAACCTACTGCGATACCGGCTGTATCCTTATGAAATAAAATGTATTACAAACAATTACCACTACCACGTGGTACGGATCAAATAAAATGGATATTATTCTATTTGTAACGAATTAACATGTTATGCATAATACTTGTATTATATAACACGACTGTCAATATAACTCTTGTTATTTCATCAATTTTGATATCAAACCCCTTATGTTTTTAGTCTTATTTTCGATTTTAATTGCTCCTTTGGCTATTTTATTTCAGTTCGCCCGTCCCTTTGTTACGCACTTGGCCGTTAACAGACCCTACTCGCGGCGTAGTTCACCAATCAAAAAAATTTTTTAATCCAGCAAATACAGCCAGCTCTGCGGTGGACCCGCGTTTCGAGAGTCCGTATACACGGAAGGGAAGGGCGTATGAGTACCTTCACCATTTCCTTTATCCCTTTACAGTGAAGACTAACGCTGTGCACATTTAACGGCTTTTAGAACTGTACATACACGCTAGCTCGGCCGTTAGCCTAGTTTTCTATTCATCCAGATTACCCCCAGGCGCGCGTGTTCCACGTCTCTAGCACTGCCCCTCTACCTTGTTGTATATTCGCTACTCACAAACTGTACATTACGTCACTTACCCGAGGCGCAGTGGTGCTCTCAACCAATTAAAATCTCACCATTACAGGTGCCCTTCACCTACCAATTACATTTACCCATGAAATCACGTGACTTAGTCTTCTTTAGCAACGAGAAAGCACATTTTTCCCTTTCCTTTTTCACCTCGCTAATCATCGCACGTGGTTTGTTATCGATTACTTACAAAATCTGTTAATCATGGCCAACAAACAAATCGAGAAAGAAATATATAGAGGTAACCCTTCCGTTATAAACAGACCCTTCAAAATGACCGACCGCTTACGCCAGGTCGGGTTGTTTTGATTCTATCACGGATCAATTTCACTACCCGAGCAGAAAGCGGTATAAGAAACAAGGCCTGTGCGTCTGATGAAGCCCTTGTTTCTTAGGTCATCCCTTTACCCACACAACATCCTTTCTCTACATACGATACTTCGAATCCTCCACTGGAGATTAGGGACACCCAATCAAAAAACAGGCCTTGCCATGAGAGGCGTGCGATCGCACGCGCACGCGCCCACACACGCGCAAAACGTTTAAGGCGTGCGATTGAGCACACGCGCAAAATCGTATAAAATTTAAAGTGATTTCCTTATTTACCTTGCATTTTTATTTCTTAATCTTAGTTTTAACCGCACCACGAAAAGATAATTTACATACAAGAAATTAATTTAGAACAGGGTACAGTACCGCTTAAATGTAACTTTACATGTATGCGAGTTTTACGACGTAGTGTAACGATCTCATGTCTACATAAAGAACTTTCGCATATCTTTTGTTTACATATGAACTTAATTACTTTCTATTGTTATCGTTGTGCGCGAGTCATAACAATAAGATTTGATGAATCCTTTTGTTCTTACATGTAACATGCATGCTATTGTTTAAAGGAGAGGCGAACTGCGCTGCGGCACGGCTGCTGAATAAAAGTTAATGATAAGTGTTGATTTTAAAGACCAGACTGACTGGCTTGGTCGTTTGCTCCATAAAAAAGTCCCACTATAAATCAAGTTTGTTTACGTCTTTGTGAGAGTGCTGAATTATTTATAATTGAGTAGTTTTACACATTTGCCAAACGGGTGGCTAAATTAGAAAACAATGAGATATATTTCTCTTTATTGTGATGGTCACCGGTCAATGTACACATAGTCTATAGAGAAAAACTAGACTATGATGTACACAAAGTGATTAGAAGAAGTTGAAGATCAAAATAACAAAATGTTGAACAAGTTATTTTTATTAGCTGTGGAACACACAGCTTCTAGTTTCGGCTGAAACCTCGAACAAAATCCTGATCTTCTGAGATTTCAGTGAAGATATGCGTATCTCGGACGCGGTTAGTAAAATTGACGTTTAATCTGCGATTTTAAAAGTTGCATAGCTCAGGTTTGGAAAAGATCTCTTTTTGTCTTGTAAATACTTCGTATGTTTTCTATGCTTCTATATGCTAATAAAGATACCATCACATCCATGTAAATCTTAGTAAAATCATTTTTATTATCTTGGCTATAACTGGCGTATATATATATCAGGCCAGCTAACGTGGTCAGTGTCAGTAGATAGCAATAGACGGACAGCTAGCTAGCCTAGTTAACTAAGCTTTCTTCTTCGAGTTGATAAAATGAGTTTCTCTCAAACTAAAGCTTAGACGCAAACGAATGACTCAGCGGAAACCCCGAGTTTAAATTGGACAATGTGACTAATCGCTTCGGAGGCCATTTTAATTTATCTGCGAGTTGTTTACCAAGCTTGGCCACATCTTATTGTGGTAAAAACTTTATAGTTTACTAATGTTTGTTAGGGTGAGTGAAACCACTCGCTCGAATATTCGGATGAAAAGGGCTTTCCCCGACATGGACCACGTGAGCAAAGAACAATAGAATTAGCCAATCAAAAAGCGCGGCCAGATTTTGGCCGCAGAAAAATCGTTTGAGACCCAGCGTAATTTTTCCCACCTTAACTACTCCGATTTCCCGGTGGTAAGAAAAATTACGCTGGGTCTCCTGGCTAACAGCTAGCTAGCTATTTTGTGCTTTTCTCCAAAGTTTTTCATTTAGTTTGGTATAAGTGCATTTTGTGCTATCCATCGTTATTACTTCTTGTGTTATCTTTTACCAACCTGAAGCTAGCCACAAAAGTAAGGAGGCATATAGCTATAAATCTTGTAATAATAACCCTGCAAATTTTAGCTGCAATACTCTGCTTAACAAAGTATCTTTCCATACATCATAGTTTATAGTGTTAGCTTCACAGCAACAGAATAAAATATTTTATCCCAGTGGTATAAAGTTTCAATGGAGTTTTAATGTTTACGTTTTGACGGGATTTCCACGCTCGTGTATAAAATCTGAAATTTCGACAGATAATAAAATGCAGACTATATAGAAGAAGAAAATTAACAGTCGGGGAGAACTTATAATTAGCATGTAACAGGACAGTTAGTCCACGCTTATACGGCTATAATACGGTGGAGATCTTTTTTGCCTAAATTTCCACAATTTTCTTCAATATGTCGATATTGTAGGGTATGCCTTCCCATATTTTTCACGTCTGACTACGTCTTTTCAATGTTTTTCCATAAACTCAGCGTTGTTGTTTCAAGAGCATTCATAAATTGAATCAGCTAATTATATAATAAATATACACTATAAATATAGAACTGAGGCCATGCAGTACCAGGAAAGTCCGTATTTATGTATATGGTTAATTAGCCGGTATTAGTTTGAAAATGAATATCTTTCATGCGCAGTCGCTTCTTGTTCTTATTTTGTTTTTTATTGGAGCATAACATGCTATGAAACTAGGTAGATGACTATTGGAAGATCGATATCGAAGAAAAGTGTAGAAATTGAAGAAATAAGATCTCTACCGTATAATTAGCCACACAAGCAGCTAATTTTACTGTGTACCGTATAATTTCCTGTAATGGCTAATTGTCCTTTACAGGCTAATTATCAGTTCTTCCCGACTGGTTAAGTTATGATTAAAAAAATTGTTAGGCTAGTAGCATTTTTTCACTGATGTATGTTGTAAATTAATCTGCATGCAAAAACTAGATTTTAATTTCAGGATCAAAAAATGCCTTCACTCGAAATTAAAGTTTGTAATAGGCTGGTTGGTCTACGGCTTATTGCATGTTTATTTTGCCTGTCGATTTTCACAAAAGATCTTGGGAATATATGAAACTAGTCTGAAATTGCTCAGATTTGTAGAAATTTTCTGCAGACCATGTCTGAAAGTGCGTTCTATTGGACTAGCCTTCAACCCATGAAACAAGGGTTGGCTCAGATATTTTTAGACTTGCCATCCCTTTTTCGGGTGTCCTCAGCACAAAATGACAATTCGGCTACCAGTTTGAATAAAATACGTATATTATTGAGCTGGCTGCTCAGTGACTAAACAGGAGGGGTTCTACAATTTTGCCAGCCTGTTTAATTTTTCCTCTGTAAAACAAGCACCAAAATCTCATTTTTTATTAGTTATGCTATGAATAAAGTATTTTCAATGTAAGCTCAAATAGAGCCTGTTTTTTGTGATACACACTTTTTTTATAAGAAACACGCTTATAAGAAACCCGAGGCTCAAAATTTGAAAATATTAAGTACCTCAAGCTCCTCCAGACCATAAACTATTACAGAAAATATTACAGTGAGCTCTTAGCACTTTTTTTAACTGATCAAATAGCAGACAAAACTAGAACTATGTATTAAGAAAGAAACAACCCTTCATTTCCAAAAGCGATATGAATTATAAGAAAGCAATACTCATACTACTGACACAGCACTAGTATATATCACTTATGTACAAACAAAATCACTTGAACTTTAAAGAAATAGGTCAAAAATGTTTCCATCGTTGTAATTAATTGGCATGGTATACGACAGACTGTAGCCTGTTTATTATTTTATTTGATCTGAAGTTACATGGGAGTTTTTTTTTTGAAACGGCATTTCTAAAAGGGCTTCTCATTGGATGTGTAACACATATACCTGTATCTTGATGGTCAATGTGGTTTATTGTATTGACTGCTTGACCGGTCATTGTTTAACATTAGTTTTGCAACCTTTATAGGGAAACAGATTAAGTGAAATAAAATATGTCGTCTGACAGTTTTTGCTATAGCAGACCTCCGTAAGAGTTTTACTGGAAGCACTCCACACTGGTTGTGCGAAATGGTTTAACTGGACTATGTGGTCAACCTAAATTGCAATGCTAACCTTTTGTTGCTTTAATGAATTTCTTATCTTCCATGCTTTAAAGTGTTTTCTTGATGCTGCATATACTTTATTGACATAAACTAGCTCCTATGCAGGGATTTTGTTTTATTAAAACATGCTTTTACTGGTACAACTTTTATTAGAAACCTTATTTACTCAAAAAATGATGTAACTTTATTTCATTATGTTTCAGTCTTGCGTTTGTGAAAAGGTTTAAAAAAACGATATTTAGTAATTAGTCTAGCATCACCTGTTGCAAATGCTAGGCAAGCGGGCTTAAGTTTCTTATTGGCTTGCGATACGTCGATGATTAGAAATAGGCTTTGTGTATCCTAGAGTAACAAAAAAAAACCAGCTCCGTTTTAACATTGGTTCCACAGCTTCATAGCTGTACAGCTATCTTGTTATTTTATACTACTGAACTTGCTAAAAAAAATTGCGAGTAAAGATAAAGAAAGTAAAAATTCAAGGAATAAAGATGAAGCCGCCATATTCGTTCGATTTGTTATTCAATGTTTCCGGTCTGTATATTTATTCAAATTTGGCGCCATCTCATCATAACAAACTTTATCGTTCGAAGTTGATAGTATGGTGTAGAAAAGGGACTCATGACTCATTCAATTGCTACATTGCTACCTGTTTTTTTACTTCTATTTTGTGAACACTGTTTCGGTACTCACGTGCCTTCATTTTTGTGCATGCGGCTAAAAATAGTAGTTTTGAATACTAGTTTCGGTCGATCAAATTAAACTTACTTGACAAAGATTAAAATAAATAAAGTAATTTGCCATTTTCGTGAATCCCAAGTTTTAATTAATTTTTGTTGCGTTACGTTTTGTTGCATCGCCGTAGATCGTTTACAAATGATGGAAACAACGTCGTAGAAAGCGAAAGATCGCCGTAGATCGTTTAAAAATCATGAAAACGGGATCGCAGAAAGCGAAAAGATTGCCGTAGATTGTGATAAGGAGGTATATAGAGTAGATGGCTACGAACCGCAAACCAAGACAGTCTAGGAATATCACGGCTGCAAGTGGCATGGATGCCCCTGTCAACCCAACAGAAGCAACGCGGACAAAAATCAGTACTATCTCACTAAATTCAAGGAGGATCACATCCAAAAACTCGGGTACAACCTAGTCACCACTTGGGAGTGCGATAACCCCCTAAATGTTAAGAGGCAATTCAAGAAATAATTTCGGCCATATCCCCACTTCATCGTCTTTGAATTTGAAGCTCTCCTAGCACCTCTAAATTACCAGCAAACAGCCGATCTAACATACCTTTCGGAGCATATCCCAGTGAGTGTGGCCATCCACGATAGTCTCCAAGAACATCCCACGTTCATCATGCATGAACATCCCAAAACTCTAGTGCGGAAATTCGTTGAGCAGCTTGAGCAGAGGCAAGCCCGCATCGTAGAAGAGGTTGAAAGGCTGCACCCCAAGCCCGATGATTTTGACATGCTCCCGAACCAAACCCAAAAAGCTTGGAACGAGTGGGTGAACCAAGTGACAGTGATCGGTTTCAATAGCGGAAAGTACGACATCAACCTAATCTAGCGGTATTTTGTCGAACGAATTGCTGATGACGATGAGGATAAGATCAAAGTAGCAAAGAAGGATAATGACTACATGTTCCTCACAATATCAAAGTTCAAATTCATAGATATTAAAAACTTTCTCGCGCCTGGAATGAGTTATGCCGGATGGTGCAAGTCATTGGATTGCAATCTTGAAAAGCTCGTGTTCCCGTACGAGTGGCCGTCGAGCTATGAAGAGCTGAATCATGCCGGCCCCGTCGATCATGAGGACTTCTATAGCACCCTCAGCGGTAAAAACACCCTCTCGCTCGAAGATTACCAGGCGTTCCGAGATGAGTTCTACAAGCGAGGCTGCGTGACAATGATGGATTGGCTAGCCGAGTACAACTTGGCAGACGTAGTACCCTTTGTAGAAGCAGTCGACATAACTCGCAACACATACTATGGGAATGAGATTGACATTTTGAAGGATGCCGTGAGTATACCGAGTGTATCTATGCGCTACGTCCTGAACAAGTCCCTGCGCCTGGACCCAGATCTCGAACTATATGCGCCAGGAGAACCTTGCAGACACAAATGTGAAGAAGACTGCTTCAAAGCCCGATGCAAGGCTTGCATCGAAGTCCGAAAAACCTGCGACGAGTGCACGAGAAACGAAGCCTACGAGCTCCTGCAGACCGGCATGGTTGGCGGCCCCGCGATCGTCTTTTGTAAGTACCACGAGAGGGATGTGACAGCCATAAGATCTCACATTTATGACGAGCCACGTAAGTGCAAGACCATTTTAGGGTATGACGCGAACATGCTCTATCCTAGTACCCTGCTGCAGGACTTCCCATGTGGGAAGGAGAAGCTGATCAAAATCGCCGACCCTGTTGAAGGATTGGAAGCTCTCGAGCAAGGCGTTCTAGACGGCTCACTCTTTGGCTTTGCGCAGGTAGATATCGAAGTGCCTGCCGAGCTGCACGATAAGTTCAGCGAAATGTCTCCGCTGTTTGTTGTTAAAGAGATACCCGATAACCAAATCCCTCAGCACATGCAAGAGTACCTTACCAAGACGGGGCGGAAACGTGTTCCAGGAACCAAGAAGCTCTTGGGCCTGATGAAAGCAGAGAGGATCTTGCTGTACACTCCCGTACTCAAATGGTACCAGAGCATGGTCTAAAAGTCACCGCTTTTTATCAGTTCCTGAAGTACTCTAGAGGCAAGCCATTCGCGTGGTTCCCGGAAGAGATTGCAGATGCGCGACGGCAGGCAGATAAAGACCCTGACAAGCGCATCGCAGGCGATACAGCCAAGTTGAAAGGGAACTCGTTCTATGGAAAGATGATCGAGGACCTAGCGAGGCATGCCAACACTAGCTTTACCAGGGACGAGAAGGTGGTAGATGCGGCAATGAGAAGCCCGTACCTTGAAGACCTTGAAGAGATTGGAGATGCGTATGAATTAAGAAGGGGTAAGCAGGGGGTAAGCATCGATCGAGCCTATCAGTGCGGTATTGCCGTCTACCAATTGGCAAAGTTGCGCATGCTGGAGTTTTACTATGATTTCCTGGACAAGTACGTAGACCGCCGAGACTTTGAGTATGTGTATATGGATACCGACTCGGCGTACTTTGCCATCTCCGGAAACGAGCTGAGATACGTGGTCCCTCCCGAAATGCTTGAGGAGTACGACACAGACGTGAAACACTGGCTCGTCGCTGATAAGCACTCGAGTCGAACGGGAGGGTTGTTCAAACCTGAATTCATCGGGTCCAGGATGATTGCTTTGACGGCAAAGTGCTACTTTGTAGAGGGTAAAGAGGGCACAAAATTCTCGTGCAAAGGCATGTCAAAAAGGCAGAATGAAGTAACATGGGCAAGGTACCTGGGAGCTTTAAAGGGTGAGCTAGATACAGCTAAAAATGTAGGTTTCAGGGTGTACAACCAGGGGATGGTCACGTATGAGCAAAACAAGTTGGGACTATCGGCATTTTACGATAAGCGAGTTGTACATGACGATGGTGTACACACAGCCCCGCTCGAGCTGTAAATCCCGTCCAGATTTTTGTGGAGTAGTACTCCACAAAAAAGCAACAACAAATGGAGTATGTTAAACAATGTACACAATGCAAACATCAACTACCACTAGACAAATTCAGGATCCAAACCAGAGGCCCTGGCAAAGGCCAACAAACAAAAATGTGCATCAAATGCCTAGATGTGCAGAAGGCCTCGCGAGAACGTAACAGATACCACCATGAAAAACTACCAAGCAAGTGCAAAGAATGTGATTTCCCTGGGTATCAATATAAACTCATTCTGGTCAGGATTCGCGTTGCTCTAAAATATGATACGGAGATCGCATCCACAGAGTACCTGGGCTGCAATATCTGCACATTCATCGGACATATCCAGACCCAATTCAGAGATGGGATGAACTGGGGAAATCGAGGGCAGTGGGAAATCGATCACAAAACCCCCGTTAAATACAGAGAGAATGGTGAATATCCCAGCGAGGAGGTGCAACTCGCGAGGCTCCATTACACGAACATCCAACCCTTGTGGGTAGATGAAAATCAATTGAAAGGCAATCGATATATATCCAATTAGGAGGCTTGTTAGGTGGTTGTTCACCAACCACCTAAACAAAATGGAATTATGTCTATATATTGCTGTACTCCTACCCTATATCTTGGTCATCTACATCTTCCTGCGCCACCGGCGTGTAATAAATATGGTTCAAGATCTCGCTGAAATATTTGATGTAGTTGATACACCGCCAGAGCAACGCGACAAACCTATCGACAAACGTCAGGCTTTGAAAGAGGCCATACGCAAAGGCAAGGGGTACTTGCTCCCCAAGAAATACACCGAAGCATCCCTTGATAAAGCTTCACCTGAAACAATCGAGAAAATCCACACCGAGTTTCTTCAACGTGAGCTCGAGGAGAAGGGTGAAAAGACGGCAAAAGCCCTATCGTCACAAGCCATCAGCATGTATACCAAAGTTGTAGCACGTGTGGTGCAGCTTGACAGCGCAGAGGCCTTATCGAGAGATATTGAAGAGGACCCCATAATCAAGGACTCCATTGCCGATTTAGGCCTACTCGTATACTCCGCTTTTGGAAAGTTTCTAACACCTCTTCTACTAGCTGCACACACAGTTAATCACTGCCAAATACCAATGTCCAAGGTAGGTGAGAGGCAAGAGGATGAACAGCAAAAGAATAATGGGAAACAGTCTATCAAAGATACGAATGAACAATCGTGAACGTTATGAGCGTTTAAAGAGTATGGCACTAGATCTATATAAGTTATCACCCCTGAGTTATTCGGATTGGTGCAGTACATCTGCTGATTTAGGAGTACATGGTACCGTCATCATAACACCTGCGGCGGCTCGTTTCCCACCTCACGTCTGTGTTTTAGAGACGGGACCTTATAGGAATTCACTGGAGTACGCGGGAGGATATGGCCCGAAGGGGTTTTCTTGGCGTGGATGGAAGTGATTTCTTCACTCACGACTTAAAGAAATGAGCGCAGAACAGACGCAAGAAGTGACAGTCATAACGAAGCCAGCAAAGCACCCGGGGAGAGTCGCGTGGAGCCACAAATTGGCGGCACTGAAAAAGATGAAGAAAGATCTAAAGCAACAAGAGGGTATTGTAGAATCTCCAGACAAAACCTCTTCTGAACCCCCTGTGCAGTCAGGCACTATATATATCTATGGCGCTGGAGGTGCAGCCATTCTACTCACCTGTGTAGGAGTTGGGTTCTATATTTTCCGTAAACAGCCGGCTCGCCAGCCTGAGGAAACCCCAGAGCTATTACCTCTAACCAAGCAAAAACAAAAGCAAGAGCGACAGCCCGATCACGACATTTTCAAGATGTCTTAGACCCTATAATATAAATGTCTACAAACGTGACACCTCAGCAGAAAGAGATTATCGATATGCTCTATGAAACAGTCGTGGACCTTGGGTTCACATTTGCCTACGCGATGGCCGGCAAAAAGTTCCTTGGCATCACGCGCCCCTCCACCAAGATGGACTCGAGCGATGCCCTCAAAATGGTGGCCTATTTTACAGCAGGTAGAGGTTCAAGAGAGATGGCCGTCTCCAAAGGGTGGCTTCCCGCATTTATCGTGCCTAAACCAAAATAGAGGAGGCACCGGTACTACCGGTACCCTATGGAAGGTCAAAATAGCCATGAGGCCTTCGATATATCTCCAACTAAATGTGCAAGGTTCTATCTGCTACCGGCAGACAGAATAAATGGTTCTTGACATAGTGAAAGACCCGCATACGGCGATCTTCACAGGGCCCACCTCATGCGGTAAGACCCAGCTAGTCCTGGATTTGCTCGAGAGCGAGTATAAGCACCATTTCAACAACATTATCATTCTATGTCCTACAATACAGTGGAATAGGACCTACCTCGAGAGAGCTTCACTATGGAAAGATGACTACGTTTTCCTCGTGGACCCCAAAGGTCAACTCTTCGACTGGATCCAAAAATTGTCAGAGCTTCTAGCGGGTGAAGAGAGCTTGTTCATCGTTGATGACATGATCGCTGACGAGAGCCTGGATAAAAAGCGTCAACCCTTACTAGAGCTCGCCATTAGTGGAAGGCATAAACGTCATAGCTTGTGGTTATTAACGCAGAGTTATACAGCCTTGCCAAAGAACCTGCGTCGTCAAAAGAAACAACTCGATATGAAATTGATTGATGAAGAGACCAACATGATTAACGACTGGGAGACTATCAAAGCTGGGTTGAAAAAATCGCAACACGCTTGCCTGTATGTGAGGCTGGAGCATCCAAGGAGCTGGAGCATTTTGCAGTGATTCTCAACTAAATAAATATGTCTCATTCAGATGTGGTAGTAAAAAATCTTATCGAACAGATCAGGGAAATGAAGGATGAAATAAGGTGGGAGGACGAGAAAAATTCATACCTGGAACACTCCCTTGAAGCGAGCGAGGAGGAATTGTACGGCCTGCGAGAGTACGCAAGAAAAGTCACTGCATTTGCCACCGCGGGGTCCTTCATTCTTATTGCGTTTTCAATATATAAGATGTTATAGAATATCGCCCTCGTTCACCTCCCACCCCTAAATAAAATGTGACAGAGGATACAATTAAGCAGATTATGGAAAGGATTGGAAAATTGAGACAGAGCTAGCCTATGATAACATGTCTAACCCGGAAGACACCGATACGGATGAACTACTATGCAGCATACTGTGGGAATTGCGCCAAGTGCGTGACTGTGCGAAAAAGGTCGCGACATTAGCCACTGTAGGATCCATCATCATGGCAGCACGCGTGATATATAGAGGACTGTGATAGGGTTGGTATTAACGTGAACCACAGGTTCACGTTAACTATCACAAAAACAGCACATGCAATTCAAAATTAAGAGCATCGTCCATGCAACATAATCCCCGAAACCAAAACTGTAAGATAAAATGTCTTATCTTGTAGCAGTTGAATTTAACAATACCAAGTTACATACCGTAACCATCAACGGTCACCCTTGGACTCGTGCTAAAGAAGTAGTACAAGGTGTGTTGGAGTATAAAAAAAACACATCTCATATCATCCGCAACCACTGTAGTCAGGAAAATTACGCTCACAAGTGGCAACTGAGCGGTTCGTCCGCAGCGTACGAACCGGTGAACTGGCCATCCGACTCTCAAAAATACGACCTCTACATCAATGAGGAGGGTATGTATGAGCTGGTGTTTGGAAGCCAACAACCTAAAGCGAGAAGGTTCAGGAAATACTGCTGCAACACGATGTTTCCAAAAATCCGTGATTATCTACATCGTCAAGCCCTTGAGGATAAGGATATGGCCCTGGCATTCCTTAATGATGAGGTTGAAGACAGGGACAACCAGCTCCTGGCACTCGGGGACGATCTCGAAGACAGGGATCGACAGCTTACGGAACTCGAGGATGAAATTGAGGAGCTGCGACAACGTGCCGTACCCCATCTCAACGACCCTGGAAAGGATAATAGCATGGCCGTTATCCAGAAGAACAACGATGATCCCTGGCCCTACCTTGCCATCTGTGGCCAACAAGGGTATGTAGCTCAAAAAATAAGGAACAAGCTTGTAGATTACCCCAAGAGCGAGATTGTGGTACTGGCGGGGACCCCTAATTCCATTGTCCACTATAATTGGCTTCGAGAGCGTGGGTGTATTGAGGTAAACCCTGAGCGTGTGAGACATTTTAGGCTAGGCCTTACATATACGCATGAACGTCTTTTGGCACTCGCGGAATGAGTGGGAACCGGTAGGTAACACTTTTGTAGCTTGATCGAGCCACAAAAACAACCCATTTACCACTCCTTGATGAGCTCCTCCGCCACAAAGCTTCGATCAGGCCCACCCGCCAGATAGTATAACAACCTCGACCCTGTCACGATACGATCCAGTCTATACGTTTTCTTGCTCCACCAAGCGTCGGTCGCGCGCCTTTTAGCATCACCGTGCTCTTCTCCAGGTTGCAGCAAGTACAAGTATAAGCCATCCTCAGGTAGGGTTTTCTCTTCCGGAAGCTGCTCACTTTTCGTAAGCGGGACTTCATCCAGCTTGATGGCTTTCGAAGGCTTCATGTCGATCATAGCCGTTTTGCTATTGTTCATGCTTTTCACGATAGTGTACAAGTGCTTGGCCCATGTGGTACTAGTCTCGTCAGAGGCAAGCTCTTGCGCATCTTGGGGCTTGAACAATCTCTGCGCGAGCACCTTGTTGTAGACCTCAACAAAAGCCGTGAAGGTATGGTGGTACTTGGTAGTTGCGCGCTTGAGTTCGACCCCTTTACTTTCCAGCAGTTTTGTCACATCTGACTTGAACTCGGACCCGTTATCGCACTGGAAGGTCTTGGGATATCGTAAAGGTCCAGCTTTATAAATATCCTTGATAATGTCGGCAACTTCGCTGGCTTTCTTGGTTCTCAAGGGTCTAGCCACTTTGTAGCGCGAAGCTACATCGATACCCGTCAAAATGTGTTTATACGTATTGCCGTACAGCTTGTCATGCGGCATGTAGAGCAAGTCAAACTGATGCATCTCATTGGGTTTCGTAATGGTGAAATGAGGGTAGTCGATACGTTTAGGTCCTCGAATATGTCTAAGCCAGAGTAGTTGGCGAGTCAGCCAATGAGTCACCCTCTTTTTGGAGAGACTACTCCCCTCGGAGAGCAATTTAATAGCCTTGCGTCCAGTCCAGAGATGTTCCGGAGCCTCCTCTTTGGTAAATAATTTTGACATGTCTTTATATTATACATGTCAAAACCTTGTCTGGATGTAGATACTCAGATCTGAGTACCTTACGAATATTTGTACGCGATCACCCCTAGAACAGCCAGGGAGCCAACGATGAACGTCAGCTCACCGTCTTGTTGTTGCTTGGAAGGTATATAATAGTCTGAGAGCTTGGGAGCTTTCTCGATCGTTGCAATATAGTACTCTCGCATACCTTCATCAAGTTCTTTCAAACTCTCACCCGCTTGACGCTGGAGCTCACGCTGTCTGTTGTACCAATCCAATTTGGCCTGTCTGTCCCGGACCCATTGTGCCTGGGCAGTATTGAGCTTTTCGATCGCTTTATCATGCCTCTTACGTTCTGCTTCACCATGCCCTGAGAGTTTGGAAAACAAAAAGTTGGTACCGCTGAAAGCTAACGCGTTTATCGCGGCACCTGCTGCCATAATTGCTAGAGTAGTCATTTTATTCTGAGACGAAACGATTGCATTTTGAAAGGTTCTCGCATATTGATTTGTATTTGTCTATGGGGACAAATACAAATTATGGTCACTAATATTCCACTCCGTGGAATCGCCCATCCAAAATATTCAGCTGCGCGTCTTGCAGCAAGTACACATAGCACTTGAAATCCCCGGTACTTCCCTCAGCTTTCTTGGTCATATGGAGGGTTATACCATCACTCAACCTCTGCAATGGTCTACCCGATCCATGCAGGGTATTATCCGGAGAGCTTCGAAAATCGATGAAGAGCGCGTATCTCTCAGTCATGAACTGCCCGATCGTGACCTCACTGTCATGACTACCGAACAATTCAAAGACTTGTTCAAGATGATCCTTCGGTAGCATGGCATGGCTGTATAGCTCGTTAGGCTCACCTTCGACAGTGATCGAGATTCTTTCGATCTTGGGGTTATAGAACGTCTCGTTTACACCCGAGTAAGCTTTGACTCTCCCAGGGTCTACGAACAGTAGTAGCACTCCCTTGAGGCTCTTTGCAGGTGTATCGATCTGGAGGTTATATGAGGTATCAGACTTTTTCATGGTCACCACTTTGCTTCTTAGGATCCTTTCATAAGGTAGCGCGAGTCTCGAATATCGTGACATCATAGCACTGCTAAGCTCCTCGTGGTGTACTTTGTCAAACTCTAGGGCGATGTTGGTAATCTTGTACTGGGCGTCGGCTGGTTTAGTTGCCGTGCTTCCTGATGCCGCCGTGCCTGCATCTTTGATGACATCACCATACCCTGCAAAATGCAGGACGAACTGTAGCTTGTCATGGAGTCCTCCCTGGTAGAAGGGTAGGTCTCTCGTCAGCTCGAACATCTTGCCTAGCGGTATACAGAAGGTATTGCCATACGCTGCCACGATCGCTTTTTCCTCATCTGTCCCAACGTGGTCCGTTGCTTTCACCTGGAGGGCCCTGATGGTACCATCGTTGGGGTTGATGCCTTCCAGAATGAGGTTGTTTTCTCTCTCAAACTTGGGGAGCCAGAGATCTCTGTAGGTAGCGAGCACATTGTAGTCACTAATGTTCTGCACCTCGTTGCCGTTCAACGTGATACGCAAATTCTGCACCAGGGCCTTGCCAATATTGCTCTTCGTGTTCGTACCCTCAAGCTCCAGGTTAAAAAGGAGCCTGAGAGAGCCTGGGAAAATAATATCGTCCCGCCCCATGTTTGGTACATCCACGTACAAGTCCTCGTCCTGGTTGATGGTACTAGGGATGTGACTTACTTTCACACGCTGCTTCTTTCCTTTCATACCCAGCATAGTCTTGACTTCTGCATCGGGATCAAGTTTAGTTCCGAACATGTTACTCATGGTTTATTAGTAGCTGATTTTCATTGAATAAATGTCGATTAATCCAGATGCAGGAGCTTTTAAAGGTATTCCAGAGGGGGACATTGACCGCGGAGATGAAGAGAACATTGAGCTCAGGGAGATCCTTCGGTCTGATGACATTCCAGGGTCTGACACTGAGCCCCAAGCGAGTGGGATAGAAGCGACTGAGACAGAAGCGACTGAGACAGACACCACGCTAAGTCAACCAGAACGGTTGCAAAGATTGCTGGAGAAAGAAGGAGACGACACCACGCTAAGTCAAGGGGAAAGGCTGAAAAGGTTGAAGGTTGTTAGCTTTTACAACTATCTTATCGGGAATGGGATGGAGCTAGATCGGGATCTACAAGCGATACCTTATGATGAGTTTGAGGCACGAGGAAACCAACTTTTTTTCGATGGTATAAGACTCACAAGGGCAGATAATGGTGAATTTAGAATTAATGGCCCGGGGCTGTGGAAGATGCTACGCCCCAAGCAGTGCTTCGAGCGTATGGGGTTCAAAGGCCATATTACACCTATCGCGGCAACGGCTGGGAGGCTCGTGAACGGTATAGATCATATCGAGGTAAAGGCGGACACTGTCGATATGGAGCCACTGCTCGGGAACGTGCTCGACGAGACGGAGAGCTTCATTGAAGATAATTCGTTTGGAGGACCCGAGATCTTCACGGATCGCGAGAGAAGGGGACTCGACCAAGGGATTCGAACGATCCGGGGTCAGCTGAGGATGCTGAACAGCAAGATGCTCGAGAGAGATAGCCAGTTTGACAAAGCGAAAGCCAAGTTGAAAAGGATCGAGAGAAAGAAGAAGACGCCTGGAATAACCAAGGAACAGGTGGAGATTGAGGACGGGAATATAGCCTTGGCTAGGGAAGAGTTAAAGAAACTGTGGGATGAGAAGAAAGCCATACGAGAGCAACACGGTATAATGTCCTCTGAGATTCAGAGCCAACTGAAGCACATCAAAGACACTCTGATGAAGATCGCTGGGGATGACACGTCTTTGCTTCAAAAGCTTAAGATCTTGTTCAAAGAACAGGGGCTGACTATAGCGAGCATCGTCTCGGCTGTTGGTCTACTGATTTCCACCATCGTGCTCGCAGTTACTGGAGGTGCCGCAGGTGGAGCTGCTGCTGCAGAAGGTGCAGCAATTTGTAAGGGTTTTGTACAAAGACAGCTGGAAAGACTCGGCAAATTCTTGAAGTATCTAGCAGGTAAGGCAGGTTCAGCACTACCAGGGATCATAGGCAGCATTGTCTCGTTCTTCTTTAGAGTAGCAGCGAAGGTTGTCGAATACGTAGCCAAGCATCTATATATGGCCATCGCGGCTGCTGTCGCTTTCGTTGTGGCATACGTTAGGAAGGGTAGCAGCGCGGATCGCAGTTCCAAAAAATCATAGGGCGGCTATCATCTAGTGTGTTGGGTGTACTTAATATCAGGTATACCCAACCAATCAAATTTAGACCTATTTTTTCAGCCAAATATAGGCAAGGATGAGGCCTACCCCTGTTGTAACCAAGGCGGCTTTGTTGTCCTCGTGCGGATTTTTCCCTCTTCCACGGGGGTGTTTTGAAAACACTCCCATCTCATGCTGATCTTTCCCGCCTCCTGGGATACCTGACCGGGTGTACATACTACGTACACCCCCTCCTTCTATTTCATGCGGATTTTGGTCGGCATTTGGGGTATGGGTGGCACCCTCCCCTGCTATTGCGCGTATTTATTGGCTTGGAAGTTTGCCTCCGGGCTTCGCGATAGTAGTACTAGGGAGTGTGGCAGCCACATCCCCACTAGGTGCGGCATGCTTGAGGGGCGTGGCATGCTTGAGGGGTGTGGCCGCACCCCTGACAATAGGCTTGCTATTCACATCAACACGTACACCCACATTGACATTGGCAGGTGCTATGAGGATGTTGTTGTTGTACCCTACCATTTTACCAATACGCAATTCAAGGTCCGAGGGTAGCATGTACACGCTGGGCATGACGGCAAAATTCACCGGTGTTCGAGCATATTGCAAGACCTTCTGGAATTCCGTGATGTCATGTCCTACGTTCTCTTGACGCTTTATCATGGCTTCAAATTTTTGCATCAATATTTGCCTTGCTATATAGTTGTCTGCACCCGAGCCTAGTAGGGATGCCTTTGCCCCTGCTTGGGATCCAAGCAACAAGACCACGTAGACGCGAATACTTTCGCTTAGCTTGGTCAGGCCTTCCGACGTCAAGCCTTGACTTGTTGGCATGATGAACTTCGCCCAATCCCCTTCAACTTGGGGCCACCATCTACCGTTGGTGAGTGACGCTGATACCGACTTGGTCTTGTAGAGACTATTGGGGTCAGCACCATACTCACGACATATTTGAGCATATCCAAATGTGGAGTAGGGATTCTTATAGCGTGAGAACCCATCGTTGAAAGACATGGGTACTTTCATCCTTGATAGGATGCGTCGCATGTGATAGTACACGTGAAATTTGAAGATCGAGTTGACGAGCGGTACGGAGCCAGTTAGATGCTTGGCGGAGATGCCCAAGGCTGTGCTTGCACAATGACATGCGAGGTTCACTTGGATGTTCCAGTAGTCAAGGGCTTGACCTCTCGTCCAACCCTGTATGACAGGGTCGTTCAAGTACGTACTTGTCACCTTGATGGGATATTGGGTGAACTCGGGGAATACAACCGGTATATGCGAGTCTGTAGATACGTACAGGTCCTGATGCTCCAAGTTGGTTATAGCAAGTGGCCATTCGCCCCTGTTGGAGTGGTACTTTGCTTTTGGGTTGTAGGAGTAGATATTCATGTTTCTTTTTAAGAAACATGAGACAGCTGTACGTTACAGATATAGAGAAGCCGGTAGTTTTCAAACCTCATCTGAGGGAGGGCACGAGGATCGCTCTGAAATCCATTAGTATTAGGGGGACTTGGCTCAATGTGTTTAACGTCATGAGCCTGAGGATATTTAAACAGGAAGCGGGCGCAATATTGAAGGTGCATATCAAGATCGAAAAAGGATTATATCGGGTTGAGGATCTCGCGGCTATAATCAATAATCAAACCGGGGATAAACTCAAAGTGTCTATCCTTAGAAACGACATGTCAAGGATTAGTGTTAGCACGGGCTATAAGGCAATAATGGATCGAAAGCTGGGAGATATATTTGGTTTGGATAATGATATTGCCCTAGTATTACCCGCGGGGGACTATGACGGATCATACAGAACAAACGTCTACCAGCGACTACGACTCAAGTGTACGCAGATTGATCAGGAGCACAGCTTGTTTAATGGTGAGAAATTGGATATATTGGCCTTTCTCCCAACCAAAGAGCTAAATGATTGGGGGGACATGTTGACGTGGAGTTTTGATAGCCCCGTCTACCTCCCTTTGAAGGGATCCACAGATCGTTTGGAGTTCATGCTAGCGGATGAATATCACGATAGGAACATTTTGTTTACAGGCCTAGCGATGCACTTGCTCATAGAATAAATGACAGAGATTACAAAGCTTTATCCGAGCTTATCACCGAGTGCACCTGATGAGCTTGATGAAAGCCAGGTGTACAGACTGCGCAAAATCGAGGAGCTAGAGCAGTACCTCCGCAATGAATCAAAAGAGCGGGATAGGCTCGCTAAAAAGTTCAAAATGCATGGTACGTGGGTGAAATTCACTGACCATGGATTATTGGCTATAAGTGTTATCACTTCTGGTGTTGGTATTGGTAGTATGTTATCCGGAATAGGGGTGCCACTGGCTGTCGCCATGGGTGGTATGACGATCGCCGTAGGACTAGGGCAAGCAGGTCTGCGGAATGCCTTATACTTCACCTTTCGGATCGCTTCGATAAGGGCGGCCTTGTATATTACAATAATATTACGGATCTTTAGCGCTTTGGCTTCCCTTTTTAAATCGGTAACGAACATGTTTTTTATATGGCTGAAGAACAACAACATAAAGCATTTTTTTTAATCTATTCCAAAATAGGAGTCCTTGTTGTCACTCTCGTCATCCGAATCGCAAAGGTAGCGGGTAGTATGTAATGTTACGGTTTGATACTTGCACTCATCCAGATAGATCTGCATATGATAGTTTGAGCCTTGTTTGTAGATGCCGGATAGTTTTAGAATGGCTTGGCACTCGCAGCTTTCCCCTAACGGGACTTCTCCGGAATGAAAGTCCGTCTTGACTTTGCCATCCCATTCCTTCACCTTTGCCGTGATGTACTTGCCTCTTTTCACGGGCGGGGTAGCAAAGGTTTGTAATTTCAAAGCTTGTACCGCGGCCATGATACTATTAAACTTCTCCAGCCATTCGGGGTGATTATAGATATCGAATGACATGGTGAGTGCAGATGTCTCGTTATAGCGGGAGGCACCGTTTGAATAGAGCTTCTTGGGTGTTATGATTGTTAAATGTCGAATCTTACCACCATTTTTATAACCAAGTACGGTGCGTTCATCTTTGCCTCTGTTGGCCGGAACGGGATCGCTTAGCACGATATTATCATTATTAATGTCTTTGATATTTAATGGAGCCGCCGTGGCATAAAAGTCTCGCGTATTAACATTCTCGGTACCAAATTTAAACATTCTTTATTATGTTAATATTGGGGTTCAACTAGAGTTTGGTACATGGACAGTAGCCGCCATTGTACGTAATGTATAAGTAATAGCAGGACCAGCACAACATTTTGCCCTGTATAAGGAGCCTCCGTTGGCATTGCAGGCATCGGTCGTACTCATCCAGGGTCACTTCACGATCGTCACATCGTTCCATTTATCTTAACCCGTGGTTGTAAGATAGTCGGTGATCTCCAGATCATATCGATTCATGTACATTTTCAGCCGTCGATACATGACAAGGTCAGTAGACCTGACGATATCGAGAAGCTCACATTGCATCATTGACAATCTATATCGCCTTTTGGCACAATATAGGATGCAGGCGGACACGATGTTGTAAATTATTTGCACCACGCAGGATGTAATTCCAAATATCATTGCCAACCAAATGAATACGAAGGAGTATTGGTATAGCACATGAGATGACACCTCGCATACGGCCACAACGAGGTTATTGCTGACAACTCTCCTTGCAGCATGCTTCGAATACAAGGAACACATGCCGAATCGGGGGAAAACATCGTCCGGTACCAGGGGGTACATTGCCGCACCGTGAAGATTCCTCTTTTCATACTCGTCATACGAAAGCCAAGCGTCTCCGTATTTCCAAAAATTTGTCCCCAGGAGATTAGAAAGTACCACCATGATTATAATATCCACAGCCAGATAGAGCACCGGTGGCATCTTATGAAGTACGTACTTGTATCCGGGATATCCATCATGAAAATACTCCTCATGTAGAACCTTGGGGTCCCCGGCAGTTGCGAGGTTCTTCTTGAACCTGATCACCCCCGCAGAAGTAAACCTACTTATATAGTATGGGATAGAAATAACAAGCACAAAAGCTATCATGAGGAATGGAGTCCATATGTAGATTGTGAATCTGCGCTTCCTTAAGTTCTCGCAGGTACCCATAAACATTCTTCGGGTACATGGCCTCCCCTCCATATTAGCGTATACCTTCTTCACACTTAAATCATCAGGAATACCATATATATGCGTAGATAGAGCCACATGCTTCCCACCAAGTAATCTGGATACCTGCGGGAATAGATAAAGCCCGCTCATCCAACATACAGATTGTAGGTACCCGGGGTCCACATCCAATCCTTTCGCATCGCAGCTTAGGCGCGATCGCAGCCAAGCCAAAAATTCTGGAAACAAAAAGCCGGTGGAAGCGGGAACAATAATCATCGCTTCTTGTCTTATTGACGTTAACCCTGAATAATTCTGGAATGTCTCTGGTAATCAGGTTCATTTTTTAACACTTTCAACTTCAACAAGGTGGTCGGTTTTGAGTAAGGGACTTTCCCCCTACTCAAATGCGCATGCCCTAGATTTTGTTGAGGTCAGCATTATTACTATCGGCGTGTGCGCATGCGCAAGAATAACAGGAATCGGGGTGGGGGTGGAGGGGCCGGAAGCGGGGGTTTGTCGATCGGGAGGTGGGCAAGTTGGTAAAAAGCGGGAGTGGAGGTGGAAGAGGCGGGGCTTTTAGGGGTTTTTGGTGGTGAGGTGGTTGGCGAGCAGGTTGGTTTTGGTGAGTGAGGGGGGAGGTGGGGTAGGCGGAGTTTGGGGGGGTAGAGGTGTGAAAGGAGGGAAATTGTACTTAAAATCACTCCCTACTACTACTGGGACATTCAATTTTCATTTTAAAATAAAAACAAATTTCAATTTTTTTATCAATTTTTCTTCTTTAATTCAATACAAAAAGAAAATTTCAACTCAATTTTCGTTTTACGTTTTCAAATCAAAAAACAAAAAAGGGACTTCATATTTTGGCAAAAAAGTACGCTCTCCTTCGCAGACGTTTTTTTTCTAAAAACCCAAGGATTACTTTGGGTCATTTGGTGCTAAAATTCCCAAAATGTAATATCAATTTCTAAATTTCTGATTTTTAATAGAAATTTAAATTTGAAAATTAAATCAAATTTCGTTTAAATCAAAAATTGAAATTCAAGTTCAATTGTTAATTTTGGTTTAAATAGAAAATTGAAAATTTTTAACTCGTAAATGCCTAAAAGAGTAACAAATCATGTGACAAGTCATGTGATAATTCTGGCCTATCAGATCAATTGACGTGAAGTGTAAAGTGTTGTATAACATTCGTAGGATTCAGTTAAATGTTGTTTGTCTTACCACAGAAACAGACATGAATAAAACTTTTACTGAAGAAATTCTTACTTTTTTTTTCTCAAAAAAAAACTTATGAAGAGATAAGCAATATCTTGCAGTCGCGGTATCCAGGAGAAAGAGGTTATTCCGTAAAGTCAATAAAACGGTATTGTAAAGAAAATGGATTGTCGCCAAGGGTTTCACAAGCCCATTTAAAACAGATTGTAGCAACGGCAGTTCAAGAAGTATGTATAAGACATTATCATTTTTCTAAGATTTTTTGATTTTTACATTTCTCTACATGACACATTTATATTACAGCTTTTCTTATCGATTTACCTCCTCATCTTCTAAGATATGATTAAAGTAGAGAAAACAGCTGTAAATTTTGTTTCGTGCTTCCTTGAGGAAAATATTTTTTAAAGATAGCGCCACAAATTTCGTTTCCTGAATATATAATTTTCATTTCTTTGAATAAAACAGCGTCTTTATAAATGAACTCTGTTATTCACTATTTTATTACACTGACAATGACCAAATTTATTTATTTAAGGTTGGTCCAACGTATGGGAGGAAAATGATGACCGGGTATATTGCTAATAGAGACAATATACGTGTTAGCCATAATAGAGTTGGACGAGCTTTAGCAAAAGCTGCACCCCAAAACCACCAGAGAAGACGCACTGACACCGCACGAATGGTTAACCCAATACCTTATCGGGCCATAAAATTCACTATGATCAAAATGAAAAGCTTGTTATGTATGGGGCTACACATGTCATTGCCATTGATGGTCATTCTCGCTTCATTGTCGGCTACTCCACCATGCCAATAAAAAACAACGCTCTTATTTACGATGAAATATACAGGTTAATTAAATTCTCGTTGCTTTCACTGAAAGACATATTGTTTAGGTATTTTCTAGAAATTTCTTCATAAATTTTGTAAAGGAAAAAAGCATAAAAAGGTTTTGTTGCTCAAAAAACATTTTCTCACCACTGAGGGATATTTTGTTTAAAAACAAAATTTTATAAATTTTATAATCGTTCCCAGCATCTTTAGCCTATTTTTTTCTGATATTTCATTTTAATACTTTAGAAAAGCTGCTATTGATTATGGTATCTTTCATCAAGTGCGTACGGACTGTGGGAAAGAGTTTTTTTTAATTCTTGGAATCCAGGAAAATTTTCAGCATCTTCGCGGTCGATCAGATATTTTGCCATACAGGCAAACCCAATCAAAGAAGGTGACTTTGATAAAAAAAATTTTTCGGCGACTTAATTTAAAACTGTAGCAATTTATAATTCTCTACATATATTCAGAACCTCCCTATCGAAAGAATTTGGCCAGAGGTGAACTCGCGGGTAAATTATCCGGTAAAAAAAATACTGGTAGAAATGGACAACAGCAATACTATCAATATGTCATCCATTGTATGTCTGGTGACTGGTTTTGGTGTCAATCGAGTTGTTTCAGCGTGGAATGAACACTCAATACCAGGTCAATTTAGTACGTTTTTCAATATCTATTCTCACAAATTTATGGGTTATTCATGTTATATATATTATTTAGGTAGAGGTGTTCCGTCAGTAATAAAAGAAAATACTAACAGATTGACACCGTTATCCGTTGAAGAATTGCCCCCAAAACACGAAGCTGTTCAGCAAGTGTACCGCGATACATTGTCGGAAGACAGCAAAAATTGGAAGAAAGAGATCAGAGCTTTTTCCAAATTTTTCTGTTGAAGAAATCTTTTCCGAATGTGTTAACGAACGACCACAAATGTTGAGAGAAGCTATCCTTTTTTACATAAATAAAACTGTAACCTTAGCCCAATTGTAACCATACTCATGACGTTGTATGTAATAACTAACAAATATTAAAACTAACGAAAATGAACGGAAATATTTTTTTAAGATAACAGTCTGGCTATTTACAACATAGAAAGCCCCAATAGAAGAACAGAGAAAAAAAGTTTTTTCTTCTTCTCATTCATTTCAAACATCTTGAATGCGACCAGACAGGAAGAAGGAAGTTTCTTATGAAAGAAACATGACTTGCACGAAATTACTGCAGGAAGAAGGGAAATAACCATCTTTTAAATAAATAATGCCTAATATGAAAAAAAAGATTTAATTTAATCTAGATTTTGCTAACTTTTGGGTAAATTAGTTTTAAACATATTTGAAACGCATATCTGCTTATTCGTGATATTACAGTTAAGTATCCGCAATCGGCTGAATTTATAAAAAAAAGACAGACAAGCGGAATCGTTTGATCTTATGGCTAAAAAATAATGAATGAAACCATGGCATGCTATAAATACAGAGCTCTTAATTTTTTAATTAATTGCTAAATTTTGCCCGGAAAACACAGATAGTCGCCATGGAGAACATCACATTTTTTAAAAATGGTGAAGAAAATTTAACATTCACAATTCGAAAATGCCAGGCTAATGCTTCTAGGCTAGCCATTGTTTTTAAGGTACGCAATTTTTTTTACCTAATTTGTATTTTTAAACTCAAGAATTTCTTGATTTTTAATCCTTATTGACAAAATATTTTTAAATTTGATGAAATCACTCAGCTCTGATATGTTACGTTTTTATTCGTAGTTAATACCAGAATCCGTTTACATAAGTGAAGAATTTGGGGCTATAGACTTCCAGAACGAAGATGGCACGTTTTCCGCCGTAGAGCGAGCTGTGGAGCACGATCGATTCGAGGTTTTCGGTGACAATGCTTCTCCGCAACATCCTACACCGCCAGTATCAGCCCCTGCGCTATCGCCTGAGCCATTTGGGGCGTTCCGGCGAATATCTTCAAGGTGCGGACTATTTGAATTTACTGAAAACTAGCTAAGGTTATCTTTGCATAATATTTAGGGTTGTTTTGATGAAGTATTAGTGATATTAGTACATTTTGTCAATTTAGTCCTTCTCAACCACTACCACATTCGTCGTCGCCACTACCGTCATCTTCTTTTTCGTCTCCGTTGTCAACGTCGAGAAAACGAAAATCAGATGGATTTATCATAAAAGTCTCACTGGCAAACAAAAGTTGGTAAACATTACTTTTATTTCTTTTGTGGAATTTTTCTTTTTAATTTATATTATTTATTTATTTACTTTCACATTTCTTATAACAAAAGTGCGTAGTTTAAAAATCATACACCAATTATTCTTAATAAATCATTCTTCTTTTGTTTTGTTTAAAAAAAAATTTAAAATTTAGGTGAAATTTCAAGAATGCAATACTTTTCACTGTCGCCAACCAATGCAAATGTCCCAGCGATCATTAGCCTTGCAGAAAACGAGTTTTACGAGACCGTTACGGTCAATGTTTTTGAAAATATCTTAGCAATTTTAAACAATTTGTAAATTTTTTATATGTGCATTTAACTTTTTTTTCTAAAAAAATGTTTCTTATCCTTACTAGTGAAAATTATTTAAGTTCTTGAAACTGGTGAATAGAAGCTATTTTTATACAAGTGTTCGTTTATTGTCAAATGTCTATGTCACATCTATAACTTTGGAAATAAATTGTTTTCTGCTTCACATTTTTTTTCATGAATTATAAAGGAAGCTCGAACATAATTGTTTTTAGAGAGAAGAAAGATATTTTTTATTAAAAGTAAAACATTGTTATATATTCTAGATTTTCCTTTTTTAGTTACTTTTTCTTTGAACTGAAGAAAAAAGAAACATTAATAATTTAACACTATTTCCGTCTACATTCATTTGTTCTGATGTTCTAATGTTCTGATCATTTTTAGTTTTCCTGATTTCTAAATTCAAACCTTAAAGTTTACCTTCCGTGACAAAAAAGGTTTACCTAAAATAACTTAAATTATTGTAACAATTAGGAAAAACAAATATTTGTTTTAGCTAAAAATTAAAACTTTGCGGCATAAGTTCTCTGTAAGTTGTAAAAATGAGTTGTGAAAACCTATCTACAATTTTATGGAGTATCGGTTCCACGCTGAGCGATGTTAGTATTTTATAGGAGTTAGAAGTAGAGCTATTCAAAGAGCAAAAAAATTTTCTATGACCTTCTTCACTGAAAACGCAGCCTAATTTATTCTTTCAACCACAAGTCTGACGTATTGAAAAAAATTTCAATATATTAAATTTCGAAACAGCTTTCGGCATAATATTCAAAGCTTGCAAAGTTTTTTTTTTTCTACTTTACATTCTACCTCACATCAGGGGCGGATCCAGCATTTTTAACATGTCAGTCACATTTTTTGCGAAGCAAAACAGAGCGCAGCAATTTGCTGCGCCCAGAACAGCTGGGGGTCATGGGGGCGCTGTAACCCCCCCATGGCGGGTTCGGGGCGCAGCCACGGGAACTTTCGCTATTTTGAGCCTCTGCGCACTATAACCGGCCTAAATAATGTCCAAATTATTAACTTTGTTAGAGACGTTTTTTACTTTTAAGTTTGAAATGGACAGCAAAATAACAAACCATCTTGTAAAGGGTTGCAAAAAAGTGTAGGAAAAATAAAAACAACGGTTTAAATTCATATATTTTAAGACTGTTTCGCCCAATATCAGGGCTCGTCAGCATGTCTAGGAAATGCCTAATAACGTAATATTAGCTATTCCAGACATGGACAGTCTGCTATATGCTAAAGTAGGCTGAACTAGGGGAAGCAGGGAATTAAATAAAATAAATTGATATAACATAAAGAAAGAAAAAAGACATTTATGCGCAGTAAGCTTATTCAAAAAAGGTGTTTTGCTTTTACTTTTTTGAATTGTTTTAACCAGAATTACAAAAATGGTTGGCTTTAAAATTATCATCACATACTTCATCAACACCTTGCAGACAAAACAGAATATGAACCTGAGCATAAGTATTTTTAACATTTAATGATGTAAATACAGGTTCAACTTTGCACTTTGCACCACAGCTAGGAAAATAGGAAATTTGGTTTTTAATGTATCTGTACAGTCTGGAGACACAGCATAATTTTTCTTACCACTGGGAAATTAAAGTATTTGGCGAAAGGTGGCAAAACAAACTAAACCAAGCCTGATAGTACAAGTAAAAACAGCTTCATTCCCCACAAATTCTATTGTGTTACACCAGTTTAATTGTACAAAGAGACGTCATCATATGTAAGATGGAATAAATAAATAACTTACCTTGATGTTTTTCTTAGCAAGAAAGTCTTCTTCTTATATTCTTATATAATATATTTACCTCAGGGTAAAGCAAAAACCCTAATGATGGAATGTTGCAGCACGTCAACCAGTGTATTGTCACCAACATGTAGCTAGGGCATGTAGCTGTACAAACAAATTTCCAGTGATTATCCCAGGAAATAAGTAAATTGTCGAAACTAACTTCTGTATTATACAACATGTCAGATGTACCACTACAGAATAAAACATATATGCACCCTTTTGGTTGGTCACTGCCTATTCTGCAAAATGTGTTTCCTCAAATATTATTCAATTGATAACATAATAAATAAAAGACAAACAAAAATTTTATCACTTAAAACGTAGTCGTAATCATGATTAAGCCTTTGTACCAACATAATTTAAGTTGAACATTCTGGTACTTTAAATTTCTTTGGACTGGTTACAAAATTTGGGCTTAAACTAGTTTTATCAATTCCTATCGGACTTATTTCAACCACGAAAATTGCTTTTAATGGTTTTTGCACTTGTATTTGTGTTAAAACAGATATGTTATAAAAAATGCCTTAAGAACTTAAGAACTACAATAATAGGTCAATGTATATTGACCTCTCTTTCACCAATCTGGTCTAAAACTATACCATATCAAGTTTTGAACCATTGTTTTAATTTTTGCACAAGTTATTGGACTCTTACCATTAGCGAAAAGTATTCTTTTTTTATACTACCCACATAAAATTGCCACTTTGACTAATCGGTTAGGAATTATATATATATTTTTTTAAATTCACAGACTTGTACTAATATCAAATTCCTAAGATGATATATCCTAGTAGTAAGCTATTAACATCTGCAGGAAGTTATTATCAGTCTACATGTGCTCTGGGCCTATTTCGTGAAAATTAAAAATTAAGTATAAAAAGGATTTTTCATATGAAAGTTAGGTGGTGCTTTTATTAGCTATTACAAGTGTTTAAGATAACAAGAATAATAAAGCATTATCTTCTTACCATAAAGCAATTGCAGAACTCTCTAAGTTTTTGGTCAACAACAACAACAAAAATAACCCACTCTGCATTGAAATTTCTAGCTAGCTAGCTAGCTAACTACATACGTTCCAATATCTATAAGCAACTGTAATTATATTTTTGACATAAAGACTTGATTTAATGTAATAACTTTACGTATATTTCTTGCACATTAAAAAAATTATTGCATCTCATTGCAGCACACATGTCGTGAGTCACCATGCCTGGTTACTTATTCGTCTTGCATGCTTTCATTTGGTCCTAAAAGCCCTTGATTGCTTTCATTTGGTCCGAAAAGTCATTGATTGCTTTCGTTTGGTCCGAAAAAACCCTCCTAATTGCTTTCGTTTGGTCCGAATCGGTATCGTTATGAAAGTTTTAATAATTATAAGAAAATACAGGCTGAATCGCACCTCGAATACCGTAAATATGGGTCAAAGCAGTCAGGTTTTTGTAAACCAATCAGAATACGTTATTTCGACCGGCAAGCCAATCAATTTGCAGGAAAATCCTTCGGATGTCAGTCGCTTTTTGCCGTATTTATCAACTCAGTCACAGAAGAGGAAGGTCCGTAAAATAAAGCTCAACGGTCGCAGGGCCTGCGGGATCGGAGTACCCTATTATTTTTTACGATTCTTAGTAAAAATAATGTCAGTCGCGTGACGGCGCTGACGTACACTGGATCCGCCCCTGCACATAAAATAAATAGAAGCACGTATTGAATCGATTCTCAAAAACGTTTTTAAAAATAAAAATCATCATTCCTAAAATATAAATTGTTCTTAACAAAATTTGTGTTATGTATCCATTGCGAGAAGTCCTGTGACGCTTTAAGTTCGCTATACGAAACTTTTCTGTTCACTGAGCGGGAATCTGCTGTAAGATTCTCTTTTAAACATATTATCAAAACATCAACTACTTAATCAATTCACTAAATATGCCTTTTCGTTTCGATCCAACCTAAGCAATGCGGCGTTTCAAGCGCAATATTTTCGTAAGATTGTTTTAGGAATCTTCCTAAGTCCAAATCGATGACATATAAATCTGTAGCTTGATTCCGTAATTTTTGAAATGTTTGAAGATTTTCTCGCACAGTTGATAAATTTTTACGCAGTGTTTCAAAGTCTTCTCGGAAAATGTTTAAAAACTGGCCCACGGTTTAAGCTAAGTTTAAGGACCCTTCTCCATTGTAAGTAGACGTATCATTAGTTGCGTAAATCCTTTTCCGCTAATAATAATAAAAAAGTGTTTATTCTCCAGAAAAAAAATTCGAATTTCCTTTTTTAATTTAATTTAAAAATTAAAGTTGATTTTCAATTTTTAATTTAACTCAAAAATCAAAAATTTAATTTAATTTTTAAATTTCTATTTAAACCAAAATTAACAATTGAAAATCAACTTTAATTTTTAAATTAAATTAAAAATTGAAAATCAACTTTAATTTTTAAATTAAATTAAAAATTGAAAATCAACTTTAATTTTTAAATTAAATTAAAAATTGAAAATCAACTTTAATTTAAAAATTAAAGTTGATTTTCAATTTTTAATTTAACTCAAAAATCAAAAATTTAATTTAATTTTTAAATTTCTATTTAAACCAAAATTAACAATTGAACTTGAATTTCAATTTTTGATTCAAATCAAAAATCAAAAATTGAACTTAAAATTCAATTTTTGATTTAAACGAAATTTGATTTAATTTTCAAATTTAAAATTCTAATAAAAATCAGAAATTTAGAAATTGATGTTACATTTTGGGATTTTTAGCACCAAATAACCCAAAGTAATCATTAGGTTTGTAGAAGAAAAACGTCTGCGAAGGAGAGCGTACTTTTTTGCCAAAATATGAAGTTCCTCTTTTGTTTTTTGATTTGAAAACGAAAAACGAAAATTGAGTTGAAATTTTCTTTTTGTATTTAATTAAAAAAGAAAAATTGATAAAAAAATTGAAATTTGTTTTTATTTTAAAATGAAAATTGAATGTCCCTTTTAGGTCACGGATTCCTTAAAATGCGTGTACCCTTAGGGCCATTTGATTTTCAATTAAATTGAAAATCAAAAATCAAAATTTGTGAATAATTTTGATTTTCAATTCGATTTGAAAATCAAAATTCAAAATCGAAAATCAAAATTTCGAAACTAAAAATGACAGGTGGTACAATTGACAGGTGGTTCAATTCTTGCATACCGCTATTTCGTAACCATATTTATGATGCAATAAGATTTAGGTTTCCCGCATTTTTTAGCCGACCCCCTGAACTGCGGCATATTTAGGGGGTCGTATAAACTGTTTTTCGTGTGCGTTCAAAAGGGCCCTTGCATTAACCCCCTTTTTGGTGTGTCCTGGTACATGCCTAGAGATAGAGAAATGTTACTTCTGGCGCAATTCCTAAAACGCACACGCGCACGCCCACGAACAAGTCCGTAAATCACAGCACATAGTCATGGTTATTCCCTAGTATTCAAATATGATGACGTCACAACAATGTAGAATAATATATCCCAATATTTTTCTAGCGCACCTAGTAGGGTAATTCCCTAATAATACTAATAATCATCAAAAAATCAACGCATGCGCAATAAAGATGTGTTATTTTTGAGTAATATTACAGGTCCCTGCCCTTTAGCAGATTGTACAAGATGAATGAAGAAATAAGGCGAATGAAATTAAATAAAACTAGAAAAGCTGCACAGCGTGATACGGGAGAGCAGACCTCCAGAAAATAAAAATGTGAACAATTCAAGCTTAAAATAATACTAAAAAGACCAAGAGGCCTTAACGGTAATAGCGAGGTCAAGTTATAAAAGTTAGAGGCATTTACTTTCTTAACTATGAAACTATAATATAGACTACATAAATGTTGGTTATAAAAAACACATCAGAAGATAGTAACAAATGAAACGATGTACATGTTACCTAAAATAAGTACAAGTTAACTAAATACAAATGAAAGTGTTTTTATGATAAAACTGGTTTTCTTATGACGTTTTGCTACTCAGAAGATTGAAACAAATGAAACATAATTACCTAAAGTAAATACACAGTAACTTAATAAAAAAGTGTGTTTTAACAACGAAAAGAAGAAAGTTCGGAAATATATATTAGGCAATCCGATTTGTTTTTCTTAATTAAATATAATATAAAGCATATATAAATATGTATTAAAAAATAAGTTCCCTGTGTAAAAATAAACAAAAGACTACTACAGAAAAAAAAGAATTTTCCAGGCTTCTCAGTTCAACAGAATCCGACTGAAAATGCAAACATACTTGGTTAACCAAAAAGCTTTCAAAAAGTTATTTGTCAAAAGCTTCACAACAAGGTCAGATCAATCTGGATTAGGAAAAGTATAAGGTCAGCTCTAATCAATCTACTTTAAAAAACAAAGGAAAATGGATGATAAAAATCAATATAACAATGTGTCTATGCTAACTAATATGAAAAATTATTGATCTTTTTTAGAACATTTTTTTAAAAATATTTTTTAAAGTCAGTCTACTTTAAAAAACAAAAGAAAATGGATGATAAAAATCAATATAACAATGTCTATGCTAACTAATATGAAAAATTATTGCTCTTCTTTAGAACATTTTTTAAAGTCAATGATTTTCCATTTTAGTTATTATATTTCTATGATTATAGGAATAGTCAATCGAATCCAGATACAACAATTTTTCTATTAATTCATCACCATTTTTAAGAGATTGGATTGTTTCCTCCCCAAAGAATTTGGTTAAGACGTCAATTGGTAAGTTAACCTTCAATTCGTCGAATTCTACGACACATTCCAACTTCATAATGCAGCTTGTTGGCTTCATCTTGCGCGAACAGTGATCACATTGGACAATACGAGCACCTGGCACAATTGATACTTTACGTCCACAAGTTTTACTGGAACATGTTGGAAACAAGGTTGCATCTGCGCATAAAATTTCAGGACAGCACAGAATGGTTTCTTTTTGACTTGATTCTTCCTCATTATATTGATTTAAATCAATAATGCTCCAATCAAGAGCTTCAGTTTTGTCGGACGGCAGCAATCTTGTAAAGGTTGAAGTTGATAGTTTTAATCCGAAATAATCTTTCAAGGTTACTTCAGTGAAAGTATACCAGTTTGTAAACTCGGTAAATTCTTGGTCTAATAAGTCTTCCCACATTGTTAACCGTATATGATCAGTGCCATCAAACAAAACTGCACTGCGTATTCTCTTTTCCACATTACGGTTTACGATAACTTTTTCAGAATCGTCAAGCCACTTTAAACAACCGGATACTGTGTAAGAACCAGTCGTTTTTGATTTCACATCTATGATCGAGGTATGGACAGTATCAGTCACATTAAATGGCAAGCTTACCAACACTTCGATTTTGCTTCCCCTGTACGTGTTGAAGAAGTTGCTTCCATTCGATATGGTGACCTTTGTAAACTTCAATGGCATACCACTAGCTTTATACGAATGAAGCTGTTGTTCTGATATTGTCGGATTATGTTTTTTCATGATCCAAATAGAAACAAAATCGTTTACTGATGTTTTCAACTTCACATCAATATAGTGGTTCTGGTTCCGACTTTTTCCAATGTTAATTTTAGTTATGAATCCATTGAAATCTAAAGATAAAAATAAATAATATTAGTTAAACAAGCTTGACTTAGATGTACCTTTAATTCTCAGGATAAAATAGTGTTTTCTTAGTTATAGCCATTTTATAGAATAGATACTTTTACAAAATAAATTTTAGTCAAAATAAAATTTTTCCCAAAAACAATGAAAAAATTACCAGCTGTTTCACCAGACGAGGGCGACATTGGACTCTTAAATGGTGATTGTTGTCCAAAGTTTGTACGCTTTGGTGTTGATGGGTTAGAATCATTATCCCCAAACCGCTTAGTTGGCGTGGCAGCAGTTGCATGAGCTGGAGAGGAATCATTATCTCCCAACCTCTTTGTTGGTGTGACAGCAGTTGCAGGAACTGAAGAGGAATCATTAGGAGAGAGAGAGAGAGAGAGAGAGAGAGAGAGAGAGAGAGAGAGAGAGAGAGAGAGAGAGAGAGAGAGAGAGAGAGAGAGAGAGAGAGAGAGAGAGAGGTCTTGTCAGTAGTATCAGGTGATGTTAGTATTGAGTATATGTTATGTTGCTTCAATATTCAAATAGGCTTAAATTTTAAGTAATTTTTCGTTATTTAATATTCATATAATTAATTCTTCATCCAGCTAAATAGAAGCAAATGTATTATTATTATTATTAAAAAGGTAAATAAATAAATAAATTCTAGGGGGTTTCTTTATATATACATTTCTAATATCGACGGTAAAAAATAATCATGAAAAATTAGCAGATATGCCAATATAAATCAAATCAATTCAATTCACTTCAATTCAACGTTATTTTCACTGAGTCATGTTGCGAAAAAAAGACACTCTCTACATCAACCTTAATTATATATTTTGAAAGCAGTGACCTTTTAACATAAACTTGGTCTAAAATGGAACCACTTATAAAGGTTGGTCTTTCAATTAGTTGATCATACAAGTTCAAAACATTTCTCAAATTTTCATTTGGTTTAAGATTAAAGTCACCTATACAATCAAAGCAATATCATATGTACAGGTTAAATATCTCAAAAGATCATAAAACTCAGGAATTAAAGTGCTATTTTTCCTGTAGAGAAGTAATACTGTTAATTCGGAATTTTCAAAACATGTTTTAAATATTGAAAAACCATTTCCATCAAAGTCACGAAATAATTCTATTTGTTCTTTATAGTAAACAGCTAAACCAAGAAACCTATCCTCGTTGTTATTCAAAAATAGTTAAAATTGTCTAAATGAACATCTGCTAGTTCACTTGTTAATTGGGTTTCAGTACAAAGTATAATGTCACTATTTGTAAATGACGGATCAGATCTCATATCAACAATATGTCTACTTAGCGATTGCACGTTGCAAATTTTAAATTCTAAAAAGACACCATTTTCTAATTGATCTTCATTACCTAGACTTTCCAACATTTGTTCTTTTCTTAGATAAGCATATTCTTCTTTTACCCTTTCATCTACTACTATTACTTTTTTATCAAATTTTCCTGTTAAAAACAATCCCTCTAGTGAAGTTGCACGACTTATTCCTACATAAAATTGCCCTGGATTAAATGACCTTTGCTTTAATAAATCACAACTTAAAACAATTTGATTCAAACTAAGACCTTGAACTTTGTGCACTGTACATCCCCATGATAATGTCAAAGGAAATTGTGTTCTTTTAATAGCTGGTGCACTGTCTTTCTTTGCATTTGTTTTAATATCAAGTGTTACTCTTTCAATAGGAACAGCATCATCTTCCTAACTGACTCTGCATTTTTTTATGTCCAGCTTTAGGATCATCAAATTTCATGATAATAGATTCAACTTTCTCTTTCTTATAATGAATGCCCAAAATAGTTCCAATTTGCCCATTACTAGGATTATCAGATAAGTCTACATTGCACGTAAGCATTGCTCTGGCCCCAATTTTTATTTTTAGATGAAAATTAAACCTTTAGTTTGACTCAAAGACATGTTCAAAATTCTATCATATATATGATTTGGAACATAATTTGGTACTTGGTCTATTGCTTCAACTGTCAGGACAGTTTGATTTATCATTTCTAACATTGTCTGGTTATGTAGCCGTGCTGGTTCATTTTCAGCAAAAATATGTAAAGCATCTACAGGGTAATTGTCATCTGTTTTATCAATAACTCTTGAATTTAAAATATTCACATCATTCTCACTTAATTCACCAATACGAACATTATTCAGTAAATCAATAAAGGAAGAATCCTCTCTTTGTCTCATGACTTCACTCAATTCACAAAATTTAAAAGTCCTCCAGAGGTGATGTATATTAAATATTTCATCATAGTAGTCGGCATATATTGGTTTTTGAAGAACTGGTGGTAGTTGATAAAGATCACCAACAAAAATCATTGTTATCCCAGCGAATGGAACTGAACTATTTTCAGCATAGCCAAAAATATCGACTAATCTCTGATGGATATATAACATTAATTTATTTGATACCATTGAAATTTCGTCAATTATAATCATTTTTAATTCTTCATATTTGACTCTTAAAGCACATCTTTTTTTATCAGATAATTTGGGCACATGCATTCCTCTACATTCAACTGGGATTCCTAATCCTGAATGAATTGTTGTTCCTGAAATATTTATAGCAGCTACACCAGTTGGGGCAAGTAACAAAACTTTTGGTTTCTCAACAGAAGAAGTTCTGAAATTCAATGTTTTAGAAACTGATGAGTAAAGGGTTTTAATCAAAAAGCTTTTTCCAGTTCCTGCATTGCCAGTAATGAAAAGTCTTAAAGGTGGAATTTTCACAGGATTATCAGAAGATCTATTTTGAACTGTTTGTCTTGCCCATCTATTAATAACATTAAATATCTCTCTTTGTGTTTGATTTAGTTGTGATATCAATAAATTAATTTCTTCATTCGATAGAGATAAATTATTTGTAACTGATGATGCCTTTGAATCAACTTGAAAATCTACTATTTCATCTTCATCTTCAGAGTCAAAATCATCGTTTACTACATTTTCTTGTAAATCGTCATTTTCTTGTTCAGCAAAACTATCAATTGATCTTGAGTGTGAAGTAAAGTGCATCAATGACTCTTCAACAAGGTTACCACATGGTTCAAACTTCTCCCTGTTTTCATTAACTATTGTCAAAACATTTTGTTGGTTCAATTTCATTAAAAAGCTGTTTTCTTCACAAAGCTCCTGTTCATTTCTAAATGGGTAAAATAGCATCAATAAATGATAAGCATGTTCTTCAGGATTCAAATTAGCATTTGGAGTATGATAACGTAATATTTTTTTAACTGAACGACACCTCATTTTATCTTTGGATCTCATCAATGGAATTAATCTAGGGTAAGAAAGAGGAGATTCTATATCGTCATCAACAAGCACCTCAGGTTGGCTATCGTTAAAATCTTTAGGTTTAGTTTCAAGAACATAAAATGCTAGAAATTCAGCATAACACATTTCGTCTAAGACAGAAAATTTTCCCCCTTTAAAATGTTTATCCGGACGTTCCCTATATCTGTCTAAGTTGTTTCTTTTGAAAACATCAGTACTATCTTCTGGAAGTTGAGACAATTCATCTCTTGATTTACAAATTTTGTATCTCTTTTCTGGTAGGTTTGAGTTAGCAAATGTTACAACAGGAAATGTTTTTCTAAGCCAAAGCTCAGGCATTAATTGATAGACTGCTTCTTGCAAAGAACACTGTCGATTTGTCAAAAAAGCTATTGCCAATTTTTTCATCCGATCCTGATAAGAAAGATTTTCAGATTCTTTAGCAACATTTTTCATTGCCACAGAAGATTCAGTCTCACATTTAGAAAAATAAGAACACATATAGGTAACTGCCTTATAATAGTTAAATACTGGTTGTATATCAATATTTGCCTCCCAAGCTTGTAAACCAATTGTAAAATAGTTATTTACAAAACAAGAATTTGGAGGTCTAAAAATATGCATTTCAAAATCAGAATCTTGAGAAATAGAAAGAGCCCAATAATAATCATCTTCTGTTATTCCTAATACATCTAAAATAGCAGCTATGGAAGTTTCTCTATAAGATGATTTGTGGGGATCAAGATATTCATCAATATAATGCTTGACCTCTTTCAAAGTAGCTTGACGTTTAGAAAGCATTGCAATTTTTTCATTTTCTGGAATTTCATCATCGAGAGGCTCAGCACAAATTGTTCTATCAGTAAAAAATCTGCCATAACGAAACCGACATGGAATATTTTTGTATTTTCGGCAAGATCGTGAATGACAATGTGTTTGATATTTGCTTACTAAATAATGAAGTTCAGGCTCAATATCTTTATTGGGTAAATCTACTCGTACAATAGAATCAATGAATTTTACATACTCTTCTTTGGTTTCTTTTGTTAGCAGAGGAGCATTTTTTACCCAAATAAAACAATGAACATGTGGTGATCCTCTGAACTGAAATTCTACTTTAATAGCATAATTTTCAACACTGCCCAAAGGACTTTTCTTGTGAATAATAATTTCCTTAAAAAATGTCTCCACTCTATATTGAAAGTGTCTAGCAACTAACACAGGATTGCTGTTTAATATTTCACATTTTTGAAAGTAATCAATTTCACTATTTTCATCTAAGTTTACTCCGTTCAATCTAGATATAATCAAAATCAATTCTTTCCATCGCAAATCAGCACAAGACAATGTTAGAAAAAATGTTGGTAGTCCTAGTTGTTTTACCATCGCAAGAACATCATGTAAAAAAATTTTCCAGTATGCAGGAGTACCTTTCACGGCTTTCATAAAAGAGTAACATTTATCTTCACATACAATTGATCTAACAGTTTCCTTTAAACTGTTATTTAGCTGACCAGCATTCAAACTACCCTTTACTTTAGTTGTAGCTATATTAATCTGATTAAATAAATTAAGTTGTTGCAAAATATAATGAGCGAAAAAGACATAATCACCATTTGAGGAAAACCTCTGAGTATAATTAAGCAGTCGTTGATTGAAATATTTGACAGGGGACAGTGAAACTTCTCTTGTTACTTGATAACCAAATCTACCTTTTGGTAAAAGAAAAGGGAAAGCTTGTTCTTCACAAAATTGGTCATTGAAAAAAGATTGAGGGGCTTTATTTTGACCTGGAGCGATATCTAGCACATTTTGTGAATCATTATAAATATTTGGAATAACACACATTTCATCACTATTCGTTCGTTCCAAATCTAAGGGATTGCTACCTTCTAAATGTTCATCGTTTTCATTCTTGACAGCTATTTCAAATTCATCTTTTTCTACGATACTTTCAATATCAGATAAACAAAGAAGATCACGATTAATATTATTTAGATCAATAAGAATATTAGAGTAAAATGGATTATGTTCCTTTAGATAGTTTAATGCAATTTCAACGAAACTTGGGCGAACACTTTCAAAATAAACATGTCCTTTAAACTCTATTTTTCTTTTTAACTTGACTAGCACAACACCATCATCTTCAGTATAGGTCTAGGTAAAACATTAGAAATAGCATCTGCTTGAACTGGAATATTACACACAGCACCTCTTATTTTTGGTTGTTGACCTTTAGGCATAACTGTTATCTTTTTAAACAAAATTCTTTTAGAGATCAAGGTTTTTTCTAAACGATTCAATGTTTCTAACACACCTGGGATTGGATCTAATATTAATTTGTTGGTTACAGCTTGTGGAGGAGTTTTATTTTTTTTGAGATGCTTATCACAAGTAATACAAATATATTTATACCCATCAAAACTTTCAATTTCATGAAATAAATCACAGGAAACATTGTAATGTGTTGTCATAAATTTTTTTACAGATTTTTTGTAAAGACATCTATGACAGACAATACAAATATAGTACGGTCCCTCAGTGATAGCTTTTTTAAACACAGATACTCTTGGAGAATTCAAATTTTTGGATACCTTACGTTCTCGAGATTTTTTATTTTCAATTTCAGTCTGTTTACGTTTTCTACTTTTTTCTTTTTCAGTTTCAGTCTGTTTACGTTTTCTACTTTTTTCTTTTTCAGTTTCAGACTGTTTACGTTTTCTACTTTTTTCTTTTTCAGTTTCAGTCTGTTTGCGTTTTCTACTTTTTTCTTTTTGAGTTTCTGTCTGTTGACGTTTTCGACACTTTTCTTTTTGAGTTTCTGTCTGTTGACGTTTTCGACATTTTTCTTTTTCAGTTTCTGTCTGTTTACGTTTACGACATTTTTCTTTTTCAATTTCAGAATTTTTCCTTAGATTTTCAGCTTCAAGCATGTAAGTAGATTTAGCATCAAAATTAGGAGCATTTTGCATTTCAATTTTCACATATTGAACTGCTAAACATACATATTCCCCAATTGTGTCCTTAAAATAAGTTTCCAAAATATGTCTTTCTAAAGATTTTCGAGAAGAAAATTTATAAGTAAAACTGAAAATCCATCAGGACAAATTTTCCCATTAACGTCACGACTGTGAGAATCAAACAAAAAGTAATGTCTACTTGTCCAAGTAACTGACATTGTCAAACCTCTTAATGTAAATAAAAAACCTGAAGTATCTATAGGAGTATCGTCAAACAAAAAATATAAATGCAGATTATTCAAATAAACAGGATAAACACTATAATTTTGAAAAATGGCTTTAAATTGCGAGTAGTTTTTAAATGAAAATTGTTGTGGCAATTGATCCATTGCTAGCTAGCTACATATCCATCAATATTCAAACTTTTATAAATGGCGTCACCATTTTCAAGAATAAAATCCATATCTCTATAATTCCACGTACCTTGACTTTTTATCAATGTAAATGCAACTGAAGATAACGCATTACATGTACATTGTCTTGTTAATCCAAATCTCTCATTCCCTTGATTAAAGGAGCCTTGTACAGACTTCAAAATATTTGTTTCTGTTGTCTGTTGACATGATTTTACTTGATTGAACTTGTTTTTACTTGTTTTATTTTGTAAAGTACTTAACCGTCCTGAGAAAAGTACTGTCCTCAGATAGTCCTTATCTGAGCTTTAAAGTACTTTAACCGTCCTGAGAAAAAGTACTGTCCCCAGATAGTCCTTATCTGAGCTTTAAAGCACTTGTCTAAGACAAATACTGTCCCAGATATGTCAATATCCGAGCAAAATATAAACAGAATAAGATTCTCACAATCTTTAAATGGATTGAGAGAAAATACGTTGCATAGAATAATTAAAAAATCAGCAAGGATTTCCAAGCTTTCGTGACATTTCAAAACCACACAAACTTCAGCTACTAATGGTTTCAAAGGGACCTTCAGAAGCGTTCAATTTTCGGATTCCGGCAACTTATCCAAAACACGCCTTACGCCCACATAAGTGCGCCCGACCGCCTGTCGAAATCCGCGGAGTAGTAGTAGGAGGAGGAGGAGTCGCAGCCGTAATTAAAACGGGATACGCTACGCTCTCCCGTAATGAGACATGCCGCGAAGAAGAGAGGCCTTCAAAATTATAAACGTTTAAATAGGACCGGCTTATTAGATATGATACTTATGGATATGGAATACCATTATCAGTTCAATAATTCAGTTCTTAAAAATCCCCGCTTACTGGTACGTACACCGGACCGTTTTTTAACCCAATACATGTGCAATGAATCCGTCGAGGGAAACCCTTGCATGCTCAGATATGTACTGGATCAATTCAAGACACATGCCATGTGCAATAGGGCCGTTTGGAAGAAACCCTATCTGTTCAGGTACGTGCCAGATAAGTTAAAGACGCAGGGCATGTGTTGCAATGCCGTTGGGGGGGATCCCCGCATGCTCAAGTATATCCCGGATCAATTCATGATGTCATATATATACAATAATGTAGTATATAATGATCCTCACATGCTCGGGGATGTGCCCGACAAGTTCAGGACAGAGTACATGTGCAATAGGGCTGTTGAAATGGATCCCCGCGCGCTCAAATATGTACCGGATCGGCTCAAAACGCAGGACATGTGCAACAAGGTCGTTGAAAGGTATCCCGGGGTGCTCGAATATGTCCCGGACTGGTTTGTCACCCAGGACATGTGGTCTGAACTACCCCCTGGCTATCACCAGAGGAAATCCGAAAAGGCCAGAATTAAGGAGGAGCTGGCTCCATTAGCCTGGCATCCAGATAGGGTTATCGATTGGTGTTTTTCAGAGGATGAGAAGGGAGACCTTGAAAAATTATGGGCTTAATGTCAGGGTTATCTTACAGCAAAAGCTGTAAGATAATAAATGTGCATTAACTGCCAACTTGCTCTGTAATCTTCGGACCCTGTTGGAATGATATATAAAATGGTACTCTGTTACTGGTGCTCTATAGAACTATGCGACAAATTCAGGTGCCCCATGAGATACAATCCGCCACAGGTTAGTACAAAACATAATACGGAATCTGGATTTTTTCATGTGATGGAAAACATGGCTGCTCATATGGGCGAACATGACGACGACGACGACGGGTATGTGTATGAGGGCTACTTTTGTAGTAATGCGTGCTGCCTGGCTTACGTGGAGGAGCGAAAGTTGTATGACAGCGCGTATGAAATATCGTTGTGGTTGTTGAAAAGGCGTTATAAAGGAGGGCCTGCCCCAGATTGGAGACGCCTCGAAAGATTTGGGGGTGACTTGACGCAGAAGAAATTCCTGGGGTTGGCCTGAAAACGTTATCATACAGCATAGTTGTATGATACTATAATAAATGAATTGTCAAGTAAAATTCGATATTTTTGGAAATGCAGTAGTCATGATCTTCATGGCTGGCATCGGTCTCTCCCTCCCACTTATGGCCTTGGCATTAGTACAAGAATCAGAGAAGGACAAGGAGAATGAACAGAGGATTAAATATCTGGAGGATCGTATTGATGACTTGGAAATAAATGGATGAACAACAATGTAATGACTGTGAACGTATACTGGATGAATATGACCGATGTAGATGTGGTCGAGGGCTTGAGGTGGACTGTAAAATCTTATGCTGGTACTGCTATCAGGACTATATCACCTACAACGGGGGTGGCTGCGCATGTACAATGACATGCAATTCTCTGACATCGTTTGAATTACAATAAAGCAATGCAATTTGAAAACGAACTGGTAGATAACAAGATATTTCATTCCAATGCATCAACATTTACAAACATATACGATGTCAATATTGAAAACCTGACGGTGTCCAATCCAATACCGGCCAATGGTGGTAAGGATCAGAGGTATACCATAGGCTATCATACACAGGACCTGGTTGTCTCACTGAGGGTAAAAACGTCATCTAAGATTTGGTCACCGAACGGCGTCACAAGATATAATGCAAATGCTCATCCTTCGATGGGTCTTGATTTCCATGACTATCCCGAATGGTTGGCGAAATACCATCAAATTTGGAATCGGATTGAGGATTTGATTTGCGAGAAATTGACGACAGCCCCAGTTAAAAAGGATCGTTATATTAACGCGAAGCTCAAATGTTATAAGGATGTAGTGACAACAAAATTTCATGGTATGCCGGTGCCATACAACCTGCCATGCCAGGCAACGGCAATCATTGGAATATCATCGATATACATGCAAGGTAATAATTATCATCCACAGGTTTATATCCATGAATGTAAATATCGACAGCAATCGGAAAGTGAGCCCCTGTTAGGTGAAGATGATTAGAAATAAAAAAACTCCTCTATTTCATAGGCCTATGTATGGGGCCTATGAAATATATTTAGGTGGGCTTTCTAAATACCGCTTGCATATTGTACAGACTGAAGTTTTTTTAATACCTCAGCTTTGCCCTTTTCCCTACCTTTCGCAACAAGTTGATTACGTTCATCCTCATTAAGGGAGTTTACAATACGATTAAATCGCTGTCGCATCTGTTCCTTAAGCACCATATACTTCTGTTTCTCCTGTAGTATATGAGTAAACTCATATTTATCGATTTCCCCATTTTCTACCGCTTTTGATATCAGGTCAACGATCGAGTTCAATTTAGCCTCGGCAATAAGTCTTATATTTTCATGCTTTTTGGATTTTATCCCTAGCCTTCTCACGGCAGTTTTAAGACCAGCCTGCCCCATGCCGACAGCCAGCGAGAGGCCACACATGGCTACGGCAAGTGGTACACCAATACCTGACAATAAGGTACCGATCCCGATACCGGATGTTATCACCGATATCCCCAATAGACCATGGTCACAGAAACGTACCCATGTCCCATGCATCTTAAATTTCTTGGCAAGCCTATCCCGTTCCTTAATTTCAGACCTAAAATACTTCTCAATTATATTTATCTCATTAAGTCGATATATTTGTCCATCGTCTGATATATCGGGATCATATGCAGGCGCATTGGGCAAACTGGGATACAGCTTCGTTATATCAGCCATTTATTCTATTAACAATTTCATCGTTAGTCCTGTGAAAGCCACATTCTTGTCATGATGAAATTCATCTGTTAACATGAACTCCAATCGATCTGTGGACCCCTTCAAGGGAAGGTAGATCGGAGTGTCAAAACTCCATGTCAGCATGTCCCCCCAGGCGTTTAATTCCTTGGTGGGTAGCAGGGCGAGAATTTTCGACTTTTACCATCTAGTAGACAGTCGTCTTCATCCAACTGAGTGCAAACGAGGCGTAGTCGAATATAGACGTCAGTCTTATAAGTTGCAGTATAGTCACCCTTCATATAGTATTTTTTCGAGGGGTCGTATGCAAATCCAAGGAGTTCATGTAATTGCCTGTTAAATACAACGGTGTACCCATCATTGACACGAAGGGTGCATAACCCACTTTTCAGTATAAATAACTTAATCTTATCTTCAGCCTGGGCATTGACAATCGATACTATATCTTCGATACGGTACAAACCAGCCATGATCCGTATTCTAGTCTCTCTTTGATCGGGCCCTATCTTTCGAATGGTGAAGTTATTGTTGTTATAGATGTTGAGCCACTCACCCCGTATGCTAATGGATTTCAGAGCTATCCTACTATCCTGCCCCAGGTAGTCCTCAAATATCGTGGGCTTATATATATCGGTAATGTAGAGTTGCTTCATCGTTTTCTTTAAAACAAAACGATGAATATCTACTCATACAACCCCAAGGCAAAGTACAATTCCAACAGGGGTGAATGGCCACTTATCGTAGCCAACTTGGAGCATCAGGACCTGTACGTGTCTACGGAATCACATATTTCTGTGATATTCCCCGAGTTTACGAAATACCCCATCAAGCCTTCAACCAATTTACTAAATGACCCTGTTATATTGGGTTGGAAGGGACAGGCCCTGGGCTACTGGAATATCCAGGTTAATTTTGCCACCCATTGCGCAACCACAGCCCTAGGCATCTCTACTAAGCACCTAACGGGCTCCGTGCCCCTTGTCAACGCCATCTTTAAATTCCACGTGTACTACCACATGCGTCGCATCCTAGGAAGGATGAAAGTACCCATGCCATATGATGATGGTTTTTCACGCTATAAGAACCCTTATTCAACCTCCGGGTATGCGCAAGTATGTAGAGAATATGGCGCAGATGCCGGCAGTCTGTACAAATTCAAAGCAGTAGGTGCCTCGCTCACCACTGGTAGATGGTGGCCCCAGGTCGATGGGGATTGGGCCAAATTCATCATCCCTACAAGTCAGGGCCTGACATCGGAGGGCCTGACCAAGCTAAGTGAGAGCATAAGGGTTTACGTGGTCTTGTTACTTGGATCGCAGGCAGGTGCCAAAGCATCACTACTAGGCTCGGGTGCAGACAACTACACAGCAAGGCAGATTTTAATGCAAAAATTCGAGGCAATGGTGCAACGCCAAGAGAATGTGGGACATGATATTACAGAGTTCCAGAAGGTACTTCAATATGCCAGAACACCGGTGAATTTTGCCGTTATGCCAAGCGTATACATGCTGCCATCAGACATGAATCTGCGTATAGGCAAGATTGTTGGGTATAATAACAACATACTAATAGCACCCGCAAATGTCAATATTGGTACCCAGGTTGATGTGAATAACAAACCTATTGTCAGGGGTGCGGCTGCCACACCCCTCAAGCATACTATCAAAATACCTACACATACCACGCCCCCCAAGCATATTACCAAAACACCTATACATGCCACACCCCTTAGGCATACCGAGCATACCATCAGACATGTGGCAGATATCAAACTACCCCCCAAATATGTTACGCCTCCTATACATCCTCCCGAGCAACCCCTACAAAACCAGCACGAGGATACCAAGGCCGCATTAATCACGACAGGGGTGGGGATTATCATTGCCTTCATATGGCTTAAAAAATATTAGACCCCCTAACATAGAACACGGCAAGCCCGGCAGCGGCCGCGATGGCCATGTACAGATGCTTGGCTGCGTATTCAACAACGGTTGCCGCTACCCTCAAAAAGAACAAGACTATGGTACCCATAATGCCTGGCAATGCAACACCTGCCTTACCTGCTAGGTATTTCAGGAACTTTCCGAGCCTTTCAAGCTGCTTCTCTACAAACCCCTTCCCTGCGGCACTTCCTCCTGCAGCACCCGCCGCGGCACCCCCTCCAGTAACCGCAAGTACGATGGTGCTTATTAATAGACCAATAGCGGAGACTATGCTCGCTATGGTTATACCCTGGTCCCTGAAGAGGATTTTTAGCTTCTCCAGCAGAGACGTGTCATCCCCAGCAATTTTCATCAACGTTTCCTTTATTGTCCTCAGCTGGCTGTAAATTTCCTTGGAAAGTAGGCCACGTGCATTCTGCGCGGCTTCCTTTTTATCGGTTAAGTCCTCGATCTTAGCATTAAGATTTTCTATATCCCTCTCAAGTTTAGCCTTTTGCCCCTCGGCTGCCCTGGCCTTCTGCTTCTCAAGTTTTTTCAATTCAGCCTTTGCATTGTCAATCCCGGTATCAAACGAAATGATCTTACTTGCTAGGCTTCTCAGGTTACCCCTTATAGTTTGAAGCTCTAGGTTAAGCCCCCTTCTTTCACGTTCATTGATACCGTCATCAGTACCACCAAATGAAGTTTCTTCTATAAAACTCTCTGTGGCATCCACAAATTCCTCTATTGATTCCATCGAAATGATATCATCAGCCTTATCCTTCCTCACAATATCATCAACCTTTTGCCCAAGTGCCTGGGCCGCTGCCTTACCCTTGTTGGGTGTAGTAACATAGTCGGTAAAGCCTAGGGCTCGCACGAGATCTGCCTTCAATCTCTTGATCATCTCCCCAGTGGCTCGCAGCCCACCCCTATCCTTTGTAATCAATGCTGTAAGGTCTATCTCGTTGAAAAAAAGACGTTTCCCCTCTATCCTAAATTCGTCGTAGGGTATCGCAATAGGCTTCCCCAGCCTCTCCTCAAAACGTTCGTAGAGGTCGTCGACCTTATCCTTTAGCAATTTTTGCCTCTGCTCTGAAAGGCCAGCCCCCGGGACGCCCTGTTGTTCTCCTTGAGCTGAAGGCCCCGGTGTTGATGGGAGTTTTGACGTGGTATCATCGGGTTTATCATCTCTTCCGACCTCATCCGGAAGATCATGATCAAATACTGGATTAGTTGGCATTTATTACAAGATTCATTCCTATATAATAAACATGAGTGGATTTGGAACAACCCTAGACCCCTACGCAGAAACGAAACAACTCTTCGGTATCAAGGGACGAAAGCAACGAGTTCAAATCTCGCACATACCCTCTACAATCAATCAAAATGAGGATCTCTACGTGGATATACCCAACATGGGGCAAAACGATGTCATATTTCCTGGCAGCCTTAAGCTCCTATTTGACCTGACGCTGACGGGGACAAATACGAAGCGTACCCTAGTCAGCAATATCGGTAAAAGCCTGGTGAGAAATCTGCGAGTTACTTTGGATGGTAATGAGATACAGAATATCTCCGACTACAATATCCTGGCAGTGTACAGGGACCTATGGTTACCTAAATTTGATAGGGACAACAACCTAATCCTAGAGGGAATCAACCCCAACGATGGTACTATCAGAGCCCTGCAGGTTAAGGCTACTGAGTACGTTGGGACAGATGAGGAGAAAGCAATCGCTGCGGCGTATAGCAACACTTTCTGCATCCCGTTGGGTAAAATGTTTGAATTAACCAGGGACTTACCATTTTATCAGGCAGAGCTACATGACAGATTGCAGTTCGTTCTACATTTCGCACAGCACAGCGACGTCATCAAGGATACAGGGACGGCAGCCGTGGGATCTACGGCAGCCAAGGCAGCAGATGCAGCGTACAAGATCACAGATATCAAGCTGGTGTTGATAAGATCACCCATGAAGGTCTCGCAAGTGCCATGATGTCAAGGTATAATCGTCTCGCGTTACCCTACGAAAGGATCCTACGAAGCAAGGTGGTGACCCTGAAAAAAGCTGACACAAGCTACAATCTCCAAATCGATACCCCTGCCAAGAGTCTCAAAGGTGTCTTGTTACTCTTTATAGACCCTGGGAAAGTGAAAGCTTACACCGGTGTCAACGAAGTCTTCTACAACCCCAAAATTGAAAAAATATCCATCACGGTGGAAGCTGAACCTAACGAGTTGTATAGTCATGCCATGCTTCCCAAGGACCACCTCGAGCAGGTCGTCAATCTCTTCGGAAGCCATGACTCGAATGTGACGATTGGTCAATTTTTTAATGAACAGTATGCGTTATTCGTTGATTTTAGAGCATCTCCCGACCATACCCTACATGGTAGCGGGAGACCCCTTCAACGTCTGAGCGACGGGATCACGTTGCACATGACCAAAAAAGCCGACGGAACTGGGGATATACGCTGTTATGTGTACTTGCTGATGGATGCTCAATTAAACATCCTAAATGGGCGTTATCATTCCGTGGAGTATTAGTGACCCTAATTTGTATTTGCCTCCCTGAGGACAAATACAAACAATATGGAAGAAAACAAGAGATGTTCAAATTGTAAAAAAGTGTTGGCTTTGGATGCATTTAGGGTGTTGAAAAATGGTCAATCCACAAAGGCATGCATATGCTGCCTGGATAAAAAGAAACAGCGGCGTGCCAAAAACAAATGCCCTCATGGTAGGCGGATGTTGCAGTGTAAGGACTGTGGGGGAAATCAAATATGCCAACATGAAAGGGTGAGGGCCTATTGTAAGGAATGTAAGGGCAGTCAAATCTACCAACATGAAAAACAGAGGGCTTTTTGCAAAGAATGCAAGGGAAATCAAATATGCCAACATGAAAAATAGAGGGGCTATTGTAAGGAATGCAAGGGCAGTCAAATCTGCGAACATGAAAAATTGAGGTATCACTGCAAAGAATGCAAGAAGGGCAAACATTTGGAGGGAAGCAGGAGCTGCCCAAATTGTAAAAAGAGTCCTTTACCAGATTCATTCAGGGTGGTGAAAAATGGTCAACGGACAAAGACATGCATCAAATGCCTGGATAAAAAGAAGGCCTCAGTGGAACGTAACAGATGCCCCCATGAAAGGGTGAGGGGCGAATGTAAGGAATGTAAGGGCAGTCAAATCTGCGAACATGAAAGGCGGAGATGCCAGTGTAAAGACTGCGAGGGAAGTCAGTATTGCCAGCATGAAAAAAGGAGGGCCTATTGTAAGGAATGTAAGGGCAGTCAGATTTGTCCCCATGATAGACAGAGGGCTTTCTGCAAAGACTGCAAGGGCAGTCAGATATGCGAACATGAGAGACAGAGGTATCGCTGCAAGGAGTGCAAGAAGGGCAAACAATAAATGGCTACATTGGCAATCATGGCAGGGGGCGCGTTAATCAACGCCCTAGCATTTTCAGGATCAAATTATTTATTCAGCAAACTTTCGGGGCACGGGGAAGCGGAGCGCAGGCGTCATGATGAAGCTATGGAAAAGCTTAACGCAGCCCAGGCCAAATGGGTACAAGATCGACAGGCTAAATTGGACTGGTTCGGAAAGCAACGGCAATTACAACTACAGGCCGGTAAAAGCCTGAGACAATTGGAGGTGATATGTACAAATATTACATTGCCTCAAGTGAGAGGGCACCACAATTGAAAGATTTCTATACACCTTCAAAACAACAACAGGATGGTGAAGTCATATTCATAGTGGGATCCCTATCTCTGCTGGGCTTTGTGGCCTACAAGTATCTGTAAAACGTTTTTAACATGTATAATAAACATGTCAAAAGCATTACACATTGTTACCGATGAGGAGGCTGAAAAACTAAGCCAAATATACTATACCCCCGAGCATCTGTGGGCCGGACGGAAAGCTATCAAATTGCTCGCGAAGAAGAGCGGTCTCTCAAAAAAGCTAGTAACTCATTGGCTTTCTCGTCAACTGTTGTGGCTGAGACACATCAGGGGGCCAAAACGTATTGATTATCCGCACTTCACCATTACAGCACCGAATGAGATGCACCAATTTGATCTACTGTACATGCCACATGATCGGTTGTATGGCAATACGTACAAGTACATCCTGACAGGGATTGACGTGGCCTCGAGATATAAAGTAGCCAGACCTCTAAAAACGAAAAAAGCCAGCGAGGTCGCGGAGATGTTGAAGGATATCTATAAGGCAGGACCCTTACACTACCCAGTAACCTTCCAGTGTGACAACGGCTCCGAATTCAAATCGGATGTAACCAAGTTGCTGGAAGGCAAAGGTGTGGAAATTAAACGGGCCACCACCAAATATCACCATACGTTTACAGCCTTTGTGGAGAGCTATAACAAGGTACTCGCGGAAAGGCTATTCAAGCCCCAGGATGCCCAAGAGTTGGCTTCTGATGAGACTAGCAGTATATGGGTCAAGCATCTGTATACCATCGTGAAAGGTCTAAACAATACCAAGACTGCCATGATCGATATGAAATCTAACAAGGCAATCAAGCTGGATGAAGTACCACTCGCAAAAAGCGAAGAATATCCGGAAGAGAAACCCTTGCCCGAGGATGGATTGTACTTGTATCTGCTCCAACCCAAGGAAGAGCACGGTGATGCAAGACGACGTGCAACTGATGCCTTTTGGAGCAGGAAAATGTATAGGCTGGATCGTATTGTGGCGGGTAGTCGCGTGCTGTACTATTTACAAGACGGTCCTGAAAGAAGCTTCGTGTCAGAAGAGTTGATGCTGGTACCGGAGGATGTCGAGGTACCTCCAGAGGAGGTTAAGGATTGGTAATAGCCCTCAATTTTTACTACCCACAAGGATAGTAAAAATTATCGTCTGCCTAATCCCATATTGCCGGAACACATCAAGGATTGGTAATAGAGCTCCTCATTCGTCATCATCATCATCATCATCATCATTCGGATCTCGCAGATAATCAAAAGGATGTAGGGTATAGAACGGGTATCCATAGACGATACCTTTGATGACATTGGGTTCATTTTCCAAATCAATATCGACTAGACGTCTATCTGGTATCGGAAAGTTGAGTATGTTGCCTATTGTTGATATATCAGCCAAATCCGATAGCTTCAGCCCCTTATCTTTGATAACCTGGTAACAGAGTGCACCATAGTTGTTCTCTTTAGCCGCAACGATATAGAGCCCTAGGCGTTCAGCATCATCCTCTAAATCCTCGTCGATCTGGCTTCTTACAAATGTTCCCCATGATTTTTCGCCTGATGATACCCTGTTTAAAAGCTCTTCGTCGGTTTATATTCAAACCCCTCGTAGTATACTCCATCTCGATACTTAAAATTTTCCAGGCAGGTAGGGCAATAACCAGTCACAGACGCTGCGTTGATACAACAGCGTAGCACAGGTACTTGTATATCGTAGTTCATTGTAAATTGATTTTGTTTTATGTATGCTTCCATCTTTTGATATTTCACCGGCTTTTAACATACAGCCAAAAGGGTCAAAAAATGATAATTTTAATACCGCAAAGGTATTAAAATTGTGTTTGGTTGGGTGTACACCCTGGAGGCCGGTTATAGCGACACTCATTCGGCGAGCTCCAGGAGACGTTCATGTGTATAGTGTTCGCCGAGCCTAAAATGTCTCACACGCTCGGGGTTTACCTCGATACATCCACGTTCTCGAAGCCAGTTGTAATGGACAATGGAATTCGGGGTCTCCGCCAGTACTACAATCTCACCCTTGGGATAATAAACAAGTTTATTTCTATTTTTTTGTGCTACATACTCCTGTTGGCCACAGATGGCTAGGTATTGAAAGGAATCGCCGTTATTCATTTGGATAATAACCATGCTATTATCCTTACCAGGATCTTCAAGGTGGGACACGGCACGTTGCTGTAGCTCCTCAATCTCATCCCCCAGTACCATAAACTGACTATCCCTATCCTCAATTTCATCATTGAGAAAGGCCAGGGCTTGACGCTGCTCCTTGAGTTCATCCTGTAATTTTTGCACACCTGCCCGGGCTAACCATTTGATGACCCCTACAGCCTTAGGCTTTTTTGACCTACGCACAATTTCCAAGGCGCCATCGAGCGTGACAAAGACGTCATGACCATTTTTCACCCTACCAAGGTGGCCCGGCTGAGATGCCCCTTGGACCTTACTATTTCGGACCTGGTAGATAGGAATGATGACGATATTGTCATATTTTTAACCTTTTCGATACCAAGGAAACGTCCCAAATCGGCGCGTTTAAACATAGGTTGATCATGGCTGTTGGATAGGGTCTCGATGGCTCCTGCGTTGAACATAACTTGCGACGACATTTTCTATATGCCAATGCTTACCCAGAGGATTTCACTGTGGTCATAAATGATAATTTTACTACCCTTTTGTAGGTAGTAGAATTAGTGCCCGCTTACGAACATAGTCCTCCAGGTTAATTTCAGCAAACACATAGCGATAAATCTTGTTAATGATGTGAAAAATGGAGAAGTTGGGGGCATCGGGGCTATATCGTATAAAGGTGCATCCCAAGGCTTGCTCGATATGTTTTTGTCTCTTTACCTCGTAGCCTATATCCCTATCAGCATGTCCAAATTCTTCACATTCGATAGCTAACCTATACCTTGGGAAGTACAGGTCGATCTTATATCCATCAATATGATGTTGCCATCACCATTCTTCACCGTCAAAAGCGGTGCGGATGTTGTAAAGGGTGCCCTCCTCCTTGGATAAAAGCTTTATGTTTTGGATTTCCATACCACAACGCCTCGCAATTTTAATGGCATCCAAACTTTTGCATCGAACCAAGATTTCCGTAACAGCTTCGGCGGAAATAAATATATCATGCCCATTTTTCCCTCTTCCCCGCATACCTAATCGGGACGAGGATGATTGAGAAATTTTATCTCTACGTTGCCCTTTAATATTTCTCTATCCTGTTTGAATCTTTGCAATACCCAAAAACCTACCAAGATCAGCTCTTTTGAACCATGGAGCCTCACAATCGTCATATAGGATTTCTACATGTGGGGCAAGCACCATAACAACCTTTTGAGATGACATATTATTTTTTGTCCTTTATTCAGGTAGATTTTTTGTATGGTCACTCGATAATCCTCCAAGTTCGAGGGTGTTCCAATCTGATATACAAGCAAGAGTGCTTGATCTTTCAGCTCAGCTTTGATGTCAGTCCAATCGGGGATCATGTTCGTCTCCTCGTCAATCATCCTCATGTCACTCCTTTCCGAGGGATACCAGAGAAAGAGTTGCTTCTTTTGACGTCGAAGGTTCTTGGGCAAAGCCGTATACGCTTGGGTTAATAGCCACAAGCTGTGCTTGCGATGCCTTCCCGAAATAGCCAATTCAAGCAGGGATTGTCGACGTTTATCGAAATCCTCGTTCGCCATACAATCGTCGACTATGAAGAGACTCTCCTCGCCTGCCAGCAGCGATGATACCCTTCCTATCCATTCAAACAGCTGATCCTTAGGATCTATCAAAAAGACATATGGATCCTTCCAGAGCGATGTCCTTTCCAAATAGGTGGTATTCCATTTCAGGGTAGGGCATAGTATCACAATATTGTTGAAGTGCTTCTTATACTCCTGCTCGAGGAGGTCCAGGACACGTTGCGTTTTCCCCAATGACGTCGGTCCTGTGAATATAGCCGTATGCGGATCCCTTACAACATCCATTTACTAATATGCCCACTTCTGATCGCAGACCTTTGAAACTACCCCGGCACATTCACTGCATATTAGTACACCTCCATGTCCATTCTCTAGAGGACCCCGACAGGCGGGGCATAGCTTGGTATTTTGGGTCTTATATTCAAGGGGTAGTGGATCAAATACTATCTTACCCCCTAGGTACCGCAATACCTTGCGGTACCTCTCGACGAGCAGTGCCTTTTTCCTGGCTCTCAGGGGGTGCTTCGATGAGTTCGATGTATTGGGGTATGATGTTGTAGGTGAATAGGGTATACAAAAGCAGATAATATTTATCCTGCTGAAGCCCCCGAATCTCCCTGTCAATATCAAGAGGGTCTACCTTGTATTCGATAACAGGGTCCTTGCATTTGGTACGCCGCCTCTCCTTCGCCTTAGCTAGGCAGCCTATACAGCTCTTGGTCCTACCATTGCCCCTAATTTTGGTCCGGGGCTAACAGTTTTTTACATTTTATACAGATTTTAGTCATTTATTTGAAGGCACCCGCCCTGTGTAATGCTTTGGAAACATCGGCAAGCGTTGGGGACTTACCGGTTTCAACATACCTAAAAGGTATCTTGTTATCTATATGTAAATATTCGTAAAGCTCCCAGGTATAGCCCTCGGAAAATGGGCCTCCGTATGGGCCCTACAAATATTCATTAACTCATATAGGGGCTGGGTCCCTATATGTTCACATTTTGTACGATGTTTGTTGCGTGATGTCTTGCTAATATTGAGGCAATTTATGCACTGTTGATTTAGCTGACCATTCCCCTTGATCCCGAAATTATCCAGGGTTAAGACTTTTTTGCATTTTGAGCATTTTTTACCCTCATCCATGTTGATTTATATCTCTCGTAGAGAGATATAAATTTTACCGGGCGCTCATTTTGGTTTGGGCACGATGCTTGCGGGGATCCATTTTTTGGATACAGCCATTTCACGACTTGCTCGGCCTGCCGCGTAGTAGGCCGTCATCTTTAAGGCGTCATTCATATCCATTTTGGCCGAGGGTCTCGTGATCCCTAGAAATTTCTTACCCGCCATAGCATAGGCGAATGTGAAGCTAAGGTCCACGACTGTTTTCGTACAACATGTCCAAAATCTCCTTTTCCTTCGGGGTTACGTTGCTTGTCATTTATATTACATCATTTTAAAAAATCAGGATGAGCCTTACCCTTTTGTTGAGGTTCGGGGGTTGATTTGTGGGTTTCTCCACCATTTTTGGCAGGGCTGGCAAACTTATATCAAACGCCAACGGCTATCGCAAGCACGGCAAGCGTACCTACGCCATAATGTATACATCCGTCGACTGTACGGAACTGGCCCCAGAAGAGGTTTTGACTGCAGGCTCTACGGTGGCCTCTTGTTGCTTCATTTCTTCCTTTCTTTTCTTCATCAGTGCCGCCAGCTTGTGACCCTAAGCCACACGCCCCGGATGCTTTACAGCCTTTGTAATGACTCGCTCTTCTTGTTTCTCTTCCTCACTCATTTATTATAGTACCGTATTAGGCTCTTTCCCTATTCTCCGCCTCCGCCTCATCCTTCTTTTTACCCATATGCCTCGCGGTATGTCCTGCTACAAGGAGTGGAGCTAAACATCTCCCAATAGTACAGTATACAAGGATACCTAGATCTGTCATATTATCCCTGATAATAGGGTCCTCTTCAATATCCCTCCGCAATTCATCAACACTGTCAATATCAACTATATTTCCAATCATGCTAGCATAGAGGTTGATAACATGGGTAGACAGTGCCCTAGCTGTTTTCTCGCCCTTTTCTTGGAGTTCTCGTTTAAGGTACTCAGTATGTACCTTGTCGATGGCCTCATCTGGAGCCTTGTCGACAAAACCCTCGGTACATTTTTTGGGCAGGAGGTGTCCTTTGCCCTTACGCAGGGCCTCTTTCAAAGCTTGGCGTTGATCCGCAGGTTTTTCGATATTTTCAAAAGATTCTGCAGAGGCATTGTCGAATACTTGTGCAATATCGGACGACATCTTTATTATACGTCGATATCGAAAAAGTACATAGGCCATCATGGCATAGGGTAGGAGTATAGCAATACACAAACACACCTCCATTTTATTCCCCTGTAGACGCCAGGCGGTAATGGCCTCTGGCAAGTGTTGTCATCTGGTCCGGTTGTACGATACGTTTATCGTCTGCCCTGTTGAGTGCCAGCTTGTTCACCTCCTGGGTATATACCTTATGGCCTTTATTTTGGATCAAGATCTGGCTTTTGTATATGTCAACGCCCTCTTCCAGACATCGTTGATAGTCATCGAAGGTTATCGACTTCTTGGTGACACACCTCTTGACGCCTTTCGCTTTTCGATCCCCGCCCTCCGGTGTAAGGCTCTTATAGGCGTATGCCTTGGCCCTCAATGTAATGAACTCTGTCATGACCTTCCCGCCCAGCTCATCCTTCATCAAGCCCACCACTTTCTTGTTTTTTCCTATAGGGAGAGGCCTTCCATCATCAGGATTATAGGCACTTGTATCGAAGCGTGCTTCAACGTTGTTGGCTATATCCTTATAAAAGTCATGGGTTTGAATGTGGTATACGAATGAGTCCGTATCCATGTAGCATAGTTGTAATTTAGAACCATATTTGGGTTGCATGTAATCGTAATGGAATTCATACATCACTATTTTTGACATATCCAATATAGCCTGACCGATGTAGACGGGCTTGTTCATTTTGACCTCGGTCCTGCCCATTTCAACACCCAGGAGGTGCTTGCTAAACCAATTTACGCCCTTAAAGTTTGGCTTCATTACAAGTTTCGTGTACTTCTCCTCGCTTGTGACCAGTTGGATGTTGCGGTGATTCCGGATGTTTTCCATGGTCTTGCCAAACACCGAGAGGTTCATCAATTTGTAAAGTCCTTCTCAAACTCGTTTTTGGCAGCCGTTCTAAGCCTTGTGTTATGATCGATATAGCCCCTCAGCCACGCCTTCTGATTGAACCTGATGACCCTATGGACCTTCTTCAATTCAAGCCCATGTTTTATGGCCTCGTGAAGGGCTCTGATATGTACCACATATCGACGTTTATAACCCAGATTCGGGACCAACTTCTCAACTTTATGCACCATCTTGCGTTCGGGTAGGAACGGCAACTCGTTGTGTTTATCATGTAGCTCCCTTGGGTAGTCGATATCTACCTCTAAGATGTACCCATGCCTGTTGTCCTCAACGAGCTTCCCGATCCGCCTTTCGGTGAATGCCTCAACATTCCGAACCCATTTGAACCCGTCCGTTGGTAGATCCTGCCTCATTGCCCAGCCATACAAATTTTGGCATCGAGGTATTGGATGTAGGAGGACTCCTCATTGGGGTTATACTGATCCCCCATATACTTATTATTTGCTTTGGCATATCGATGTACGGCCTGGACTATACCTCCTCTTATACCCTTCTCGAACATGAGGAGCATGTCGGGGTCTGTGAGAAGCTCTAGCTTTATACCCGTAAATTCCAGTGCTGCTTTCCAGGCTAACCCGGATGCGCTGTAAAAATGGGTGGGATCAAGGCTGTAGTTGTCCAGGCAGACGCCCCGAAATGTCTCGAAGATGTCGGCCAATAGCAGGACGTCTATGGTCAGATAGATATCGTGATAGTCTCCCATGGTAACATCATCGCCACCTGGAGTAATAACATTCCATACCTTTTTAGCGTATGCATAGTCATTGTCGCTGATACCCTTCATATTCAGCTTGCTGTAGAACGTCTGCTTTGGAGGTAGCTCTAATTCTTCAAATTTTTGCCAATTGTCCATATACTCATACGGGTATACGCCTTTTCTCAGCATTAGCCTGAAGGTCTCATCTTTGTCGATGGACTTTGCCATGGATGGTACGCTTGCCTTTACCCGGTTCATGCCTAACTGCTTCGTGGTATTCGAGTTGCAAGCCCTACACCAGAATTTTGCCACATACTCAGCGTCTATTTCCTGGAATTCAAGACCGGTATCTGCACACTGTTGACATTTCATACCAGCGGCGTTTGTACCAATGAGGTTGCTTGCCAATTTGTCCAGCGATGATGCCATAAATCGACAGCTATCGATGAATCTGATTTCGATTGTCTTGTTCGCCTCCCCATCATCAGATCCCATGCCCCCAAGGGGTACCTTAATTTTAACGTTGAAGCTTATATATTTCTCCTTGTTCTCAGCTATGCAACCGATGTCCTGGGTGTCGTACTTCTCACCCAATTCCCGTATGAACAGATGGGCGTCATACCCTGAAAGGTTGTGGAATATCACGGGTATGTGGCTAGGTATCTTGTATTTGAGATTACAGCTGTTATGCGCTGCACCCCTATATAACCCGGTATAGTGGCAATGGTCCCGAACTTTGCGGTTATTCTTGCTGTCATCGAAGGGCTTTAAACAGATATGACATTTCAATGCCTCGTCATGTTCTCTTTTTAACACCTCTGTTAGAGGCAGCATGTCCTGCTGAGGGTAGGTATGGTAGAGACGCTTCACCTCGTCCTCAAGATGGTTGACAAACCTCGTCACGCAGTCCTTGCCACGGTACACTGTCAGAGGGTCCGGAACATCCCCATAGGCAAAGGTGCTATATGTGCACCATCCAGATGGTACATGTTTGTTCAGCTTTTTAGTCTTGGTCTCCCTTGCATCCTCTTCCATTGGTATCAATAAGCTTTCAAAATCGGCATATATTGCAAAGGGTACTTTGAATTGCATCTGGCCATCCCTGTAGAATAACCATTTTTCGGCCTCTGTTGGCATCGTAATTTTAACAGCCCCGTGGTATATGCAATACCTATAATGTTTATCCCTCGATTCGGCCGTGGGAAAACCCTGTAGACAGTTAAGGCAGAAGTGCATTGGGTTCCTATTCCTTGAGATATCCTTGCCCAGGAGCCTCGATAGGCTTTTGACTGTCGTATAGTGGTTATTTTTATCATCCGTGATGTACAATAGAGTCACCACCTTGGTACGTCCGTTGTGCACCGATCGCCTCAGGATATTGATCTTCTTTCCCGTTATGTATAGGATATTCCCCGCAATGTCGGGGTTATTCACCTCAAATTTGTATATACTTTTGATACTTGTCGGAAACTCTATACCCTCCCAATTATAGAGGTCTACGTAGGGTTTCAGCTTGCCGATTCTTTGTGGGTCTTTTTCCATCTCCTCATGGTGTAAGGATGCTATTATACTCCATTTAAAGCACTCCTCATCCTCATTTTTTGGATTAATAATTGCCTTCTTTGAGGCTACCCATTTAGGTAGTTCTATGTAGGATGAGCCCCTTGTTAGTTTCAATTTATGGAAGTCCACATCAAGATGTAGAATTCGACCGATCGTAAAGCCACTTTTGGGTAATGCCGGGTTTTCCACATGTGTTTTAACCTGGGTAAACATCATATCCAGCATGTCATCTACGTTGCTACCCTGGAATACTGATGCCATATTACTATGAAATACTTTATTAGCCTCCTCATATTTGTCTTTGGTCCCCTCTATTGGCTTAATCCAATGGATCCATAGTGACAGCTGTATCTTTGCCGACCCCATATCTTCTACCTGCCCCTCAACCAGGGTTTTCACGTTTGGTCGCACCATCCCTATATACCCGTCGACGTCCGCTCCTCCTATACCGGGAATGCGGAAACTTCTGAAGGTCCTATGGTGAGCATGTTTATGTTCCTGGGGCGTAAAATCTTGCCCCGTTTGGTCATATAGTTTTTGGATGTCCTCCAGGTAGTCTTCCCCGGCCTCTTTTTCAACCTCGTCATGAAGTGTAGGTCTTATGTTGGCTGCCATGCCATAGAGTCCCATCACCCTACGTTTAAAGGCTGCATAGGTCCTCTTGACCCCCTCCTTTATAGGTTTGGGGACAGCATCAACTAACCAGTTATACCATCCCCGCATCTTAGTTTTCACGATCCAACGATTTTTCAACATTTCCTGTCCCTCAAAAATGTCCATGGCCTCTGGTGTTGGTACTATAGTCACGGGCTTGACTGGCTTTCGTTGTCCAGCTCTTCTGGCCGGTCTCTGTGGTACGTCATCCAATAAAGAAATCAATTCAGCCTTGCGTAGTTTGTAATACCCGGTTAATCCACGGGTTTTTGCGATATATCGTAATTGTTTTACGGTGTATGAATCCATCTCTTTATTGTATAGAGTTTTTTATTTTGTCAGACGATTTCATTTTGCTCGACCTAGCGTGTCTTTATTATGATCAGGGGAATTCCCCTACTCATTTTTGTATGATAGGGAATTCACCTTATGTGCGTAGAATATTATGGGATTGCGCTAGAAAAATATTGGGATATATTATTCTACATTGTTGTGACGTCATCATATTTGAATACTAGGGAATAACCATGACTATGTGCTGTGATTTAGGGACTTGTTCGTGGGCGTGCGCGTGTGCGTTTTAGGAATTGCGCCAGAAGTAACATTTCTCTAACTCTTGCCTATATAATCCCTCCAGTGAGAGGGGATGAGTCAGTTGCCGGATTAATTTGCACACAATAGAAAGCGATAGAAAATATGGATTCATCATTTATTTTTTACAATGGCCGTGACGGGGATCGCACAGAAAGAACACTGCGGAGAAGCCAAGTATCTGTCCAAAGACTGGCAATGATTTACAAGGTATGCGTTATTCACACCATTGTAGACTAGCAGAGTTTCAAAGAACTATGATAATTTCATTCTTGTTTATTATAGCTGGACGTTACATCGGTGTACATAATAGAGGATTTCGGTTCCTCAAAATTACGTTTGATTGCCTTCGGGAGTCGTGTTCTGGCACGTATTACCAAGTGGAGGGAGGACCACTTCAAGGCATTACTCGGGTTGGAAACCTACCGACATCAACGTTCAATGACATCGGCGCGTTTCGAAGGCCAACAATGTTGCATACATCTTCGTCCACGATGTCGCGTAAACGTGTAGGTGCGGCTGCGGAGAACTATGTTTTAAAAGTTGTTCTGGCGGATATAGAGAACAAAAAAATCGGTAAGTTGATATTATTCTGTACTAAACGTTCTAATTTTACACATTCATAAATTATAAATACTCATTTATTTTTACAGTTAATCAGAAACGAATTTCGTTTATAACAATAACGGAAGCAGAAGCAAACGTCGACGCAATCACGGAGATGGCAAAAACACGATTCGATGATCGAACGTTGGTGTTAGTGCAAGAGGTGTGTATATATATATTTAAATATGGACTGAAAATTCGGTCATGTTTTTTCTCTTCACGGTTTTAAAGAGAACACTTTCTTCTTACAGGAATAAGCTTCTGGAAAGCCGCGGCCCAGAAGGTTTACGCAGTAAAAGCCGATGATCTGGAAACATTTGATTATTTTACGCCACGAAGAACAAGCACACAGTCCATCAATTTTGGTGAGTAATTTTATTGTCGCCAACTTTTCTAAATGTAAAAAAATAAAGATCTTACTAAACAGTTAAAAAAAATTAATGTTTTAATCATTTTTCAAATAGGTAACTTTTTCTCCACGTTAAAAATATATCCATCCTTTCCAAAATATTTAATTTTAATTTATTTTTAGAAGAAATAAAGGAAAAACTTGCTAACCTTACCAGCCTCGTCTAATCTGGCGTGATTTTAACTTGTGATGACCAAGATACACGAGAGGCAGCACTGCGATCAGTATCATCTTTAAAGATCTGTGAGAAGGCAAAACAAAGCTTCGAATGCTTAATATGTCGTGGGTTGAGCTGGAGACCAGTGAAAATGGGTTCCTGCTGCAGAAGAGTAATTGGTTGTGGCGAATGTGTAGATCGCTGGTTTTCAGAAAATCAAAATTGCCCACATTGCAGGTCCAATGAACTCGACGCAATTTTTGAAACAAATAATTTTGATGAAGTGCTTGCAGAAATACGTTCTGTCTTTTCGGATTTATAAATTTTATAAAACACCACTGTTCTTTTGAAAAAAACTTTTTGAATACTTTTTCAAAACTAAAACACGGCATATGAGAAAAGTGGGACCCGATACCCTATGTGATACCCGAGACCCGAGACCCAATACCCTGATACCGATACCCGAGACCCGATACCCTGATTTTTTTTATTTATTAATTTTTTTTCGGTGATGTTTTATTTTAATAAAAATTCTAATTTTTTCTCATTATTTTCTTGTTTTTCAACCTAACATATCGGAGATGATATGTTGGTTTATTCGAAGCAAGGCGTACGTTCATCAAAGGATTTGGCGATACATATTATGTGAAAAATGCTAAAACAAAGAACAACCATTCACACAGTTGGAATGAACAAGAGAAAAAACGTTTTAACTTGTTGTGAAATTTGCTTTCGGTTTAAAAGTTTCGAAATATGTGCGCATACTGTCTGCATTGCATGCAAGTTGAATGTGGTCGAACCTCTTTTGAAGAAATGCGAAAAAAAGAGACCTAATCAGGGGCGGATTTAGACTTCGGCCACTTCGGCACTCGCCTAAGGAGAAATTTTGCCAATGAGAAAATCATGTGTATCTAAATGTAGAAATTGATTTAAAGCAACGCATAATTTTTATTATAAGCGTTTAATAAAGATTCCTTTGCGCCCAGGATCCGAGGTAATATTCTTATCTCCACTCAGGAGTGTTTGCCGGGGCTCGACTCTCCTTCGATGTGCTTTGCCGAAGTACTATGGTTCTTACGGTAGTCGAACTACATTTTGCGGGACTTTGTTTCTCTCGATTCCTTTGTTTTCTGCCGTAAAAACAGTCGACTTCGGCGGCCGCCGAGGTGTGGACTTTTGGACTCTCTTAAACAAAAGAAAAACAAAAGAATTATGACGTCGAGAAAAATCTCGCCGAGGTGTGGACTTTTGGACTCTGGTTAAAACAAAAGAATTTGTGACGTAAAAAGAATCTCGCCGAAGTGTGGACTTTTGGACTCTCTTTTAACAAGAAGTCGTCGAAATTTACGGTGAAAGAAAGATTGATATTAGGGGATGGGTGCGTACGAATAATATACTCTTCCTATTGTTATTGCCTCGCGGTAGCCGGTCTGTTTGATAGGTTCGGCCAACTTCGGCGAGCTGCAATTCCGAAGTTTGCTTCCAATACAACTGAAAGAAGGCTAAAGGAATTGTTTTGTATTGACTTCCATTTACTTGCTGCAAGCAAGTAAATGGAAGTTTTGAATATATGATCAGGGAATGAAGTTGAGCAATGTTGCTAAGAAGAAACATTACTGGAAAACGTTTATTCTCTGTGTCGCCTGTGATTGCAAAAAAGCTGTTTGACAGAAAAGGAGGCTTTGACTTAACAAAAATAATAGCTTTAACTCACTGATTACGCTTTCAGGTACATCTGTTTACTTTTAATTCCATTAATCTTAGAGTAAGATACACAATTGCTTTCTATTGCTGTGCTAGCAAGTGTGAACATGAAACTGTTTATAGTTTCACTTTCAACAAATTTGAAAAAGCCTTGTGTCATATTCAAAAGAGCTTTGTGTTATCTTGGGTTTCTTTTTTATTTAAGTAACAAGACATTTTATAACAAGACAATAAATCGAATAGCTAGCCAGCTGGTTACTTTTTGTAGCTGGTAAAGGTGTAATGTATAACAATTTGTTGACTTCATAACAACTTTATATGTTTACTTTTGTAGATTCAAAGCTTCTGGCAATAAACACTTTCCAAACGATTTTTTAACATGCGACAAGGCCAAGGAAGAGAACACTAGTTTTGGGAGGAAGACTTTGACAAGACTTGATGATGTTTCGGTTTAAAATCTCTATCCTCTTATCGAAATAATTCCTGGAAATGGTGCTAATTATATATATACAATTCGAATAAGAAAAAGGCATGGTTTTATTTAATGGGTGAAATGACAAAAGTTTTTCACATTTTTACTAAAGAAGTTGTCATGCTGATAGACATGGAAAATGTTTGTGGTTCTACCAACATGGCGAAAATGACTTAGCATATATACTTATTACAACCCTATCCAGATGGACACAAAAATGTGTAATAATGTAGTTAACGATATCTGTTCTTGAATGATTTTGTTTTGTTAAAAATTTCAGCTATTTATAGTAATTATCACATAACAGCTAAAAGGTATTTTCAAGTTTGATTCAACATTTTAAGAGTCTGAGCCAGAAATGGTTACCGAAAAATAAAAACAGTGTTTTTCTTGCTATTAAGCTAATAGGGCTAAATATTTTTTGACTGAATGTTGTGTTGTTGTGTTGTAAGTTTGTTTTTTTAATTAGCTATTGCTGCTTAAAAATCCAAATTTTAAGTAGCTGCCTTTACCTGTACAAAATCTTGATATATTCTTGTCATTTTTATTTTATTGTATTTATCTCTTGTTGTTTATGTTGTTGTTACTATGATCTAATAATACAAATAAAGCCTGTTCACATATGCATTTTTGTGTTGTTGTTTTTTGCTTATTTTTCTTTTAGGCCTCCTTTTTCATGTTATTAAATTTTTGAATAGATTAAACATGAAAAGTTTTTATTAGTAATATATTATAGTCAGAAATTTTCGCGACAACTAATTTTCGCGATTTTCGCGATTTTTGGGCATTTTCGCGAAATTAAAATGCCGCGAAAAAAATTTAATTGACGAAATCGCGAAAATAAAAACCGCGAAATATTTTCTTTTTTTCTTCATTTTTTAGTCTCCACAGGGTAGCAGACGTAAAATTTTCGCAACAAAATAATTCTGGTGATACCCAGTTTGATAAAACCCGGGAAAATTAAGGAAGAAATGCACTTTTAAACACAATTTTAGAAGGCGGTTTGCCTGTTAACCTAAATGGCATTTTGTGTTATAAATCATCGATCTCCTTTTTTATGAAATTTCCTCTTTTTTTAAACTTTCCTGTCTAACTCTGACACCTATGAAATCTCTTCAGTTTTAATTCTTTTATCCCTAGTGACATTCCTAACCAGATACCAAAGGCCAGAAGAGGTCGGAGGACATGGGTCTAAAAGACAGTATGGGATTTCGTTTCGACATTTTCCTTAACGTCAATACCATTATTTAGGCAAACGCCGAGGCGAGTTTGAAAGGTTGTACTATCCTCGCTTGATCAAAAACAAAGGTTCTTCCGCTACCTTATTGATTATAACATTGACCTTTTATGAAAAAAAGCTTCCTTTTACAGATGTCATTATTAGAGTAGAAAAACGTACTTAAAAATCATATTTTTTTTTCCTCCACTCCGTAACTCTATGAAATTCGCGAAAATTAAATGTCGCGAAAAAAATTCAAGGCAACGAATCGCGAAAATAAAAATCGCGAAATTGTCCCAAAATTTTTATCGCGAAATTAAAATGTCGCGAAAATTTCTGACTATAAGGTATACCGTTTTGCATTACCGAATTATAAGAATAATGTATGTCTTTTTTACTGAACCTAGTTTCCAAAAATTTATTGCCTCAATATTAGCCAAAAGCTATTACATTCATAACTTGCAAAAACAAGCCTGTAAATATTTTTTTCTGGATGTGAAAGAAAGAAGAAGTTTTGCTGGCTAGCTAATTTTAGCCTTAATTCTTCTGAAAACATTATTTGGCTTTCATTTAAGAATTTTATGATTGTTTTTTTTTCAAATAACATGTAAGAAATGGGCTTGTAAAGGTCCTGTCTGCTGCATTTTGGAGTGCTGAAATAGGTAAATAAGCTAAAGCTTCTGGGTCTTGGGGGGCTTACAGCGCCCCCCAAGACCCCCATCTGTTTAAACACGCGCAATTTTTGCGTGGCAAAAATTGCGCGTTGGCTTCGCTTCGCTTCGCAAATCCGCCTAAGGAGAAAAAAATCCTGTATCCGCCCCTGCTAATGTCAGAAACTTAGTAGACTTTTCTAAAGAGAAAAACGCGGGCAAAAAGAAAACGAAGGCAACTCAGAGATGAAAAGGGCCAGCTAACGTCAAAAAGGTTCCAATTACAAATTTAAACGATCCATCAGTTCCTGCACAAACACCATCTACCCTACCGTTATCGCAGCCTACTATTGTTTCAACTACTTCACAGAAATACTTCATATTCAACGCAACCAATATATTATCTGCGCCTTCAATACAAACATATTCAATACTACCATCAACCCAACCTATTCCACCTTCAACAACAGTTAATAAACCAGCCCCACCTGTGCCAACAGATAATGATTATGTCTTGTTCCTTCTCAACTACGCCCACAAGAATGTATTAACTTGCTATGGTTGTGGAGGAAATTTTGGACAATATACAAAATTTAATCGTGGTTTCGAAAACCAAAAGGAGTTATTTCGACCCTACAACGAAAAAACAAACATACTCTAACGAATTTAAAAAAGTCTACTATCACTTCAATCATTCATGTTTTTGAGCAGACAAAATAATTTTTTTTATGGTAGTTTCATTGTAGTTCCTAGGCGATATAAAACCATTGTTGAGCCAGCAGCATATTCGCATATTACGTGCAACAAATATTTCCGTATAACGAAGAAATATACATATCAAAATGTGTTTTTATTATCGTTCATAATAAAAAAAAATAATAATAATAATAAAAAAAAAATATCAGGGTATCGGGTATCGGTATCAGGGTATTGGGTCTCGGGTATCGGGTCTCACTTTTCTCATATGCCACTAAAACACCCCGCATGAACACCCTTCTTCATAGAGCCTCAAAACATTACCTTTTTTCTACATTATTGATTTGACGATGATCGATCACTCAAACTATCTTTACATAGTTTTAAGGCCGTGCGATGCAAAAAAATCTTTCTTTTTGAAGTTAATTTTAGCGTAGTTTTTTTAAATGTGTACTATATACTTACAACGGAGAGAGGAAGGCGAAAATCTTCTTTACCACTGTTTTTTATGACCCGGTTTTTATCTATCACAGTGTAAATATTTTTAATTTTGTAAAAACTTGTATTTTTTTATGTTTCAAAATATATTTTATTCTTCACAATATGTTTTACTTATGTTTTAAAGTAGCGGCAATACCTTAGCTTCGTAAATCACTTATTACGATTTTGCATGCACTTAAAAATATTTGCCATAAAAAAGATGCTTTACGCATGAGAACGAAATAAAAAAAAAATTCAGGCTAACCAATGTTAAAAAACACTCCAAGCCGAAGACGGTTTTTTTGCAATTGTTTCGTTGATTTAAGGAGCATTTCGATTTCAAGTTAATAGAAACTAGGTCTTTCGCATGTGTTTCAGCGAAGATTAAAAACACTCTTGACCTTTAGCGAAGATTAAAAACACTCTTGATCTTGTGAGGTCGCGCGACAGAATCCGGGGGTACATAAACAAGATCTTTCTGTGCGCCCAACTAACAACAGGGTAACAAACTTCAAAGGAGATAAAAATTAATTCAATTGCTTTTTACAAAAAAATTCTTATGTTTCGTTTGAATATTTTTTTGGAAAGGTAATCCGTACTAGGAAGACTAAAACCTTTTTTCCTGATAACAATACAGAAGTGAGCGCAAAAGCAACAAGACAATTTTACAAAAGAGCGTTGTATCTTTCAGTGATATCAATAAAACAATGTACAGCATGTCGAAACGATCTATCATTTTCGTTCACAACATCGTTGTAAATTTGTTCAATATTACAGATTTCATTAAACTCTCTGTTTCGATTAGCTGAAAACTGTGGATGGTCTTTTAAAGGATCGTCACCGAATTGGTTAGGCTCGGAAATCCGTCCTTGATATGTTTGGTTGTATATTTGTATAGCTGTTGCGGTGCCTGGGACATTACTTTGCTGCACTGGAGGATATCGAGTTGTCATCTCTTTAATATTCGATGGAACTCCTCTACCTGAAACAAAATTTAAAGGTGCAAAGAAGCTGAATATTTATTGTTAACAAGATGCCAGAACTTGTATAACCTACCAGGTATTGGGTGACAGTTCCAGGCTCTTACCAATGTTTGCAGCCCAAAGTTTGCGACTTTGCAGGTGACAAAAGAAACGCAGAACTTATGAATATTGTTATCCATGTCTATAATCAATGAATTGTCCATGTCGACTAGTATTGATTTGATTGGATAATTAACTCGACCATTAACTTCAACCCAAAATCTTTCAATTGGTAGACTCTAGAAAATATATGAAACTTATGAAAAGTTAACCTGTGCAGAAGATGATAGTCGTATTTTTCGTATTTTTTTGTGATGAAAGAACGAAATGTTTTTAAAATATATTTATAATAATAAAGTAATTTACCCTTTTCGATTCTGTTTGTTGATAAGGTAAACTTAATTGGTCACCACGAATATTTGCCAGATACTCCTGCATCCCCAACATGAGAAAAATTCTCTCTGTCGCTTTTAAAAACTCGCTAATTTCTTTGAAGGTTTTATGTTCTTAGCCACATTTATAACGTAATCTCGGTCGAGGCTATCCATTATTTTGCGCGTTAAGATATCTGAGGGGTAAGCGCGCGTAAAAACCTTAGGGCCTTTTTATATGAGAACCGGGAAACTCGCCCATCGAGTTTCCCGGTAGAGCGGGCTAATATCAACTCGGGTTTATATGTAAATTTGTCATTTCCCATCCCGGGTTTATATGAAGAAAAATTAGCGGGAAACTAAAAGTGGCGGGGTGAATATGTAAGCAAATATGGCTTCCAACAACAGAAAAAAGAAGATAGCGATACTGTTGATGCTTGAAACAACTGTGTTATCACTATTAATTATTTCTCAAATTTTTTGAAAATTTTAGTTATTCCATCATTTCTGACCAATTTAAATATTATTCATTAAAATCTTCCACACGCTTGAAACAGGATTAAAAGTTAATCTTAGATCATTCTCAATTATAATTTTAGTGAAACCTGGTGTTTTCAGCATGTTTCATGGTTTTGTTGTCTTTTATTACAAATACACTATGATACAAAAACAAATATGTCCATTGATATGCATTAATAGTGATAATTATTTGCTCCTCTAAGGTTACATAAACTTTTTCCGTACTTTGCCACCGGGTTTTTCTGTTTACATGGACAAATATCCATCCCGTTTGACCGGGATCCCGGCTCACTTGCCCGGGATCTCGGTTAACCGAGTTTCCTGTTGTAACCGGGGCGAGATGAATATGCACTATATAAACACGATTTCAATTTTCAGCGTTTTTCCGCAAATATCCGAGATCTCGGTCATGCGGGATATCTCGGTGGACCGAGTTTCCCGGTCTCATATAAAAAGGCCCTTAGAATAGAAATCAATTGTTCGCCCTTAAGATTCAGTTTGACTGGCCAGCCGAGGAAAGATCTTGAAAGTCCGGGACATTTGCGCAAACCTAACAAGTCAAGTGGGGGGTCAATTTTCTTTTCAAAAATCGTTTGAGACCCAGCGTAATTTTTCCCACCTTAACTACTCCGATTTCCCGGTGGTAAGAAAAATTACGCTGGGTCTCCTGGCTACAAAGAGCTTTGGCTGTAGTAAGTCTAATAAAAAGCCCTTGCAGGCTTAAAGATTTCGGATTCGCACCTTGCGTTCGTCCACTTCCATCGAACCTTCTGTACATTTTTAAGTTAAAGTCAAAAATGTTCTTGAATAGTGCCAATAAGTGCGTGAGGATCCTGTCCTAAATTAAATTTTCACTATGTATTTAGACATATATACATGTAATGAGAACTTCAGAACATTATGTCATGCTGAGGGTATAAAATAGATTTGATAAACCTTTTTTTTTCAATTATCCCGCATATAGAGGGAAAGATACTAAGAGGGTAAAATTTGCCATCGGGGTGACAATGTAGGCTTTAGCTGACACATTTGAAACAAGCAAAACATTCACTAGTTGATTGTTAATCCATTTAGTATCGATTAAACAATTACTGAGAGTTTATAGTGGCTGTTCATTTTTAGTTCATTTTTTGCAAGTTACATCGACGATACGACAGCGTACAGGTAAATCAGTGTTTGGAAGTATGATCTGAAAACGCACTTCTTTCCTGCAACATGACGAACCGAATTCCAACATACGAGAACTGACAGTTGTCAACACAATTTTGTGTACATACTGCTTTATGAAACTAAAGCTTGTCTGGTAATCGATGTTTATGACTAGTGGAATTGTATTGGCAAGGTGTTCGAATACACATGTTGAACTATGTAACGAATTCAACAGTACAACTTTGTCTGCTTGTTCAGTTTTAATGAAGCTATTTCCATCGCTATTGCATTGCCATCATGGTATTGGAATATGCATGTTGAACTATTGGATAAATGTGCATATTTTACATGGCTAGCCTCACAAATATCGAGGGATATACCCTGTCTATTATTTCCAGGAGGGGCCATGGCTTAGATGGAGAGTCCTAGAGTATTTAATGCTCATTTTGAGCAACGCAGACCCAATTAGTAGGGCCCACGCTCTACTAGACAACTCCCGGCAACATCCAACGGCCCACACAGTGTGCCATCTCCCCAATTTCCCTCACATGGCTTGGGTTAACCCGGGGCTATGGTAACATTCACTCGCCCATGTTGAATCGTCGTCAAGAGGAATCGAACCCCGGTCTCCCGCACAGAGTACGGAAGCTATAACCACTAATCTACGGCGCCACGGATGATTTCAACAATGGTATTAAATTATGATTGAAGAACAAGGACGTGTGTTGTACCTTATTCCAAATAGCACTTCATATTCGATAAAAAGTGCACGAGAGATAATTTGAAAATTGTATTCAACATGTACGCCATATCTCAGAAAAACGCTTTATTAAACTTTCAGAGATGGTTATTAATTAATGTTCCACCTTGCAACAAACGGAATACAGAAGATGCTTCTTCATTGTTCAGGGTTCAGTAAAGTTCTTCTTATCTAACATGCAAGTGGTTGTATACTATTCCATTTTCAGTATCATATCAGCTTCACTATTTAAGTCCTTAATTTTGCCACTTTCAAAGTACATCCACATATTTTACAACATTTTTACAACGTCAAATGATACTCAACATTTCAAGTGAGTGGAAATAAAGAAGCTAGCTGGCTATCATCACTCATGTGACGAATTTACTCAGAAAAGCTTATCAGATCAGAACATTACCATGACAGAAATGCCCGTCTAGTTCCTCTCGCTGAAAACGCCATCATGAAAACAAACTTTATGTTTACGACAGCATATTCTGCTTTTATGACAAGGGGGTAACATATGAGGAGAATAAAGGAAGTAACAATACAACCTACTAAAGTCCCGTATGAACGAAATAGCCTCTTTACCCTAAATGTAACCTTATTTAATACTTTTATAACTTTTAAATAATTTTGTGTGAACTATATTGTGTCAAAAATTGAGATATATTTCGGGTACAGCCCCCGGGATTATTTTTCAACACAAAGCAAGCCGGCCTGAACCCTGATTGGTGGTCCTTTCCGTCACAAAAAATACTCGAACCTGATTGGTTGCATTATACGTCATTACAAGAAGTTGCCCCCGCAACGGAAACGGCATCGATGGCGTTTTGGTCAAATTGCCGGACGAAGAAAAAAAGAAAAAGGAGGAAAATCGGCCGGTTTCAATAAGAATTCGGATACGATCCGAAATCTTAATAATCAGTTCTGAAGCCCCTCAAAGAGTTCATCCAGATTGATTCTGACTGCTCTAGATTACCAAAGAAATGGTAATTTGAGGATTTAAAGCATTCAGAGCCAAATCTCGTGTACCAAAGAAATAGCCCCATACTATTTATTTTTCTCGTTTATAAAATAAATGTTAATTAGCATTTAGGGCAAAAGAAGAAGATATATTGCTTCCCCACTTAGTTAGTGGCAAAAACAGTCAGTTTTCTAATGTGTTTTTTATAGCGTAACTTCTCGTTTCTAGGCCTTTTTACCTAATCTAAAGTTTTCTGCTGTTTTAGAAATATGCAAATTATAGTGGAAAAAGATCATGTCATTATTCATTTACTACCACACCAGGGCTTTGTGACTTAAGATTTTATGCACAACACGCTACATAAGTTGTGGCAGTAACCCTTTTAAAATTTCACATATAATTCGATACTAGGACTTATTTTCTATATCCATATTTTTCTCTTATACCACTCGCATTACGATTTAATAGCTAGCTATAATACTATTATTTTTCACTAAAAATATCTTGTTTCAACAATTCCTCTTTAAACTTAAACGTTGTGAATAATTAATTATTCTTCCAAATATAGTTCCAGTCCTACGCGCTTGTAAAATTATGCAGAAAGAAATGACATAATTATTAAAGAGAAACGTTAATAACAACAAAGATGGCGCATAATATAGAATTTTATGACGATCTTTATAGTACTGCATTGCGCTAGCTTCAACTTCTGATAGCATTCTCCTTTTTTTTATGAATGAACAAAAAAATTCCGCACACCTTTTTAACTTGGTTAACTCAAAGTTCATTTATAAACAGAAACTGGTGAAAAAATTAAAGGTTGTAAAAAGTTAGAGCTCGTAATAATCGATTTTTTTCTTGTTTTGAATACATTTTTAATTAAAAAAATTCTGCTGACTCAGCAATTTAGATAATAAGGCAAGGCAATTTTGGAGATATAGTAAGGGATCGTCTCCGAGATCGTTTCAAAAAAAATCGTTTCAAATCGTTTCATTTTTTAATTAGCATAGCATGTGATACGAATTTGAAACGATTTTAAAGTAATGTTTAATTTTTTGAAATCGTTTCAGATCGTATGGAAATCGTTTCACTATTTTGTAAATCGTTTCATTAAAAAATAAAATCGTTTCATAATCGTTTCATAATCGTTTGAAGATTGTTTTATTATATTTACTTGAAATCGTTTCACATACCATAATTCGTTTCAAAATCGTATCATTATGATCGTTTCAGTATATTTATTTTAGATCGTTTCAAAATCGTTTCAAGGTGTTTCTTTTACATTCTTTTAACATAAAAGAATAAAAGAAATTATTAATATAATAAAGGTCTCTCAATAAAACCTACGCGCTGTCACATAGGTTTTTCTATCGCTGCTTTTCGTTCTTAAACTTTTAAAATGCGATCTCAAAAAGCTTTTCTATCACCGTTCTTCATTCTTAAATTTTTAAAAAGCGATCTAAAAAAGCATTTCTATCGCCGCTTTTCGTTCTTAAACTTTTAAAATGCGATCTAACGAAGCATTTCTATCGCCGTGCTTCGTTCTTAAATTTTTAAAATGCGATCTAAAAAAGCATTTCTATCGCCGCATTTCGTTCTTAAATTTTTAAAATGCGATCTAACGAAGCTTTTCTATCGCCGTTCTTCGTTCTTAAATTTTTAAAATGCGATCTAAAAAAGCATTTCTATCGCCGCATTTCGTTCTTAAATTTTTAAAATGCGATCTAACGAAGCTTTTCTATCGCCGTTCTTCGTTCTTAAATTTTTAAAATGCGATCTAAAAAAGCATTTCTATCGCCGCATTTCGTTCTTAAATTTTTAAAATGCGATCTAACGAAGCTTTTCTATCGCCGTTCTTCGTTCTTAAACTTTTAAAATGCGATCTCAAAAAGCATTTCTATCGCCGTTCTTCGTTCTTAAATTTTTTTTCATCGCAATATTTTCCATTTTAAAGGAAATTGTTAGTTTTAAGAAAAACTGTTTATTTTTAGTTTTGAAAAACTGTTTTACGATATTTACGATAAAAGATGTTGTTGATGATGTCGATGTTGTGTTGAATAAAAGAAAGAGAAACAATAATTTTACATTTATATATAAGTTTAATTGGTTTTTAATTAGTTCAACATCGTTTCAAAATTCGTTTCAAGAACTTCAAAGACTTTTACATCGTATCACAAATAATATTTTGACAATCGTATCAAATTGTTTCACAATTTTTTCTAATCGTTTCAAAATCGTTTCACAATCGTTTCATTTTTACGTAGTTTATACAAAATGGTTTCGCAAATAAAATATGAAACATTTAATTCGTTTCATGATACGATTATGAAACGATGTGAAAAAAATATTGAAACGATTTCCATACGATGAAAATCGTTTCAATTCGTATCAAAACTGAAACGATCTTGGAGACGATCCCTAAAGAAAAACCTTTATACACAAACACTGAGTAAATAATGCAGCTGTTTGGACAGCTAAAAAAGGGTTACTGCCATCTTAACACGTATTTCCTGTGTGCAAACTTGTAATTTTTTCAACTCTTGAGGTTTATTCATGCTTACAACAAATTACTTTAAACTTTACTGCTTTTTTTCATACACAACTTAATAATGGAATATCAAAATTGGTGTGGTAAAAAAAATTAAAACGGGCATTTTATTTCTTGTACGCTGTTAGATTTCTGTGTGCACGCTCGTTACCATGCAGGCAATGCAGTACATAGGAGTTGCTATTTTGGTGTGGGGAACATTTTATAGCATAAGACCAATCATTAATTGAATATATTTGGTCTAACATTGATGAAATACTTAATTCATTAGGTGAATAAAAGGAAAAATATGTTTAAGCTATATCCAGAAGAATATGGTTTATAAGAATATCAGGTTGGGATTTGTGGTTAAAAATAATAGGTATATTCCTTATAACAATAGAGAAATAAGAATAATGACCAGCCTGGTTAGAATTTGGGTATTCTTATAAATAAAACAAGTGTGTAAGACTTTTATACTTTTTATGTTAGGTATTTTTTATTATTTATGAATGCACCGCTAATGTAATAAAAACATAAAAATTGAGAAAGCCCTAATTGGAGTGAGAATCATGTTCAGTGATGTTTTATTCTTTGCAAGGGAAAAGAAAACAATTCTTCTTGAGAATAAATCAATCAACGAAAAAATATATGGTTAACTTTTTGGGAGCCACATTTAAGAAATTTTTTTGCTTGCTAGTACGCTGGAAACATAGATTATTTTGACATTCAGTTAACTTTGTTCAGGGTTTTTGTATAGATTTGTTTTTGTGAATTTTTGACAGGTTCACAGAAATAGGTGCCTACAAAACAATGCATTTCTGTCAATTCTACAAACGTATATGCAGGTAATGAGTTTATAACAATTGATCTCTGACTAATTTCTCTTTCTTGTATCTTTTTAATTTTTGTTTTGTTTGTACTTGTTTTCAACACTTCAATCAAACTTAATTCCCAACTAATTTGTAAATGTGAGTCAGTATAATATTTTGCGGGAATATGTCAAACTCCTAGCAGAAGATTTTATATATAGTCTTGCAAGATTTGAAACCCTGTTATATTTATTTTTATTGTTTAATTTCATTATCACAGTTTTATTTGCCCACAATCTTTTCACACATGAATAATTTCTTGATCAACTGTTAGTGTTGGAACAAATGGTAAAAATCATTTGCACTATGTCTAAATAAATAGCAGTATATATATATGAAAGTTTTATTTTCAGAAAGGCAAAGATGTTTTATACATGCAAAAAGAATTCATAAAATAAATTTTTTTTCTCGATACTTTTGGAAAAAGAGAAGAGACACGTCCTTAGTAATTGTTTGTAACTTAGCAACTAAATTGCTAGCTTTTTCAGGATTAAGGTGTGCTATTGATAACACATGCTAAATGTTGAATTTTGTAAATACCTAGGAGATAGTATCTAAAACACTGCATGTGCTTTTTGCTGCATATGTGCTAAAATCTTCCAAAAAAGGTTGTACTTCAGATACATAGTAGATCAAATATTTGAAGAGATGTTCCTCAAATCTCTGTACATACAGGGAAGAAGATGCTGAGCATACCATAATTAATTTTCACAAATTTTATTGGCTTTGACACTTTTGACATTTCGTTTTGTAACGAAAAGGTTATTTTTGCATAAAACGTCCTGGCAAAATGTCTTTATTGAATTGAAAATTAAAATCATGTAAACATAAAAAAAATCATTTTTAACAAAAAAAAATCCTTTGAAAATCACAAAAAATGTAGTTAGTTACTATAAATCTCTGTAAATTTCTTTAAAAAAGGTTCATCTCTGATAATGCATGAGATTTTGATTTATTCCCTATGACTAGAAACCGTTGTTTACCTTTTTATTATAATTGTTTATCAATTTTATAATGTTCTGTATTGTTATATTTTACAGCTATTTTGTTTTCAGAAGTATAAAAATGTTGAGTAAAGAAATTGCTATTGTGGCAGCTGGTTCCTTGGTTGCAGGTGGCTTGTTTGGATATTTGATTTCATCAAGGTGGTGTGGGAAGAAATCTTTCCAAACCATCTTCAAGTCATATGAAGATAACAACCCAATTGTTCATTATGTTACCGAAAACTCTTTAAGGGAACCCAAGATTTTAGAAGAGCTGCGAGTGTACACCCAACAAAATGTTGCAATGTCGTTGATGTTGACAGATCCTTTACAAGCACAGTTTTTCCGCTTGCTCCTCAATATGTTGGATGCTAAGAAGTGCATTGAGGTTGGAACATATACTGGGTATAATGCTTTGAATTGTGCACTTACCCTTCCATCCGATGGTATGGTGTATGCATTAGATATCAGTGAAGAATATGTGAATCATGGAAAACCATTTTTTGAGAAGGCAAATGTAGCAGAAAAAATTGATATTAGAATAGCACCTGCTGGGGAAACAATGGACCAATTAATCAGTGAGGGTCATGCCGGCACATTTGATTTTGTTTACATTGATGCAGACAAACCAGGATATGACATGTACTACGAAAAAGGTTTGATCCTGGTTCGAACGGGTGGTGTTATCGTTCTTGATAACATGTTGCAGCATGGGAAAGTTGTCCAAAGCAAAGAAACGTGGAATATCTCTACTCAATCCATTGATAAGTTAAACAAGAAAATCAAATCTGATGAACGTGTTCAAGCATCCTTCTTTAATCTTGGTGATGGAGTTACATTTTGTCGAAAAATTTAAGTATGTTAATGCATTTAAATGCATGTCAATTCTTTATTGTTGATTGATGAATAATTTTTGACAATTAATTAGTTTTGTTAAACTATCAACTTTTGAATTTTGTTAAAAATGATTTGTCTTCTGTCATGGCTGTGTGATTTTATTTGTCATGTTTTATAAGAGTATTATGACAGTTTTAGAACAAAATATATTCAGACTCTGTACGACAACACAATTTGATGTTCAGGCTTATACAAATGTTTATAGTTTTTCTATCTCAAAGTTATCCTGACATTCTAATTGCATTGATCTACCAGCTGCAGAAGTAAGTGGTAAAAAGTAAGTAAGTGATAATAATCATTCTCCCATACTTAATTGTAGTAGGTCCACCCCCCCCCCCTAACAATTTTTACCCCTTCCAAACTACTGATCAAAAAGACCGTTTTTTCAAAGTCATTGCGAGAGTTTGAAAAGCTGTATATATATCCTATTTCAACTGTTGTCAGAAATTTAAAGAAAATATTAAACAACAGAAAAATGTTTCGAAACAATGCAACAGAACTGCGCTTTCATTACTCTCTTTTAAAGAACAAGCTCTTCAGTATTCAGTGCAGACTTACAGTGATGTGATGAAAAGAAAATGTATTAGTAGGCTATTTAATTTCATAGCAGGGAAAGCTTTTTCTCAAACTACTAATTTCGACTTGGATGTCTACATCCCCTCTCTTAACAATTAAAACTCCCCTAAACTCCCCTACAATTAGGTACGGGAAAGTAAATTAATATAATTTTTTTTATTAAATTTATATTTTTATGGAAGAAATACGAAAATAGATATTAATGTTGTGGTCTTTTAGTTTACTTTTCTGTGTCACTCTGTGGTTGCAATGAATCTAGGGAAATCATTCATCATTATCATATTCTATAGCTGACGGAATCGAGACTTTTTTTGTGGGCATACTGGGCTTTGCTGAAACAATGGCAATACATCTGGCTGTAATTTTGCTTGAAACTCAGAGGGTGAACACATGATTAACCAGCTTTGGTTACCTAGGCTGGCTAGATGTGCCAAAATCTTACTTCTATTAAAGATCCTTCAGAAAAATTAAGACACAGTGACATAAAAAAAGAGCCAGCATGGCATACTGACCTCATGCCTTATTAAGCCAAGGTTCTGGTTAGTTTGGCTGACGTTTTTCGTGTGACTGATTCAGCTTAGCTAATTGAAGCGACATTTACGCAAAGTTATGTGATTTCAGTACAGAAATGGCAAATTGAAGAATTCAGGGTTTCGACATCTCTTTAAGACTTTTCTAATCTCAAAAACACAAACTGTTGAGATGTCTTCCCATCTTTTTTATTTATGATTTCTTAATTTTTCTACAGTATACAATTTATGTATAAAAAGGTTCATTGTATAGTGTTTTGGATGTGCTTTAGTATTTTATATTTTTTGACCAATTTATTTTCTCCCTATGCAGGAAAAGACATCAATTCTTTTTACCATAATGTAATGCATGATTTTGAAATAAGTTTTCAATGTTGTGTTAATTTATTGCTATACATTAAATTTATTAATTAGCAATATGGAGAAGATCTTAAGACAAAAATAACACATCACCTTGCCTCCTGTAAGCACACAGGCCTGACATATTATTAAAATAGATGCATCTTAATGTAAAAATGCCAACTACCAACAATGTCTATAGTATTATCTACTTGTGTTTGTGTCATGTTTGTGTCTTTTCCTTGGGTATGTACCTCAAACTCAATGAATCTGTTCTTGAAGTAGACTGTTTTAAATACAGCCCAAACAATGATTGATCATCGATTGTTGTTGTCCTTTAAAAGTCGTTTCTAGCAGAAATAAATTTGTCAGCCATGTACCTATGAAAAATACAAACGACAAGTAGCAACTCTACAAATAACCTTTTTATTGAGAAATTTGTGACTTTGTGAAGTATAAGGTAAAAAATAATGTGCACATGGAAAAATATAAACTATAAGAAATTATATTAGAAATAACAGTGAAGGTAAATAATTGTCACAAAATCTTATTGTGATGAATTTAGCAATTTATTGGAAAAAATTAAACAAATATATACAGCATTTTGATAGATTGGTTTTTTGTAATAAACTTCGTAATTAAAATATACTCTTTAAACTAATTTTCATGACTTTTTTTAACTGAATCAGATTACTTCACGTGATCATCCTTTTAGGACCATTTTCTCGCTTTTAAAAAATGAATGCTGTCAAAAAAGGGCTGTGGGAAAACAAACCATTGTTGCCGTTTTTCTCTTTGAAAATGACACGTAATTAATTGTATCTGCAATTTTTCCAGTCACTTGTTTATATTATAGCAGTACCATGCCATTGAAATGTTGCATAAAAACACCCTGGGTATTTTTTAAAATGTTCAACAATTTTTTGATAGGCAGAATTAATTTTTGGGACAGTTCTTTAAAAATATTACAGAGCAGTAAATAGGGAGATTCTACAGTGGCTGTTTTTTGTATATTGTCTTTGACTATGAAGTAACGTTGATACTGTGTTGGTTCAATTTTTTGTGCTTATTCTGCAATTTTGACATTTAAGTCTGTTAAAGAGGAAGTGGTATTGATAACTTTAGGTTCTGAAACTATTTCTGGTGTATTTTTCTACTATTTTTATCTTAGCAGGTTCATTATTTAAATATAGGATATTTCATGACGGTGGCCTTCATTTACCCAAAATTTTATTCTGCTCCTTTAATCTTCATAAAATTTGTTTTCTGATGGTTTAGTGTGTTTTTTTTTACTTTTTGATTTTCTTTTTTATTTGCAGTGAATTTTTTTGAATGTCCAACTGCTGACCAATTAACGGTATTAAACGTGTGCTTCTTTGTTAATAATATCTTTTTAACAAACAGCGTTTCTAATTCAGTTTATTTCATGTCAGAAAAAAATTGCCAATGTGAAATGACATTTGCTTGCCTCACAGCTGCAAACCTATTTCACAAGCTCAAATAAAAACCACATCGACAAAAACTTGCTGCTGTGATTTTTTAACACATTTGCCTCGGTGATTTTCAACATGAATTAGAAAGGCTGACACATTTATATCAACAACTGCTAGAGACTAAAAAGTTACGGAGGTTTGCTTAACAAAGAAGTAATGAGTTTTACTATTGCTGGTATTCCTGCTAAACGCATCGCTGCTAGTGCTGTTACTGCAGGTATACATTTTCAATTTTGGTATAGCCAGTTAAAGCTTAGTTTGCACTGTAGTGGTTATCACATTGCGTCTAATTTCCAAAGGGTTTATGTGACTATTAACCCTAAACAGATGTTTATTTTCGCAGATGTATGAAAATGAATAGCCAACTAAACGCTTTAATTTGCAAAAATATCAAGCTGCTTCCAAGTGGAAGAAAAAACTTTGTTATTTATTTATATAAAGAAGAAAATATGGGGAAAAGTAAATGTCAAAGAAGAAACTGTTTGGTTTGGGACCTTTTAGGAAAAGATAACAATTTAGACATTATCGTATTGGTCAAGAAATAAGGCTGGGTGATTGAGTGAACTATATGTAACATTTTTTTAAATAATTTCTAATTTTACTTTCTACCACATGGTTAAATAACCTGGACAAATTAGCAAATGTGTCAAAACTTTTTGATATTTTCACATTTTTTTTATTTTTTCTTTGAAATAGATCGCTCCCTACAAGGTCAAAGTCATTCCAAAGCAAATAATCTAATCGTGTTAGAATTGCCAAGTGAATATGTGTGAATCACATTTACAGGAGTAATTTTTGACTGGATTATTTGAATATAAACGTTTTGATGGACATTTGTTGCTTTTTAAGCTCTTGCTGGACTTGGTTGTGGAAAATGTTGGCGTAATTTGGAAAAACACCCAGGAACAGGAAAAAAGATAATAAAATATTCAACTATAGGCGGTATATAACATTTGATTCATCGGTAACGTATACTATTCTTAAGAAGCTGCTAAGGTTTAACTGTTCACTTTTGTACATAGTTATGCTCACTAATTTTTTTAAAGCAACAAATATTTACTTTCAATGTTTCTCCAGATATTAAAAATTTTTTGAAACTATTTTCTTTAGTGAAAGTAAAGTTGGTGAAGACTAACAACTGTAATAAAGGCCACCTAACTATTGCTTCCAAAGACTTACAGTGATTTTAGATTAAAGTATCTATATGAGGTAATATCCCAACTTTTTTGTGTATCAGGTTTTGTTGGTGGAGTTGTGGGACTTAGTGTTGGTACATGGTATGGCCGCAGAATTGTTTTACTGGCAATGTCGCAGACAATGTATGGCTATTTGATGACAGCAACTTTTCTAAGTGAGTGTAGTGTCGCATGTTTCACTTGGACTATCCTGAATAGTAACCATTTATTTTCAGCCCAATTCAGCTCTTAAAGACCACTTTACAAGCTAGTTTACTCGTTGTCATCGTCCCTGTCAAAAAATTACAGGCACTTGGACATATGCCCTTGGTGGAATATGTAGACAACAAATTAGTTAAGAATACTTTCTAGTTTTTCCAAAAATCTGATGTTTCACGCTATGAAATATTTCAACGTCAAATTTTTTCATTACTGGTAACGGAAAACGTCAAAGTTTGTTGCTACTAAACCAAATCTTAATCCAACTTTCTCAGCTTCAATGTTTCTATCCTGCATATTGGCTGGCAGTTATTAGTAAAAGTTGCATAATAAATTTTTCTCTTTAAATTTAGATATTCACTCAGCACTGTCAAACGAGAAGATTAAACTGTTGTCAGACAAGAAGGAGATGGGTGGAGTTCTTGTTAGTTCTATCAGTGGAGGTCTGACAGGAATGATACCTACCATTCTTATGAGTAAGTCACCTTATTTAGACCATGTTTCCATTATTTTCTGATAGTCAGTCTAATATTTTCTGATAGTCAGTCAAATATTTTTTCATAGTTAGCCAAATATTTTCGGTTAGCCAGCCAAATATTTTCGGTTAGCCAGCCAAATATGTTTTGATAGTCAGTCAAATAATTTTCTAATAGCCAGTGAAATATTTTCTAATAGCCAGTCAAATATTTTCTGATAGTCAGTCAAATATATTCTGCTAGTCAGACAAATATTTTCTGCTAGTCAGACAAATATTTTCTGCTAGTCAGTCAAATATTTTCTGATAGTCAGTCAAATATTTTCTGATAGTCAGCGAAATATTTTCTGATATCAGTTAAATATTTTCTGATAGTCAGCCAAATATATTCTGATAGTCAGTCAAATATTTTCTGATAGCCAGCCAAATATTTTCTGATAGTCAGCCAGTTATTTTAGATAGATAGATAGATAGATAGATATATGTATAAATATATTTCGCCTTTAATAAAAAGTTACATATGCGCTAATTGTTCACAATAAAATGGCAGGAGCAAGTAGAAGGCATCCAGCCTTATCACCAAGCCCCTAGTTGTTTATTATAGCCAGCCAAATATTTTATTGGACTTGCTTGAACACGAGATTTCTTCTGAAATTTTGTTTAATCCATTCAATGAGTAGTCTGCAAGCTCAAGTAATGTACCGCCATTATGCGATTTACAACATGTCCTGCAGAGTAAGTACACATGAAATGATATTACTGTACTATTTATTTTGGAAAAACATACTTCAATTTCTTCTTCAACTCAAAATCCTTTCTTTGTGCTTGCTTTGTCTTGTTTTGACATAAAAACAAGTGCATTTGTCGCAGTAAAAATACTATCAGCAGATATATATGTCGTTCTAGCTCAAATTTCTGCCACGCTGTAAAATTATTGCCACACCATGTTGTTTCCTCCTATTTTGTCAATGCATTTCGATTTCTTTCATTACAACGGTGGCATTCCCTTCATATTTTCCCCATGCTTTTTCTTGAGTTTCATAACAAATTATTTTTATACTTTCTTAAATGTTATTTAGCACAATATCTCTGAAAGCATTGTCTTCCTCCAAGTTTATAATGAACGAGAATTTGTTTACCTAGATTTGCTTCGTTTTCATGCACGCAAGATATAAATTCAAGCAAGATGTATCAATCTGTAAATTGGTTCTAGTGCAGAATCCCCACATCCCTTCCGCCGCGTGTTTTCACAAGCACTTCCCGACTATTTTAGCATCAATAAATGTATTGTTTTTTTTTTTCAGAGGCCAGATTAGCGCGTATCGTGGCCAGTTTTTCAAGCGGAATTTTTGTTGGTTTTCTGGGTAAGTTGAGTTGTGACTGATGTTTGCAATAAGACGGAAGATGCTTTAAAACATCTTTTATTATGGTAATTTCTTTGTCTTTCCAGGTAGCGTCACTTAATAATTACTGTAGATGTTATTTTGACTAATTAAGCGTAAAAGTGAAACTTGCCCATCAATAAATTAATGAACCGATTATTTAGCAATTCAATTTCGACAATTGTTTTTAATCATGTTTTTAACATAACAGTAGGTATGGGTTTTACCCGGTCAAATAAAAAAAAATCGTTTCGAAAAGCATACAGGATTTGTTCATCTTCATTTTAGGTCAGCTTCTTTACGACAGAGCGTGCGTGATGAGATTGGAATTTTTGTTACGTCAAACCTATCCAAACTTGATCGAGCAACATCAAGAAGCGGAAGAATACATGAACGACCAACAGATCAGCAATGTCAATTACACTGGTCCAATCCGAGTAAGTTTTAAACCTGTGAAACAATTATTCAAAAATTAAATTCAGGGGGAATTTACACCTGGCTTTGAACTTTTTTCTTTCTTATTATTTAAATCTTGCATCGTCAATCGCGATTTTTCCACACGCGAATCTTTCTCACCTGCAGAATGTATTTAATCTGGTAGTAACTTTAATTTTATTTTCAACTCTTTTACTGTGGCTTATTTTGTCTCTTCGTGTTTTATTTCATTTTGATTTTGTATTATTTATCTTTTGAAGGGTAACCCCGCTTGGTTAGATTATGCAATTTCGATTTGGGGCGATCTTGGTCGAAAATAACGAGCCTTCGAAACATTCAAACCTCAAAACCGAGAATAGGTGGCTGATACGAAAAAATCTTGTTAGCGCGAAACACGAAAATGGGAAGACTTGTTGTGCGCAATAACGAAGAACAGATTTTAAAATAATAGAAACTTCCTGAATTATATTTTTTATATAACGTGATATTTTCTTAACCTTACAAGTATAAGAGCAAAATATGTAACACATGTAAAATGTTGCATGTACATTTATTTATCAACCTATACATACCTGTTTAAACTTGCAAATGGGTTTCACAGTTAACAAGAAGCCCTGCGGCTTGAAGATTTCCGTCATTAGCGTAAAAGATTCTGAAATTTGAAGTAGACCTTGAAAACAGAGAATTATGGGGTAAACAAATCATTAAGTATCCCAATTCTCAATTATTATTGTAACTAACCTGCAATGTTAAAATACAACTCAATAAATAAAAAAATAAAAATAAAATTTTACATAATAGCTATATGAAGTATTCTAAAATAACAGTTCAAACTTTAACTGGATATTTTAAAAACTGATCAGGAAAATTCCAGAATACAAATCTTGTTATGTATAAACTTGACGATTCGAATATAAAAACTTCTGAACAAGCTCAATTTGAATGAATGAAGTAGTTCATTGTTAATTAATTCAGCAATAAAAATACATATTAGCATTTGAATGTTTCAGTTTTTAGGCCTTCAAAATTTACTCTCCTGCTGAAGATTTTTTGAAAATGCTGATGGTGCATGGTTTGGTTTGATAACAGCTGATCCGAAAACGAAAGTACGTTTTAAAAATGAAAAACAAGAATACAATTTTGCCATAAACTGCATTAAAACCAGGTTGTTTAATTATTGTCCCTTTAACCTTTCTTTGCCTTTTTGATTTGAAAAGGGAATTTATTAAAAAAAGATACAAATCAATGCCATGTGATACACAAGGTATATTATATATATAAATATGTATATATATTTAATCAAGATGGCTTTTGATATGTTTGTTAAACAAGTAAGCATATTAAGCAGGCGATACATGATTTGAAACCTGTGGACAATACAGGATTTATTTTGTCGAAATCGATTTATTGAATTCAACAAATTTGATCGTTTATTATCCTTTTTTGATTGAATTCTCAAATTTGAACTTCTTTTTGGAGATTAGTTGCAATTTTTCATTTTTAGGACATTGATTGGTATTGCTTTGTTTGACAAATCTAAAAAGTTGAACATTCTAACTTTTGAAATTTCAAATTGGCAAATTGAATTCAACAAGTTGAAACAAAAAAGGGTAAACACACAATTAATGAATTTGTCGGATTTGATAAATCGATGGTCCTTCTCGTGAGATTTTTTAAAATCAAGCATTTTCTAAGAAATCTTAGAAAATATTTTATGATACTTTGGAGAAGTTCAAGAAAGTTTTTCAAACAAATTAGTTACTCAGGGAGAACTGATAATTAGCCAGTAACAGAATAGTTAGTCGATGCAGAATAATAATTATATATATGGTGCGTACAGTATAATCAGCCGCTCATACAGCTAATTATACGATAGATATATTTTTTATACTTAAATTTCCACACTTTTCTTCGTTATCGATCTCCCCATAGCCATCTATATTTATATAGATCCACATAAAGTTCTAAAAATATTTTGACTTGTCAGTTCACTATTTTCTATTTCGATATGATTGTTTATCATGTCGTTGACCTGAAAATTTAAGTTTGGCGACGTTTCGATAGATCCTTCTCTCATCATCGGTCCACATAAAGTTGTGCTTCAATTAAAACCAAAAAAAGGAACAAGAAACGATTGTGCAAAAGAGTTATTAATTTTACTGTAGCAGTATGTCTTATTATTAAACAACACACTATTCTGATTTCAAGAAAAGATATGGAATAGACGTAGTTAGATGTGAAGAACACAAGGAAGCATTTAACGGCTTATACTGTGCGTAGCGTCTAAATTATCCTGCATCGGCTAACTATATATTCTGTTACAGGCTAACAGTTCACCCTGCCTGTTCGGTGCAAGCAAAAATAAACTTTTGTCACCTTTCGACAACTTTTCTGCAAAAAATATAAAAAAAACCTGTGCGAATATATATCTTTTTATTTGATAGAAGCACATACAAAGTGTCGTTTGGAAGTTATTTTTAGCCCCCTTTTTTACCATAAGAACAGGATTTGGGTGTCCAGTCATGGAAAAAATACGCAAAGCAAAACAAAGGTTTTTTGTTGCTGACTCTTTAAGAAAAAAAGGCGCTCTAATTAAAGCACTATTTTGTGTAGCTAGCTAGCTCGATAGCTATAGCTAGTAAGTAAGTAATTTCAGACTAATAAAAGGGGTATGTAAGTACCAATCAAAAGGAGATCCAAGTCAGCACCAAAAATTGAGATAGCTAGCTAGCAAGCACACTTTTCTCACTTATATGTAAAATAATTCTTACCTGATAAAATACACGATTTTAAAAAATAGTGCTTAGCTCCCAAGCTACATCAATAAAGCTACTACGACCAACCAGACAAGCAAGGCGCGACCACAAAATGTAAGCACTTTTAGTCATGGCCGTACACGGAATGTTCTGGCCACACGAAGAGTATACAATCTCTGTTCAGATTGATCATTAAATTGACATAGATTAAAATGAAGCATCTTCATTGGCTTTCGAGAAGACGGAAATTTTCCGAGGTTTTAGCCTGGCCACAAATAGCGTCCGGGCTCTGTGCTCTCTCTATATAGATATCTTCCATCAGGCGATTTTAAAGATTCCGTCCCGCTTAGCGTTGACGGAAATCAATTAAATTTGATATTGAATTCAATTTGCCAATTTGAAATTTCAAAAGTTAGAATGTTCAACTTTTTAGATTTGTCAAACAAAGCAATACCAATCAATGTCCTAAAAATGAAAAATTGCAACTAATCTCCAAAAAGAAGTTCAAATTTGAGAATTCAATCAAAAAAGGATGATAAACGATCAAATTTGTTGAATTCAATAAATCGATTTCGACAAAATAAATCCTGTATTGTCCACAGGTTTCAAATCATGTATCGCCTGCTTAATATGCTTACTTGTTTAACAAACATATCAAAAGCCATCTTGATTAAATATATATACATATTTATATATATAATATACCTTGTGTATCACATGGCATTGATTTGTATCTTTTTTTAATAAATTCCCTTTTCAAATCAAAAAGGCAAAGAAAGGTTAAAGGGACAATAATTAAACAACCTGGTTTTAATGCAGTTTATGGCAAAATTGTATTCTTGTTTCTCATTTTTAAAACGTACTTTCGTTTTCAGATCAGCTGTTATCAAACCAAACCATGCACCATCAGCATTTTCAAAAAATCTTCAGCAGGAGAGTAAATTTTGAAGGCCTAAAAACTGAAACATTCAAATGCTAATATGTATTTTTATTGCTGAATTAATTAACAATGAACTACTTCATTCATTCAAATTGAGCTTGTTCAGAAGTTTTTATATTCGAATCGTCAAGTTTATACATAACAAGATTTGTATTCTGGAATTTTCCTGATCAGTTTTTAAAATATCCAGTTAAAGTTTGAACTGTTATTTTAGAATACTTCATATAGCTATTATGTAAAATTTTATTTTTATTTTTTTATTTATTGAGTTGTATTTTAACATTGCAGGTTAGTTACAATAATAATTGAGAATTGGGATACTTAATGATTTGTTTACCCCATAATTCTCTGTTTTCAAGGTCTACTTCAAATTTCAGAATCTTTTACGCTAATGACGGAAATCTTCAAGCCGCAGGGCTTCTTGTTAACTTTGAAAACCAAAGACACATTTACTTGTGGCTTACCCCGGCGTGCGAAGCCGGGTCCTCGGCTAGTTACGTATATTATAGAAAATCAATTAATTTGACTTGTTGGGACATTAATATTAACACGTTAGTCCCAATATTACGTATATTATGGAAAATTAATTATTTTGACTTGTGATGACATTACTATTACTGCGTTAGTCCCAATATTACATATATTATAGAAAATCAATTATTTTGACTTGCGAGGACATTGTAATTAGCGTGTTAGTCCAAATATTACATATATTATAGAAAATCAATTATTTTGACTTATGAGGACATTAGCGCGTTATCCCCAATATTACGTATATTATAGAAAATCAATAAATTTGACTTGTAGGGACATTATTATTAGCGTGTTATTCCCAATATTACGTATATTATAGAAAAACAATAAATTTGACTGCTGGGGACATTATTATTCGCCCGTTAGACCCAATATTACGTATATTATAGAAGATAAATTATTTTGACTTAAGGGGACATTAGCGCGTGAGTTCCAATATTAAGTATATTATAGAAAATCCATTAATTTTGACATGTAAGGACATTACCGCACGAGATTGAATATTACGTATATTATAGAAAATCAATATATTTGACTTGTAGGGACATTATTATTAGCGTGTTAGTCCCAATATTACGTATATTATAGAAAACCAATAAATTTGACTTGTAGGGACATTATTATTAGCGTGTTAGTCCCAATATCACGTATATTATAGAAAATCAATTAATTTGACTTGTAGGGACATTATTATTAGATTGTTAGTCCCAATATTACGTATATTATAGAAAAACAATAAATTTGACTTTTGGGGACATTATTATTATTAGCGTGTTAGTCCCAATATTTCGTATATTACAGAAAATGAATAAATTTGACTTGCGAGGACATTATTATTAGCGTGTTAGTCCCAATATTACGTATATTATAGAAAATCAATTAATTTGACTTGTAGGGACATTATTATTAGATTGTTAGTCCCAATATCACGTATATTATAGAAAATCAATTAATTTGACTTGTAGGGACATTATTATTAGATTGTTAGTCCCAATATTACGTATATTATAGAAAAACAATAAATTTGACTTTTGGGGACATTATTATTAGCGTGTTAGTCCCAATATTTCGTATATTACAGAAAATCAATAAATTTGACTTGCGAGGACATTATTATTAGCGTGTTAGTCCCAATATTAAATATATTATGGAAAATTAATTATTTTGACTTGTGATGACATTACTATTACTGCGTTAGTCCCAATATTACATAATTTATAAAAAATCAATTATTTTGACTTGCGAGGACATTGTAATTAGCGCGTTAGTCCAAATATTACATATATTATAGAAAATCAATTATTTTGACTTATGAGGACATTAGCGCGTTAGTCCCAATATTACGTATATTATAGAAAATCAATAAATTTGACTTGTAGGAACATTATTATTAGCGTGTTAGTTCCAATATTACGTATATTATAGAAAAACAATAAATTTGACTTGTGGGGACATCATTATTAGCGCGTTAGTTCAAATATTAGGAATATTATAGAAAATCAATAAATTTAACTTTCGGGAACATTAATATTAACACGTTAGTCCCAATATTACGTATATTATAGACAATAAATAAATTTGACTAGTGGGGACATTATTATTAGCGCGTTAGTCCAAATATTAAGTATACTAGTCGATAAGGCCCGTGGAGAAATCCACTTAGGCAGAAGGACAATGGGAAAATAGGTTCTTTTAGATGTTTTTCTGACGTCAGCAGTGCATATACAAAAAAATGTTCTTAAAATCTTACACAAAATGTCAAATATCAAATCGCATTAAGTCCTCCACACAAATCTTACACAAAATAAAAAAGAACAGCTTGCAAGGTGTAAAATCTAGTTGATAAAAAGTTACAACAACGACACTCACAACATCGACACTCACAACACTAAACTCACAAAACCGACAGTAAGAAGACCGACAGTTACAACACCAACAGTCACAACACGGATAATAACAATGTCAGAAATAAAGCATCTCAAATATGTTACATCTTATAAGTGATTATGTTGAAAACCCTCGGTATTTTATTCTGAAGTGTCAAAAAGGAGGCCTCCAAGAGTTAGCACAAATCAACAAAAATAAGTTTTTTACACATTTTAAATATTGTTTTTCCATTACGCTTATACAAAAATATGAAAAAGCCATAGTTTGGAAAACATCAAATTTAAATGTAGAAAAATCAGTCATTTCGGTTGCATACCATCCTCTCCCACAAAAATTTACACAAAATGTAAAAATCAACCCGTTAAGAACACAAAAATTTTCTCTTTTAGTTCCGTACTGCCCTTTACCAACAATTTTAAACATAAATGTCAAAAAATCAATGAGCAAAGAATAAACTTGAATCAACAAAGATTATGTGTAGAGCTTGAAACACTAATCAAAATAATGTATAGAATCATGTACAACACCAACAATAATAATAAAGTCAGAAATAACACATCTCAAATGTTTACTTCGTTGAAAACCTTTAATATTTCAATCAGAAGTGTCAAAAAACATCAAATTTATATCTGGAAAATCATTTATTCGATTACATACATGTTTCCCAAAAATATACACAAATTGTAAAAATTAACAGGTTAAGAACACAAAAACATTTTTCTTAGTATGATGATCTGTAGTTACCTTTACCAACCATTTTAAACGTGAATGTCCAAAATGAATAAGGAGTAAATTTGAATCAACAAAGATATTATTTTTGGAAAACAGAGTGTATATACGGTCCGTCCTCACAAAAGTTAACACAAAATGTAAAACGGATCGGTTTTTGAGGAGCACATCCAAATCAACAAAAATCAGTTCATTTAGCATGTTCTATATTGCTATTGCCCATAAATCGTCCACAAAAAGGTTATGAAACACATCAAATTATAGAAAAATCAGGCATTTCATAAAATATAAAAAACAAAAAAGTTTTTTCATCATCACCAAACACAGTTATTACCACAATTATAAAATTCTTAACAAAAACGTGAAACCATGGAATTTTCTTGCAGCAAAAATGACATCACATACAGTTTAGTTCTCCCCAACAAAAGTTTATAATACGAACTATGAAAAAGCCATTAGCTTACACAACAGTCTTCAGTGGAGGCCAATTCCACAAAATTTGTTCTTTCAGTATATTGCATGTGGTCTTTTTCCCACAAAAGTTTACACAAAATTTTAAAAAACAGCAGTTTGCAACACAAACAAAAACACAAACAACCTTACCATCCTCTCATAAATTAAAATAAAGTCATAAACCCACGTAAATTTCCAATCAAATGTCTACACACCTCCTGTAAAAATAACCTGGCATTATATGGAGGCTGACAAAAGTTTAACAGGATGTCAGAAACAAAACAATAAAAAATAACTTAACACACACGCTTTAAATTCTCAAAAAATTTATTCCACTTGTCATATTGCACGTGGTTCCCTGTGAAAATGTGAAAATAATTATAATCTTATGGGCATAAAAATACATCCTACTATCCTGCAAAAGTTCAAGTCTTTGAATAATTTTGTAGGTAGCTAGCTAGCTTTTACATCATCATTCGTGCTCATAAAAGAAGAGAAGTTTGGAAACTAAGGTAGCTAGCTATAGATAATTAAAAAAGACGAATAACAACATAAGTCATAGGTTAGAGCTAGCCATGGGGATGGGGAGTAGGACTTGGAGGCTAACATTAGCCAGTTAGCAGTAGCTAAGACAGCCAGTTAAATATACTTAAACTGGGAACACTTAGCTAAAACTAAAGCTATATAGCTATTTATGCTTAGTAAATCACATATAAAGAGAAACAATAATAATGTAAAAATAATAACATTTACAGTGAGTTCAACAAACCAAAGTTTTCCGTTTGTTAGTCAGCTAACAGCTTTATGTAGCATTTTGAATTTTAGGACAAACACATTTGTTACGCGCCAGGGGAAACATTAATTATTCAACAAAATGTAAACAAATATGGCGGCTAGTTTTTTTTTAAAAAAACCGGTAAAATATATAACTTTAGGAATTTGAGGCTTTTAAGTGGCTTTTCCTGGAAAATGCGAGTCTGCTTCCTCCAGCGACATAAAAACGAAACGTCTGAAAACATCCTTATTAATTGTGATTTCAAATCCACTTCAAAATTTAGCCTTTATTTTCTACTTTACTACTTTACTTCTAGCTCTAGCTAGCTACCAATTCTCACTTCACTTCTTGGACTTTTCTTTCTCTGAATTACTTTTTGCACTTTTTTCAAGACGAAGGGACTGTTTTCTTGTTGTTGTTTTTGTGTCGAGGGTTACCATTTTTCGGGAGTTAGCCGTTAAAATTATTTCAGCAAATCAAGTTGCTTCATTTAGATCACGTGATGTAAACAAAGTAAACCCGCTGGCAAAATGGATATAACTTTTTCGGCGACTTCAAAGGAAATTTCGGCGACATCTAAGGAAAATAAACACATCCACCTTGCCTGTTACAGACACACAGACACACTCTCCGTATTATTATAAGAGACTAGTCGATAAGGCCCGTGGAGAAATCCACTTAGTCAGAAGGACAATGGAAAATAGGTTGTTTTAGATGTTTTGATGACGTCAGCAACCCATCCACAAAAAATAAATAAATTAGAACCTTGTTTTCACGTTGCCTCTATTGTGTAGAGGTTAAAACGCTGATGAAGAAAATGTACATGATCATGTGCTCTTGATGAACGGTTAATGAGATATAAGGCTTGGAAAATTGTGCTGACGTCAGCAAAGTCCCCTGAAAGTACCAAAAAATTTTTTTAGGAAATTTGTATACCCGTTGTCTTCATCATGTAGATCTTGAAACGCTGATCAAGAAAATGTATTGGATCATGTACTTTTGACAAACGGTTGCAGAGATATTAGGGTTTTTGATGACGTCATCAACCCGTCCATTCCGAAACGGATTTGGGGACCCAGGTTTGGAAAATTTACCCAAATTGGTCCTAGGTGGTCCCTAGTTACCCACGCGGTGAAAAATCATTGACGTCACCACCTCGTTTCCAAGTTATTTGGCCTCAAAGTTTTAGGTGCACTGTAATGGCTTCATTGATTTAATATAGGACATTGACGATAAAGTAGTGTTATTGACGTCGCGCCGTAACGTCAGAAAATTTAACATATTAGACATGCATTTTTCGGCAACATCAAAGGAAAATGCAGACATTCACTTTGCCTGTCACAGAGACACGGAACTGGCGTATTATTATATAGACTAGTCGTAAAGGCCCGTGGAAAAATCCACTTAGGCAAAAGGCCAATGAAAAATAGGTTGCTTTAGATGTTTTGCTGATGTCAGCAGTGCATATACAAAAAAAAAAGTTTTTTCAATCTTACACCAAATATCAAATGTCAAATCGCATTAAATCCTCCACACAAATCTTACACAAAATAAAAAGAACAGCATGCAAAGTGCAAAATGTAGTTGATAAGAAGTTACAACAACGACACTCACAACATCGACACTCACAACACCAATACTCACAAAACCGACAGTAAGAACACCGACAGTTACAACACCGACAGTCACAACACAGATAATAACAATGTCAGAAATAACGCATCTCAAATATGTACATCTTATAAGTGATTATGTTGAAAACCCTCAGTATTTTATTATGAAATGTCAAAAAGGAGGCCTGCAAGAGTTAGCACAAATCAAGAAATATAATTTTTTACACATTTTAAATATTGTCTTTCCCTTAAAAGCTTATACAAAAATATGAAAAAGCCATAGTTTGGAAAACATCAAATTTAAATCTACAAAAATCAGTCATTTCAGTTGCATACCATCCTCTCTCACAAAAATTTACACAAAATGTAAAAATCAACCAGTTAAGAACACAAAAATTTTTATTTTTTAGTTTGATGAACCGTACTGCCCTTTACCAACAATTTTGAACCTAAATGTCAAAAAATCAATAAGCAAAGAATAAACTTGAATAAAAAAAGATCATTATTTTGGAAACATTGTATATATACGGTTCGTAAACAAAAGTTTACACAAAATGTAAAACAGGTCGGTTTTTGAGACACATCTAAAGCAACAAAAATAAGTTCATTCAGCATGTCGTATATTGCCATTACTCATTAATCTTCCGCAAAAAGGTTATGAAACACATCAAAATTTAAAAAAATCAGTGATTTCAGTGCATACGGTCCTCGCGTTTAGATTACAAAATATAAAAAACAAAAACAGTTTCAGTCAGAAAATTAAGTATTTTTTTATCATCAGCAAACATTTATCCCTACAAAACCGTGAAACCATGGAATTTTCTTGCAGCAAAAATGACATCACATACAGATAGTTCTCCCCAACAATGGTTTATATTACGAAATATAAAGACATCAGCTTATACAACAGCTTACAGTGAAGTCCGATTCTACAAAAATTTGTTCTTTCAGTATATATTGCATGTGGTCAATTTCCACAAAAGTTTACAAAAAATTTCAAAAAACAGCATTTTGCAACACAAACAATATAAACTGACTTAACCATACCATCCTCTCATAATTTTTTTTAACCCAAAGTCATAAACCCATGTAAATTTCTAATCAAATGTAAAAAACCCCTGTAAAAAAACCTGGAATTTTACATGTATAGGCATCATAATTCGTGTTCAAAAAAGAAGAAAAGTTTGACTACTAAGGTAGCTATAAATACCTAAAAAAAGAGGAATAACAACATAACTTATAGGTTAGAGCTAACTATATGGGATGGAGCCTTCGAAGCTAACATTAGCTAGCTAACAGTAGCTAGGACACCCAATTAAATATACTTAAGCTGGGGAGACTTAGCTACGTCTATAGCTAGCCATTTGTGCTTAGTAAAACACATATAAAGGAAAACAATAGCTATGTAAAAATTGTGACACTTGCAGTTAGCTAGTTCAACAAACCAGAATTTTCTATTTCACCAGCACATTGTAGCCAGCTAACAGCTTTATGTAGCATTTTGAATTTTAGGACAAATACATTAGTTACGCACCAGGAGATACATTAATTATGCAAAAAAACAAAACAAATACGCTAGCTTCTTTATAAAAAACGCGGTAAACTTTAAGAATTTGAAGCTCTAATGGATTTTTTTTGAGAATACGATTCTCCTTGACAATTTTAAGTGTCCTACATATAAAAACGGAACGTCTAAAAATATCAAAGTTCTTACTTTTCCAAGTCACTTGAACTTGACACTCATTCATTTTCTACTTCTAACTTTACTTTTCTACTTCTAGCTCCACTCTTCACTTCCGAAGTAACTTATTGTGGCTTCCAACTTCACTTTTTTGCTTTTGCTTTTACTTCTACTTCTTCACTTGGACTTTTCTTTCTTTCTCATATATTCTTTTTTGAAACACTTTACCATTTCACTTTTTGCACTTTTTTGAAGACGAAGGGACCGTTCTTCTGTTGTTGTTTTGTGTGTCGATGTTAACCCTGTTCCAAATTATATGCTTTTTTAATCCACTCCACTTCTTCACTTTGACTTTCCTTACTCTTAATATCTGCACTTTTTTATGACTAAGGGATCGTCGAAAATAAGACATTTTTTATCCGCTTCTTTAGTTCGCCTTTTGTCGAGAACTTTGTCGAGAGACTTTTATGTTTGTTTGTTTTTACACCAAGGAAACTTTCTATTCGAATGCCGTCCCGTTCGAAAGTACGTATTTGAGCGAATCATGTTGCTTATTTTCCATCACGTGGTTTCTAACGGTTGCGAGACAAATGTAAACAAAACAAAAAACTCGACAAACTCGCGCATTCGGGTGGTAAAAAATATCGTCTTTGCAAAAGTCACAGACAGAAGCTCCGTATTATTATAAGAGATTATTGTAAATTAATTATTTTGCTTTGTGGGGACATTAGCGCGTGAGTCTCAATATTACTTATATTATAGAAAATCTGTTAATTTTGACTTTTAAGGACAGCGCACAAGTTTTAATATCGCGTATATTATAAACAATCAATTTTTTTGAATGGTGAGTATATTATTATTGGCGCTTGAGTCCCAATATTACGTATATTATAGAAAATCAATAAATTTGACTTGTGGCGACATCATTATTAGCGTGTTAGTCCCAACATTACGTATATCATAGAAAATCAATTAATTTGACTCGTAGGGACATTATTATTATTAGCCCGCTAGACCCAATATTACGTATATTTTAGAAAATCAATTATCTTGACTTGTTGGGACATCCGCGCGTGAGTCTCAATATTACGTATATTCATAGGTATATTATAGAAAATCAGTTAATTTTGACTTGTAAGTACATTAGCGCACGAGTTTGAATTTCACGTATATTATAGAAAATCAATTTTTTTGACTCGTGAGTATATTATTATTGGGGCGAGATTTCCAAAATTACGTATATTATAGAAAATCCATTATTTTGACTTGTCAGGACATAATTATTAGCGCCTTAGTCCCAACATTACGTATATTATAGAAAATCAATTCATTTGACTTATAGGGACATTATTATTAGCCCGTTAGACCCAACATTGCGTATATTTTAGAAAATCATTTATTTTGACTTTTGGGGACATTTGCGCGTGAGTCTCAATATTACGTATATTATAGAAAATCAATAAATTTGACTTGTAGGGACATTATTATTAGCGTGTTAGTCCCAATATTACGTATATTATAGAAAACCAATAAATTTGACTAGTGGGGACATTATTATTAGCGCGTTAGTTGAAATATTAATAATATTATAGAAAATCAATAAATTTGACTTGTGGGGATATTAATATTAACACGTTAGTCGCAATATTACGTATATTATAGAAAACCAATAAATTTGACTAGTGGGGACATTATTATTAGCGCGTTAGTCCAAATATTAAGAATATTATGGAAAATTAATTATTTTGACTTGTGATGACATTACTATTAGTGCGTTAGTCCAAATATTACGTATATTATACAAAATCAATAATTTTGACTAGTGGGGACATTATTATTAGCGCGTTAGTCCAAATATTAAGTATACTAGTTGAATGTCCCGTGGAAAAATCCACTTTATTTTAAGAAGCGTGCATTTAAGGACATAAAATTTTGATAAGGTCACCAATGACCTGACGTTATACCAAAAATGTTTAAAAAAGACTTGTTAACCTGTTGCCACTATAGTATTGTGTAGAGATTTGAATTCTGCTCAAAAGAATGAATAGGGCCATGTGTTTTCAACGAATAGTTAAGAAGGACGGCGGTATAAGCGTTCACGTTTCAAAGTCGCACACTAACAACATGCGTTACATATAAACGTAGGAATAGTGATCTATGGTACGCTAAACATGAACAAAATTTTCGATATTGCATATAAACAAGCGTCAGGAAGGCTCCGAATACTTGTAAAACTTCGTTAGATGTTGACATCACAAGCTGCTAAAACTGTTCTCAATCTGTGGTCGTCCTGACACTTACTTACTGTTCCTTTATCATCGCTACAACTGAGCAACACGATCAAACTAGAATCATTCCAACGCAGGGCAGTTTCCATTGTTGACCCACGAGATGAGAAGTTACTTACAATAGCTGCCAAAAAAAAGATTACAACTTGTCTGTTTGTGCGTAAATGTCTTGATAATAATTTTTGTGTTGGGTTCAAATATCACTTTGATATTATAACTAACAGTTGTACACGGAATAACCAAAGTGTCTTGAGATTGCCAAAATAAAAACGCGAGTATTATCGTGGATCATTACAGTACACCAGCGCAAAACTATATAATGAATTGAATATGAATATTAGAAAAACGGAAAATTTTAATGAATTTAAGGACTTATTGATGCAAGCATTTTCCTAAATTTTACATGTGCATTTTGGTTCCCTAAATAAGTATATTCTTGCTTTTTTCTGACTATGCGTGTTAGTGGCCTGCACCCATAAAGGTGTCTGAATTATTTCCTCTTTTGAATTTTTTTTTCTCAGTTCCTGCTATATTCTTGTCTTACATCATAATCATTTAGTACTACAGCGTTGTTCGCATTCTTTCATTTCTACCTGATTTTAATATATATACTAACCGCTAACATATTTTTTATTCATTGATAAATATATATTTTTATCATTAGTTATCGTAAACACAGGGCCTCCATTGATAGCAGTTTATTTTTTAAATTGACGGTATAAATGTTTAAATAAATAAATAAAATAAATATTATGTTTATGTTGCGACAATGGCTATTTTTACTTTTTAATCTTTTTATACTGTTTGCGCCTTGCTTGGTGATAATCCAAAAGAATTTCATTGCATCCTAATATGCATTTACCGTGCTTTGTTATAAATTATTGTGCAGATAATTCACAGGCAATTAACGTTGTTATTATTTTTATTTTGTTCAAAAGTTTTAGTTCATTGTTCGTACTTTTTTATTGAAATTGACAACAAATCACTTTGTGATATAAAACATAAATATATTTAAATGTTCTTGAGTGGATTCCTCCAGAGGTTTTCGTTTAAAACGTTTTTTCAGCCTTTTTAATGAAATTGCTCACAAATATTTTTGTAATAAGAAGTACAGTAAATTTTAAAAAGACAATTAGTGGATTTTTCCACGGGTTAAATAACTAGTGTTTTATATTTTTGTTTCGTTTTTACGCAAAACTTGTATTATGTTGTATGTGTTTGTATGAATTATGTCGCCGATTACGATATAAATATACTTTATACAATCGACACTGTTTACTTACTTCCTCTAATCAATGGGAATATTTGTGCTATAGGCACTGTTGACATGGAGACAATTTTGTCAAAAGTAACATATTCAGTTTCAAAGAGAAATTGAAGTGCGGACAATAAAGTCTTAAAAGATTGTGGCAAAGCTTGTTTTTGCGGCTGATCACATTGATTAACGGCGCTGTCTACAATTCTCAGCCGATTCTGAAGTCCTTGAATGAGTTGGAAATGGATATATAATTTTTGTCCCCATAAGAACTAAATTTCATTTTGTCGATATTATTGTTATTTCCCCCTAAATCGGAAATATAGGTTGTAAAAATTTCCGGGGACAAAATTTTTGTATATTTTCTATATCTAAGTAAAACATGGTCTAAGGGCTTCCCACAATTGCGTTGGTCAAAATGGTATACAAGTCGCGCGCTAAAGATTTCAATTTTACTGACAATTCGCGTTAAGATTTTATCCAATGAAAGTTAAAGTCCCCGTAAGTGTCGCTCTAGTAGTATATATATATATATATATATATATATATATATATATATATATATATATATATATATATATATATATATATATATATATATATATATATATATATATATATATATATATATATATATATATATATATATATATATATATATATATATATATATATATATATATATATATATATATATATATATATATATATATATATATATATATATATATATATATATATATATATATATATATATATATATATATATATATATATATATATATATATATATATATATATATATATATATATAATTTATTATATTTGTAATATGAAATAAATTTATTGCATTTCAAAGACCAGACAAAGTAAAATGTGCACATTTCTTTTAGGTACTTAAGGAACTTAATTGCTCTTTTTCCAAACCACATGTTGGTACTAAGGTATATAAATGTTTATCTTGATTTTGAAATATTAATAATCTTTTTTTTTTCGTTTTTGGTTACAATATTTTGTATAATCATCAGGATTTACCTAAAGTTAATAGAATATACTCTGAATATTGCATTCAATTTACCAAGATTTTACCAAGAAATTTACCCAAGGAGGGACGTTTTCCTGCAGGATCTAAAAACCCAATCGGCAGTTATAACCATTGATGTTTTAAGGTTTAGTTTTTGCTTGGAAAATATCATATAATAAACAAAATATGTGTTGCTTAAAATACCTTTCATTTATCAAATAAAGTAGTACCTATTCTTGGATTTTATGCTCCAATGTTCTTGATAATGTTGTAATTCTATTTCTTTCTTTTATAGGACATGGAACGAAAATCATCCGGAAAGCTTTTTTTTAAAACGAAGATTTTATTAGAAAGCAGGTATATATTTGCCGTCGATGATATCAAAGTCAGTGCTAAAATTGGAGAAGGGCGATTTGCTAATGTATATAAAGCTAAGCATAAAGAGATAAAGGAGGATTTAGCCATTCGATATCTGAAAAGTTCAGAGGCAGCTGCTATAAACAAGAAAAAATTGCAGTTGGAAGCAAAATATTTGCTAAGGCTTAGCCATCCCAATGTTGTAAACTGCTTCGGAATCATAATTGAGAAAAATGCCTTTGTGTATGAATATTGTGGCTTAAACGTTGAAATCGATGGAAATAACTGTGTAATACACACATTGCTTGGGTTTCTGACAACCTTTGGAAATGAAGTACCCCTTTCTGACAAAATCGGTGCTATAATGGATATATCTAGTGGCATTAATTACCTCCGCCACTTAAAATTAATTGCAGGTGATATAAAGCCATCAAATGTGTTGATATCTGGTGATTATGACAATCTTACTTTCAAATTATCTGATTTAAACTTTTCAACATCTTCTTTATTGTCAACAGCATCAATGATGTCATCCTGTTTAAGTTCTGATGCAGTAACATATACACTACTTTACTTGGCACCAGAATTATTAAATCAGAATTTTTCTGTTTCGAATACACAGAATGAAGCTTCAGATATATATGCATTAGGAATGACCATATATCAAATCATGTTTCCTGAAGAAGAAATAGATACCTTTTTTACACCATTGAGCCATATGGAGGCAATAAAAAGTGGCTGGAGACCAAAAATACCTCCTTTTGAATCTTCAAAGGATTATCCATTTTCTTCAATCCTAAATACTATTAATGACGCTTGGTCTGAGATTCCGAAAGAACGACCTTCTGCATCACAAATATGCGAAGTTGCCAAATTATGGAAAATCTATTCAACACAGGTAATAATTGTAGTATACTATATCTTAAAAAAGGGTTGATTTAGATGTTCAAAGATGTCTAATTTAGATGTCTAATGACACAGATATAAATTTAAATCTGATATATTTTAATTTATCTTGTAAAAGCAAATAAATTCTATTGTGAACAATATATATCTATAGTTCAGAGATTTATAAATGAGAGGTGCAAGTATGTCAAAAAAAAGGAATTAGTTATCAATCAGTTCATCCAACACATGGACCGTAAAACCTGCATAATCCACTACAGTATTGTTTCTTTTATGTTCTCACAGCCGTCAGACCATTCACCATCTATTACGAAAGAGGCTACTTCTGATTTGTCACACATAGGATCTTATCTTTGCAAAGGAATTTTGGAGGAGGTAAGAATCCATCAATTTCCCTCGTGTGTTTTAGTTACAATATGTAATTATAAGTTACATGAAAATGTTGAATTATGATTTAAACAGCTGCTGACTTTTGTTTATTTTATAGCCACCACTTCTCTCCACCCCCATTGTCAAAAAGAACAAATCTTTTTTGCCAGAAGCAGATTCCAATGTTTTCAAAAACAGTTTTGAGGAAGTAAGGTTATTATTATATTCAATAAATGTTTGACTTAAATTACGGAATATGCCACAGGAAGGGCAACTTTTTCAGGCGATAGTAACAAATTTATGCTAATTACTATTGCCGATAAACGTAAACATGTGTCCCCAGATTTCAGCAACAATTCTGAGTCAACATGTTTGTATATGTAGCCACAGAATGCAATAATTATATTGAATTCTTTCCTTGTTGTGATGGATTGTTACCTGTTGTGGAGATGTGTAGCGACAAGATAATTTTTTGGACAATTGTAACAAAATTGAATTTTATAGTCATCACTTCACTCCACCCCTATTTTTACAGCCAGTAAATACCAAAATTATGTGGCCAACTGGTGATATTATGTTCTCCATTTAAATAAACATACAAAAAGTGATATAAAACACAACAGAATATAGATAGTTACATCAAAAAAAACAACGGAAAAACTATGTTAAAAAAAATACATAAAACAAATAAAACTAACTCCTAAGCCTATCGGAGAAATACAATTATAAGTCATAACAAATAACAACAAAACTCCTACTAGCAATATGTGTATCGTGGACCGGCGGTAACGGTTCTAAATTCTCGAATCTTAGCCTTTTTGTTTTGTTTTTCGCCCATTTATGACACACAAAGGTCGATAAACCTTACAAAAACTACAACATTCTTTCAACACTTTCATTAGCACACTGAGCAAGAAAAAACGCTAGCTAAACACAAATAGCAAAAGTGCTAATCGTGCCGGTGACATAATTTTGCATAATTAGAAAATAATGTTTTAAAAGTATGCTCTCTTTTTCTCTCTTTAGAATCCTAAACAACGCCGAAAACCCCAGCGATTGTGCATATTTTGTGGCAAAATGTTCGAAAAATTGCAGCGTCATTAGGGCAGTACATAAATCAGTTAACCGAGTGGCAAATGCTCTTAAACTCAGGCGCATTTCAAGACTCAGGTCTTTCCAACAGATTCGAAGAGAAGGAATAATTAAGTATAACAAGAAAGAGGCGATGAAAGAAAACCCTGTTTTTCAAGTCGAAAGGAAGCGTAGGAAGTATATGGCGTCATTGTTATGCACAACATGTTCTGCTTTTATTTCATTCTAGATTTTAACAATGAAACTTTGACTGTAAATGGTTCAAGTCATTTTTTGCAGACAACGTCAACAGGACATTTTAAAATTCCTTTATGGGAAGATGAAGAAGTTAATTTGTGTATCACCGATATGGAAGAAAAGGAACAGCGTAAAGTGTTAACTAAATTACACAGGCAGTTTCGTCATCACTCTGCTAAAGCAACAGAAGACCTAATACGTAATGCAGGTCTTCTAAACGGTGACATTAAGCGTATTAACAATGAAGTAGTTGAAGCATGTTCGATTTGCAAGCAGTACAAGAAGACACCTGCCCGAACAGTGGTATCATTGTCGATGGCTAAGAAATTCAATGACGTAGTAGCAATGGATTTGAAAGTTGTTAACAACAATGAACAGTACTTCATTCACTTTATTGATTTGTTTACGAGATTTTCAAAGTCAAAAGTTTTGTCAAGAAAACTTCCAAGTGCTGTAGTAAAAGCTTTCATTTTAACCTGGATCGATTCAGGTTTCGGTGCACCCAACAAAGTGATTGTCGACAATGGCGGTGAATTTGATAATCCAGAATACCTTGATGCAATGGAACAGTTCAATATTGAGGTATGTGCAACAGGTGCTGAATCTCCTTGGAGCAACGGTGTGTGTGAGAGAAATCATGCTGTTGTTGATTTAATGGTTGAAAAGATGATGTTAGAAGATAATTCGTTGAAAGTTCAAGAGGCCTTAGCACATGCAGTGAGTGCTAAGAATGCATTACAAAATCATAACGGCTTTGCTCCAATACAGCTTGTAACAGGTGCTTTGCCCAATTTGCCATCTGTTTTGGTAAGCGGGCTACCGGCACTTGAGGAACCAGACAACGACAAAACACGACATCATTTAGAAAGAATGTACTCCGCAAGAAGAGCATTTGTCAAGGCTGAATCTTCTGAAAAAATTAAACGAGCGTTGCGACAACCAATCAGAGCATGTGAGACAACATTCCAAAACGGTGAATGAGTTTACTACAAAAGGGCATCCGATAACAAGTGGAGAGGTCCAGCGAAGGTAATCGATCATCTTGCAACAAAGGTTTTCGTAGTACATGGCTCAAGAGTACTTAGGTGTTCCTCATCAAGAGTCATACCACTTAACAAACCAATAACAAGAACTGATGTTACTGACATTCAAGAAGATAAAATACAAGAAGAAGAAGAAGATGCATCAGACGACGAATTCCTCATCAATGTATGTTTACCTTCAGTCAACAATGTAATGTCTGATGACGAGACAAAGGAAAGAGAGGATGCTAGAGATTTAGAAGCAAACAACGAAACAGTACAAAACCAGTCTACGAATTTGAGACGCTCCGAACGAACAAAACGTGCACCAGCAAAGTTTATTCCAGAAGAAGGTGTATGAAATAACGAAGAAGAAGAAGTCAACACGGTTTTTATTCCTGCTCATAGACATGGAGAGCAAGACGTTATAGAAGCGAAGAAAGCTGAACTTGCCAACTGGAAGTCAACGGAGGCTGTCGACGTTGTTGAAGACAAAGGGCAGAAATTGATTTCAACAAGATGGGTGATCACAGAGAAAGAAGTTACACAAGGACAGTTCAAACCAAAAGCTAGACTAGTTGTGCGCGGTTTTGAGGAAAGCAACGAACTTCAAGTTGACGCACCGACTGCAAGCAAGGCTGCAATGCGCACAGTTCTAGCAATAGCATCTAACAAGAATTGGTCGTTAGAACACGTGGATGTAAAAGCAGCATTCCTTCAAGGGCGAAAGATTGATCGTGATGTATATGTGAAACCTCCTGATGAAGCAGCAACAGGTGACAGAATTTGGCGTTTACGAAAAGCTGCATACGGCCTTGTTGATGCAGCAAGAAACTGGTATTTATCGGTTAGGGAGGTATTGTTACAACTCGGTTGTTTACAATCTAATCTAGATAAAGCTGTTTTTCGATGGTATAAGAACGATCAGTTGCTTGGTGTGATCATTCTAAATGTTGATGATTTTTTGTTCACTGGTACTGAATTATTTCATGAAACTGTCACAGAAAAAGTTGTTGCAAAATTCAAAGTCGGCTTGCGAAGAACCGATGCTTTTAAATATGTTGGGTTACATATTCGTAAAGACGACGACAAAATCGTTCTCCATCAAGACGAATACGTGAATGAGTTAAAAGAGCCTGATATTGTCGTACGAAAAGAGGATACAGTCTTATCTCCTACAGAAATGAGATTGCTTCGAGAAACAAGCGGACAGTTACTATGGATAAGTTCGCAAACACGTCCAGATTTAAGCTTTGATACGCTAGAATTGAGCGTATCTCGTAATCAAGCTTCAACGAAAACCTTGAAGAGATGTTTGAAGGTCATCAGAAAGGCGAAGGAACGATCTTCATTTTTGTTATTTCGACCAATTGGTGAAAGTATTACATTGCATGTTTATGCAGACGCCGGTTTTTGCAATCTTCCAGATGGGATGTCTAGTACAGCTGGTTTTGTAATTTTGATGGTCGGTGAAAACGGAAGTTGCCTTCTCGATTGGGGTTCCTCCAAAATCAAACGAAAAGTGTCGAGAACACTTGAAGCAGAAATACTCGCATTGAAGGAGTCGTTGAATAATGCGATTTATCTTGGATCCTTGTTGACAGAATTTGTGTTTAATGATTTTGTTCAAAATCGATTTCCGATAATAGCTTTTACAGATAACAAACCTACAGAACAAAATATCAGATCAACAAAACAAGTCAAAGAAAAGAGACTTAGAATCGATATTGGAGAAATTCAACGTATGTGAAGGAAAGTTATATTAAAGATGTGAAATGGGTTCCTACAAATGAACAAATTGCTGGCGCCATTGAAAATGGCTAACTATTCTGTTACTGGCTAATTATCAGTTCTCCTTGTGCCTAATTTGCTTGAAAATCTTTCTTGAACTCACCCAAAGTATCACAAAATATTTTTCTAAGATTTCTTAGAAATGACTTGATTTTTAAAAATCTCACGAAAAGGACCATCGATTTTTCAAATCCGCAAATTTATTGTGTGTGTACCCTTTTATGTTTCAACTTGTTGAATTCAATTTGTCAATTTGTCAAACAAAACAATGACCAATCAGTTTCCTCAAAATGAAATCTTGTAACTAATCCGACTCCCCGAAAGAAATTCAAATTTGAGAATTCGAATCAAAAAAGAATAATAAACAATCAGTTGAATTCAATAAATCGATTCCAACAAAATAAATCCTGTATTGTCCACAGGTTTCAAAATCATGCATCACCTGCTTAATATGTTACTTGTTTAACAAAGATATCAAAAGCCGGCCTGATTAAATTTATATACATATATACATATCTATATTATAATACCCGTGTGCGTCTGTCTGTCACGCAAAATGGCTACCAATATCCCTTTGATCTTTCCGCGATTTTTAAAAACTAGGGGGTTGTTTAATCGAAAATCTTATTATTGATTAAAATATATTAAAGAAATTAATTTATTTCCTTAAAACATTTAATCATTTTAATTTACTAACCTTAATTAAATAAATAAATTAGGTAATTGAAACGAACGCATTATTTAAATAGCCATTTTTAATAATAATTACCCCCGTTATCTCAATCGCCAATTCCGCTCGGGAGCCACAGAAAACAAATAGGACAGTTTTACTGACAGTTTTATTACTTTGTTTTGACCGCTCGCACGTAGTATACCAATCAAAACGCCTAATTCTTTGAAACACCAATCCAAGATTTTCGCGGCCTGGCGATACCGAACGAAGGAACATGATGACGAAGGCCATTTTGGTTTTCAAAGTGGTCGTGGCCAGTGCTTGGTTTGAAGGTCTGTTTGTCCTTTTTTGTCTTCTAAAAGCTTTTTATTTTGTAATATTGTTTTCAATATATATGTTGTTACATGTTCAGATAAATATAGTGTCACGTTTTATAGCCATGTATAAATCTTAAACGCACCATTTTTAGGATTTTTGGCTAGGAACGAAGATTTTTAAGGATCATTCTACAGCCACCTAGCTAGCTGGCTACCCTTAGTTATTACTATTCAGTTTGGTATAACAGCTTTTTATCCTAGCCCATATTATTTATTTATAGCTAACTCCTTAGCTACCTCTGGATAAAAAGTGAAAGTGACTGCAACACAATTCTTAATTCTTATGCTAAAAATAAATGCAGGCAGTTAAGCAGCTACCACTTTTATTACTGTTATGAAAACTTATGCTGCAAAATAAATTTGCTGACTATTTTTTTTAACTAAACAGGATAACGACAGGCGGTTTCCTGCATTTTTTTAACCGAAGTCCCGATAAAGTTTTCTAAAAATGAAGTTATGCCTATACTCATGTGCGACACGGTTTACCTGTACTAAGCGCTTAGTCCAGTGTTAATAAGGGCTGTTTCCTGTGTTTCTGTTTAACCGAAGTTGCATTAACGTTTTTTTTCGGAAAAGGCTATTACACCTATATGGATGTGTCACATTGTTTACCTGTACTAAGCACTCAGCTGGGAGTAACATTTCTTTTGAACTTTCACCGGGAACATTCTCCGAAATATAAAAAAGGTTGGCCAGCTGTTTATGCTATGACGGGGTGACAACGAATTGCAATATGTGTTTTTATTTCAGCTTAAAATGTGGAATTTTTGAAAAAATTATTACACCGGAAACACCATGAATTGTGTGCACTTTACTCAATTTACTACATACTATATACCTGTACTAAAGCGCTTTACCTGAATGTGTGGCACAATTGACGGTTTTTATTAATCACTCATTCTGGTGTTCAACGCCGGGTAACACAGTTACTTGTGGCTTAACTCTGCTTTCAACAGAGTGTATCCTGTGTCATGATTAATTTGTTAACGTTTACTGCAACTTATTCTGCAAAATAAAATAATATTGACTAATTTTTTTTGCTATGATGGGGTATTTACGGGTTATAAACTGTGCTAAAAGGGTATTAAGCATAAACACATGCAACTAAGCGCTTAGTCCAGTGTTAACTGATGAGAAGTGAAATATTTTTTTTGTCAAATATTTTTGATAAGAAAAGTTACAATTTCTTCACATATGTTTTAAGTAGCATAACATACTAAATTTTCATGTCGTGAGACTAATTATTTCTTCATAAAATGAGAAATATTCATAACGCCCATGGTCAAAGCCTAACAAATTCACTCTGTCTACTTCATTTTTTAAATACAGAAAATGAGCGACAACTTAAACTCTAAAGAGGTGTATTCTCATTGTAGTCACTTGTTTGAATGCAATTATTAAAGAAGAAGTAGAAATGAGAATGACTTGCTACATTTTACATGATTTAAATTTTGAGGAGAATACTGTACAGATGTTGTTTGAGGATCTCTGTTTAACCCATAAAATACAAGATGTCTTGCCATCATTTGTATTGGATGGTCATTGTGACTTCACACTTTGCCATCCAGAGGCAATTTTGAGTGAGAGAGAAAGGAATTTAACGAAAATAGAAATCAAAGAATGTCAAAGCTTGTGTTATTGATGAGGACACTTGTCACACAGCTACTGGAACAGGAAAAACAGTGACTAAAACGAAAAGCTGCATACGGCCTTGTTGATGCAGCAAGAAACTGGTATTTATCGGTTAGGGAGGTATTGTTACAACTCGGTTGTTTACAATCTAATCTAGATAAAGCTGTTTTTCGATGGTATAAGAACGATCAGTTGCTTGGTGTGATCATTCTAAATGTTGATGATTTTTTGTTCACTGGTACTGAATTATTTCATGAAACTGTCACAGAAAAAGTTGTTGCAAAATTCAAAGTCGGCTTGCGAAGAACCGATGCTTTTAAATATGTTGGGTTACATATTCGTAAAGACGACGACAAAATCGTTCTCCATCAAGACGAATACGTGAATGAGTTAAAAGAGCCTGATATTGTCGTACGAAAAGAGGATACAGTCTTATCTCCTACAGAAATGAGATTGCTTCGAGAAACAAGCGGACAGTTACTATGGATAAGTTCGCAAACACGTCCAGATTTAAGCTTTGATACGCTAGAATTGAGCGTATCTCGTAATCAAGCTTCAACGAAAACCTTGAAGAGATGTTTGAAGGTCATCAGAAAGGCGAAGGAACGATCTTCATTTTTGTTATTTCGACCAATTGGTGAAAGTATTACATTGCATGTTTATGCAGACGCCGGTTTTTGCAATCTTCCAGATGGGATGTCTAGTACAGCTGGTTTTGTAATTTTGATGGTCGGTGAAAACGGAAGTTGCCTTCTCGATTGGGGTTCCTCCAAAATCAAACGAAAAGTGTCGAGAACACTTGAAGCAGAAATACTCGCATTGAAGGAGTCGTTGAATAATGCGATTTATCTTGGATCCTTGTTGACAGAATTTGTGTTTAATGATTTTGTTCAAAATCGATTTCCGATAATAGCTTTTACAGATAACAAACCTACAGAACAAAATATCAGATCAACAAAACAAGTCAAAGAAAAGAGACTTAGAATCGATATTGGAGAAATTCAACGTATGTGAAGGAAAGTTATATTAAAGATGTGAAATGGGTTCCTACAAATGAACAAATTGCTGGCGCCATTGAAAATGGCTAACTATTCTGTTACTGGCTAATTATCAGTTCTCCTTGTGCCTAATTTGCTTGAAAATCTTTCTTGAACTCACCCAAAGTATCACAAAATATTTTTCTAAGATTTCTTAGAAATGACTTGATTTTTAAAAATCTCACGAAAAGGACCATCGATTTTTCAAATCCGCAAATTTATTGTGTGTGTACCCTTTTATGTTTCAACTTGTTGAATTCAATTTGTCAATTTGTCAAACAAAACAATGACCAATCAGTTTCCTCAAAATGAAATCTTGTAACTAATCCGACTCCCCGAAAGAAATTCAAATTTGAGAATTCGAATCAAAAAAGAATAATAAACAATCAGTTGAATTCAATAAATCGATTCCAACAAAATAAATCCTGTATTGTCCACAGGTTTCAAAATCATGCATCACCTGCTTAATATGTTACTTGTTTAACAAAGATATCAAAAGCCGGCCTGATTAAATTTATATACATATATACATATCTATATTATAATACCCGTGTGCGTCTGTCTGTCACGCAAAATGGCTACCAATATCCCTTTGATCTTTCCGCGATTTTTAAAAACTAGGGGGTTGTTTAATCGAAAATCTTATTATTGATTAAAATATATTAAAGAAATTAATTTATTTCCTTAAAACATTTAATCATTTTAATTTACTAACCTTAATTAAATAAATAAATTAGGTAATTGAAACGAACGCATTATTTAAATAGCCATTTTTAATAATAATTACCCCCGTTATCTCAATCGCCAATTCCGCTCGGGAGCCACAGAAAACAAATAGGACAGTTTTACTGACAGTTTTATTACTTTGTTTTGACCGCTCGCACGTAGTATACCAATCAAAACGCCTAATTCTTTGAAACACCAATCCAAGATTTTCGCGGCCTGGCGATACCGAACGAAGGAACATGATGACGAAGGCCATTTTGGTTTTCAAAGTGGTCGTGGCCAGTGCTTGGTTTGAAGGTCTGTTTGTCCTTTTTTGTCTTCTAAAAGCTTTTTATTTTGTAATATTGTTTTCAATATATATGTTGTTACATGTTCAGATAAATATAGTGTCACGTTTTATAGCCATGTATAAATCTTAAACGCACCATTTTTAGGATTTTTGGCTAGGAACGAAGATTTTTAAGGATCATTCTACAGCCACCTAGCTAGCTGGCTACCCTTAGTTATTACTATTCAGTTTGGTATAACAGCTTTTTATCCTAGCCCATATTATTTATTTATAGCTAACTCCTTAGCTACCTCTGGATAAAAAGTGAAAGTGACTGCAACACAATTCTTAATTCTTATGCTAAAAATAAATGCAGGCAGTTAAGCAGCTACCACTTTTATTACTGTTATGAAAACTTATGCTGCAAAATAAATTTGCTGACTATTTTTTTTAACTAAACAGGATAACGACAGGCGGTTTCCTGCATTTTTTTTAACCGAAGTCCCGATAAAGTTTTTTAAAAATGAAGTTATGCCTATACTCATGTGCGACACGGTTTACCTATACTAAGCGCTTAGTCCAGTGTTAATAAGGGCTGTTTCCTGTGTTTCTGTTTAACCGAAGTTGCATTAACGTTTTTTTCGGAAAAGGCTATTACACCTATATGGATGTGTCACATTGTTTACCTGTACTAAGCACTCAGCTGGGAGTAACATTTCTTTTGAACTTTCACCGGGAACATTCTCCGAAATATAAAAAAGGTTGGCCAGCTGTTTATGCTATGACGGGGTGACAACGAATTGCAATATGTGTTTTTATTTCAGCTTAAAATGTGGAATTTTTGAAAAAATTATTACACCGGAAACACCATGAATTGTGTGCACTTTACTCAATTTACTACATACTATATACCTGTACTAAAGCGCTTTACCTGAATGTGTGGCACAATTGACGGTTTTTATTAATCACTCATTCTGGTGTTCAACGCCGGGTAACACAGTTACTTGTGGCTTAACTCTGCTTTCAACAGAGTGTATCCTGTGTCATGATTAATTTGTTAACGTTTACTGCAACTTATTCTGCAAAATAAAATAATATTGACTAATTTTTTTTGCTATGATGGGGTATCTACGGGTTATAAACTGTGCTAAAAGGGTATTAAGCATAAACACATGCAACTAAGCGCTTAGTCCAGTGTTAACTGATGAGAAGTGAAATAATTTTTTTGTCAAATATTTTTGATAAGAAAAGTTACAATTTCTTCACATATGTTTTAAGTAGCATAACATACTAAATTTTCATGTCGTGAGACTAATTATTTCTTCATAAAATGAAAAATATTCATAACGCCCATGGTCAAAGCCTAACAAATTCACTCTGTCTACTTCATTTTTTAAATACAGAAAATGAGCGACAACTTAAACTCTAAAGAGGTGTATTCTCATTGTAGTCACTTGTTTGAATGCAATTATTAAAGAAGAAGTAGAAATGAGAATGACTTGCTACATTTTACATGATTTAAATTTTGAGGAGAATACTGTACAGATGTTGTTTGAGGATCTCTGTTTAACCCATAAAATACAAGATGTCTTGCCATCATTTGTATTGGATGGTCATTGTGACTTCACACTTTGCCATCCAGAGGCAATTTTGAGTGAGAGAGAAAGGAATTTAACGAAAATAGAAATCAAAGAATGTCAAAGCTTGTGTTATTGATGAGGACACTTGTCACACAGCTACTGGAACAGGAAAAACAGTGACTAAAACGAAAAGCTACATACGGCCTTGTTGATGCAGCAAGAAACTGGTATTTATCGGTTAGGGAGGTATTGTTACAACTCGGTTGTTTACAATCTAATCTAGATAAAGCTGTTTTTCGATGGTATAAGAACGATCAGTTGCTTGGTGTGATCATTCTAAATGTTGATGATTTTTTGTTCACTGGTACTGAATTATTTCATGAAACTGTCACAGAAAAAGTTGTTGCAAAATTCAAAGTCGGCTTGCGAAGAACCGATGCTTTTAAATATGTTGGGTTACATATTCGTAAAGACGACGACAAAATCGTTCTCCATCAAGACGAATACGTGAATGAGTTAAAAGAGCCTGATATTGTCGTACGAAAAGAGGATACAGTCTTATCTCCTACAGAAATGAGATTGCTTCGAGAAACAAGCGGACAGTTACTATGGATAAGTTCGCAAACACGTCCAGATTTAAGCTTTGATACGCTAGAATTGAGCGTATCTCGTAATCAAGCTTCAACGAAAACCTTGAAGAGATGTTTGAAGGTCATCAGAAAGGCGAAGGAACGATCTTCATTTTTGTTATTTCGACCAATTGGTGAAAGTATTACATTGCATGTTTATGCAGACGCCGGTTTTTGCAATCTTCCAGATGGGATGTCTAGTACAGATGGTTTTGTAATTTTGATGGTCGGTGAAAACGGAAGTTGCCTTCTCGATTGGGGTTCCTCCAAAATCAAACGAAAAGTGTCGAGAACACTTGAAGCAGAAATACTCGCATTGAAGGAGTCGTTGAATAATGCCATTTATCTTGGATCCTTGTTGACAGAATTTGTGTTTAATGATTTTGTTCAAAATCGATTTCCGATAATAGCTTTTACAGATAACAAACCTACAGAACAAAATATCAGATCAACAAAACAAGTCAAAGAAAAGAGACTTAGAATCGATATTGGAGAAATTCAACGTATGTGAAGGAAAGTTATATTAAAGATGTGAAATGGGTTCCTACAAATGAACAAATTGCTGGCGCCATTGAAAATGGCTAACTATTCTGTTACTGGCTAATTATCAGTTCTCCTTGTGCCTAATTTGCTTGAAAATCTTTCTTGAACTCACCCAAAGTATCACAAAATATTTTTCTAAGATTTCTTAGAAATGACTTGATTTTTAAAAATCTCACGAAAAGGACCATCGATTTTTCAAATCCGCAAATTTATTGTGTGTGTACCCTTTTATGTTTCAACTTGTTGAATTCAATTTGTCAATTTGTCAAACAAAACAATGACCAATCAGTTTCCTCAAAATGAAATCTTGTAACTAATCCGACTCCCCGAAAGAAATTCAAATTTGAGAATTCGAATCAAAAAAGAATAATAAACAATCAGTTGAATTCAATAAATCGATTCCAACAAAATAAATCCTGTATTGTCCACAGGTTTCAAAATCATGCATCACCTGCTTAATATGTTACTTGTTTAACAAAGATATCAAAAGCCGGCCTGATTAAATTTATATACATATATACATATCTATATTATAATACCCGTGTGCGTCTGTCTGTCACGCAAAATGGCTACCAATATCCCTTTGATCTTTCCGCGATTTTTAAAAACTAGGGGGTTGTTTAATCGAAAATCTTATTATTGATTAAAATATATTAAAGAAATTAATTTATTTCCTTAAAACATTTAATCATTTTAATTTACTAACCTTAATTAAATAAATAAATTAGGTAATTGAAACGAACGCATTATTTAAATAGCCATTTTTAATAATAATTACCCCCGTTATCTCAATCGCCAATTCCGCTCGGGAGCCACAGAAAACAAATAGGACAGTTTTACTGACAGTTTTATTACTTTGTTTTGACCGCTCGCACGTAGTATACCAATCAAAACGCCTAATTCTTTGAAACACCAATCCAAGATTTTCGCGGCCTGGCGATACCGAACGAAGGAACATGATGACGAAGGCCATTTTGGTTTTCAAAGTGGTCGTGGCCAGTGCTTGGTTTGAAGGTCTGTTTGTCCTTTTTTGTCTTCTAAAAGCTTTTTATTTTGTAATATTGTTTTCAATATATATGTTGTTACATGTTCAGATAAATATAGTGTCACGTTTTATAGCCATGTATAAATCTTAAACGCACCATTTTTAGGATTTTTTGGCTAGGAACGAAGATTTTTAAGGATCATTCTACAGCCACCTAGCTAGCTGGCTACCCTTAGTTATTACTATTCAGTTTGGTATAACAGCTTTTTATCCTAGCCCATATTATTTATTTATAGCTAACTCCTTAGCTACCTCTGGATAAAAAGTGAAAGTGACTGCAACACAATTCTTAATTCTTATGCTAAAAATAAATGCAGGCAGTTAAGCAGCTACCACTTTTATTACTGTTATGAAAACTTATGCTGCAAAATAAATTTGCTGACTATTTTTTTTAACTAAACAGGATAACGACAGGCGGTTTCCTGCATTTTTTTTAACCGAAGTCCCGATAAAGTTTTCTAAAAATGAAGTTATGCCTATACTCATGTGCGACACGGTTTACCTGTACTAAGCGCTTAGTCCAGTGTTAATAAGGGCTGTTTCCTGTGTTTCTGTTTAACCGAAGTTGCATTAACGTTTTTTTCGGAAAAGGCTATTACACCTATATGGATGTGTCACATTGTTTACCTGTACTAAGCACTCAGCTGGGAGTAACATTTCTTTTGAACTTTCACCGGGAACATTCTCCGAAATATAAAAAAGGTTGGCCAGCTGTTTATGCTATGACGGGGTGACAACGAATTGCAATATGTGTTTTTATTTCAGCTTAAAATGTGGAATTTTTGAAAAAATTATTACACCGGAAACACCATGAATTGTGTGCACTTTACTCAATTTACTACATACTATATACCTGTACTAAAGCGCTTTACCTGAATGTGTGGCACAATTGACGGTTTTTATTAATCACTCATTCTGGTGTTCAACGCCGGGTAACACAGTTACTTGTGGCTTAACTCTGCTTTCAACAGAGTGTATCCTGTGTCATGATTAATTTGTTAACGTTTACTGCAACTTATTCTGCAAAATAAAATAATATTGACTAATTTTTTTTGCTATGATGGGGTATCTACGGGTTATAAACTGTGCTAAAAGGGTATTAAGCATAAACACATGCAACTAAGCGCTTAGTCCAGTGTTAACTGATGAGAAGTGAAATAATTTTTTTGTCAAATATTTTTGATAAGAAAAGTTACAATTTCTTCACATATGTTTTAAGTAGCATAACATACTAAATTTTCATGTCGTGAGACTAATTATTTCTTCATAAAATGAGAAATATTCATAACGCCCATGGTCAAAGCCTAACAAATTCACTCTGTCTACTTCATTTTTTAAATACAGAAAATGAGCGACAACTTAAACTCTAAAGAGGTGTATTCTCATTGTAGTCACTTGTTTGAATGCAATTATTAAAGAAGAAGTAGAAATGAGAATGACTTGCTACATTTTACATGATTTAAATTTTGAGGAGAATACTGTACAGATGTTGTTTGAGGATCTCTGTTTAACCCATAAAATACAAGATGTCTTGCCATCATTTGTATTGGATGGTCATTGTGACTTCACACTTTGCCATCCAGAGGCAATTTTGAGTGAGAGAGAAAGGAATTTAACGAAAATAGAAATCAAAGAATGTCAAAGCTTGTGTTATTGATGAGGACACTTGTCACACAGCTACTGGAACAGGAAAAACAGTGACTAAAATGAAACATATTATATACCTGAAATAAGAACCTTAACAATAATATCTGTCGGTCCAAACAGAAAAAATGTATACCTATGCAGAAAAAAGAGAAAAGTTGACTAGGAAGGCCTTGAAAATATCAAACCACAAACATTATATATTGTGGATTAAGGTTTTGTGGATAATTTACAACTTATAAAAAATGTATTAAACAAACACATACATTAAAAACATAACAACCCCTAGCAATTGTGTCGATGTGGCGCCGTAGCTTAGTGGTTATAACTCTCGTACTTTGTGCGGGAGACCGGGGTACGATTTCCCTTGGCGGCGATTCAATATGGGCGAGTGAATGTTACCATAGCCCCGGGTTAACCCAAGCCATGTGAGTGAAATTGGGGAGATGGCACAATGTGTGGGCCGTTGGATGTTGCAGGGAGTTATCTGGTAGAGCGCGGATCCTAATTGAGTCTGCGTAGCTCAAAATGAGCATTATATGCTCTAGGACTCCCCATCTAAGCCATGGTCCCTCCTAGAAATAATAGACAGGGTAAATCCCTCGATATTTGCGAGGCTAGCCATGTAAAATATGCACATCATCAACATCATCATCATGAAGGCTGAAAGCATTGGCAAGATTATATTATGCTGGACATAATATCAGCACTAGGTGTTTGAAACAAAATAATGTTAAGGAGCTTTAGGTGATGATATAACGCTCTTCACACTGAAATATTTCCAAAAGTTTATTTGTGCATTCTGGCAGAAAATCTTGAATTGTCTTGTACATTTACGACAGATTATATATATCATTAATATTATCAGTTTGCAACATTGCGATACCCACAATATCTTGTATTTTTTCGTGAGCTGTTTCGAGGTTCCAATACTTCTCAAAAGTTGACTAAATCGTTTTAAGTTAGTTTCAGCACGCAGCCTACATTCAGCACACCCACCATAAACTTTATGTTGTGTGATATTTTCTATCTTGTTGCCTAAAAACAAAAATATATATTTAGTTGTGATTTTTTGTATTTATTTCTTTTTGTTTATACACTAGCTATACTTTATTTACTAATTTATCTCCATTTATATTTCAATACTCTAGCTAGTATTTTTTGTCCCGAAAGTTTGTTAAAAGTTAACACGTGTGGAATTTTAAGAAAAATTACTTGTCATTGTTGTAATTGTTTGTGCATCTTCAAACCAAAAGCATCTAGCCAGGTACGCAGCATACACACTACAGTTACATTTGTACCAAGTTTTCCTTTACTTTTTAGCATATGAGAAGTTTTTTAAAAATATAAGTATTGTGTCACAATAAAAGGTTACTTTGATCGCACCATTCCATTTGAGTTTTCAGCTGCCTTTTTTAACCATCAGTGAGAAAACAAAAGTAATGTTTAAAAATTTTGAACAGCTTCGATAAATTTGTAAACGATGCAAGAAAAGTCAAAAATAACGGGAATTAATAAATATTTTCTTCATAAACAAGTAACCATAAAAATCTTCGTAATGCTCATCGCCATATTTGTTGTTGATAAAAAACATGCAGTGCTTGCAAAAAAACTTCTGCATTAATTATCTTTTTAACATAATTTCAACAAGCCGTACAGGCAATCTCATTGGTTGAGTTAGTCTGTTGTACCAGGGCCTCGTACAGTACGCGTTTCATTCTCATATAAAAAAACGCTACAGGCTTTGGGGTTGAGGTTGCAAAGCTGCAGAATTTTGGTGAAATTAGACTTTACATCAAAATTTCTTCATCAGACAAGAAACTATTTCTTTACTGTCAATTTTGCTGGTGTATGAAGGAAAAAGGTCTTCAGCAGATATATCAAAACCACTTACTTTTTAACCTTCCATAAGCCACCACGATCTCTAGCATTGACCAATTTGTTTTGTGGTACATCTTGTGTGTCCTCAGATTTTCCTGCTAGCAGGATAGCTAGATATTGTTGGTGGTATATGTGTTGTGAGGTCTTTCTTGACGAGAAACGTATACAATGATACATGGTACTGAAGACGTATCCACCAAGATAAGATATCACAGTAGTTCTTTTTCCGAAAAGGTGTATGATGACTTATTTGACAATTGGAAAAGATCGTCCTTGTATGTTGAACCAAACAAGTGACACAAAACCAGATTTGCTAATTCAAATCCCAACAGTACAGGGGCGGCGCCACAATTTCCAAAGTGGGGGGAGGGGGGCCTAGGCATAGTGGGAGATTTTGAGATTTTAGTGACAATCAACGAGCCCCCGGACGCCAACGAATTTTTAGAGTCCTAAAACACGTTAAACGGCTATTCCTTGGACTTCAGAAAAGCTTTGTTTTTCTCCTCTTTCAACTGCGGCATAGTCTCTTTCCATGCTTGAAAGAACTTTAGGGTTTTTACCCGTTTTCAGAAAAAATGAAATGAGCCAGAAATTGCGCCGCCCCTGAAGAATACGCATTATTTAGTGAGATAGCCTGCAGATTCTCTGGTTAGATAACATCAATTTTCATGCAGTGATAAAGACACTTATTGGCAGAAAATAAAAAAAGAAAAGCTTCCTTGACATCTGTATCACCCGATCCTGTAGAATCACCTTTGTCGTGGTCACTATGTTTCGCGTTGGTGTGGCGTGTTAATCCTCTTCAAGAAACACAAACTTTAGGACACAAACTACAGCTAAAGCAACCTCGAACCCAGGGCCTGTAGCGTTTTTTGATATGAAGATGAAACGCGTACGAGGCCCTGGTACAACAGACTTAATCAACCAATGAGATTGCGTGTATATATATATATATATATATATATATATATATATATATATATATATATATATATATATATATATATATATATATATATATATATATATATATATATATATATATATATATATATATATATATATATATATATATATATATATATATATATATATATATATATATATATATATATATATACATATATATATATATATATATATATATATATATATATATATATATATATATATATATATATATATATATATATATATATATATATATATATATATATACCACTTATATACAAGAAATCACAACTATATAACATATTATTGTTTTTAGGCAATGAGTAAGAAAATATTGCAACACATAAAGTTTATGGTGGGTGTGTTGAAGTATGTAGGCTGCGTGCTGAAACAAACTTAAAACAGTTCAGTGAAATTTTCGGAAGTATTGGAATCTCAAATATCACAATTATGCAAACTAATACTGTCGTAAATGTGAAAGACAATTAAAGATCTTCTGCCGGATTGGACAAATAAGCTTTCAGAAAAATTACATTGTAAAGAGCGTTATATCATCACCAAAAACTCATTAATGTTATTTTGTTTCAAACACCTAGTGCTGATATTATGTCCAGTATAATATAATCTTGCCAATGCTTTTTGCCCTCATCGACCAGACCGTCCAAATTGCTGCATATATATATATTCAATGGTCTTCAATGGTACTTGGTGGACTTATATGGTAGATTTGTTTGGTAATGGTGCATAAACTCCTATACCAAGAGCAGAGGTTGCTATAATAATGCAAACGTTCAGATCTTCTTTTTCAACTTCAAGAAGAATTTGGTTTTACATGGTCTTTGTTTGTGGTGTATGAAATTGCACAATAAAACAATTGCTAGATGTTATGTTTTTAATGTATATATATACTTGTTTTCTTAATATGTTATGTTTTATAACCTTATCTGCAATATTTCTTCCTTGCCAACTTTTCTCTTTTTTCTGCGGTATACATTTTTTCTGTTTGGATTGACAGATTATTGTTAAGGTTCTTATTCCAAATATAATATGTTTCATTCTAGTCACTGTTTTTCCTGTTATCCGGTTGTTATAGATATTCTTAAGTATAAGTAAATATAAGTATTGGTCATATATCTATATATATATATATAAAGTACAAAACAGGTGTTGAAGCAGTAAGCCTCGTCAATAACACAAGCTTTGACATTTTTTGATAAATTTCTAATTTCATTAAATTTCTTTCTCTTTCACTCAAAATTGCCCCAATGACCATCCAATAGATGACTTTCAATGTTTACGTTTTTAAGGGATTCAAAAAATCAGAAAAATCGACAGGCAAAACAATGCAGACCATAGGTGAAGAAAGTCAAATTATGGTTAAAAACTTTTGTATTGTGGCTACTAGCATCTTTTCACTGATATATGATCTAAATCTAAACTACATGCAAGCTATATTCTAATTTTAAGATCAAAAGATGCCTCTAACTGAAAATAAAGTTTGGAATGGACTGAACTGGTCCACCACTTACCGCCTCCATTATTTTGCCTGTCGATTTGCGTAAGAGGTCTGGGGATTATAAACAACACGCGTCACGATGATATGAAAGTCGTCTATACAAATGATGACAACACATCTTCTATTTTATTGTTAAGACAGAGATCCTCAAACAACATCTGTACAGCATTCTTCTCAAAGATTAAACCACGTAAAATGTATCAAGTCATTCCTACATCTTCAAGAAAATTCACTTGATCTTTAATAATTGCATTTGGTAGCTAGCTAACACTTTAACACAAGATTTTCCATATGCTTATGATAAAACTCCAATGACGTCCTTGTCCTCATACTATTGACTCTAAGCATTTGACTTGTTATGGTCAGGAAAATATCGGCCCTCTGAAGATCTCTGAATTTTCTCCAACATTAAAGTGGTCCATCCTTTCATATGTTATTTTTGCAGCTGGTGTAAATTATTCTATAATATTTATAAGTGCTGTAGTTTTTACTACATGTATGATACACCACAAAATGACTAGAAAGTCACTAAGGGTTGTATCTATTCTGAAATTGTATGGTGTATGGCTAGGTACCTCTAGCTACAAAAACCCAGCAAAACACTTTACAAATTCACGCCACTAATAAAACACCATCTTTGATCGAAACGTCACGCATACATTACTTTTCTCTGCATGCTTAATTTTGGGCGAATTTCAGTCTGTTGTACCAGGGCCTCGTACGGGTTTCATCCTCATATCAAGAAAACGCTACAGGCCCTGGGATCGAGGTTGCAGCTAAAGGTGACTTTTGTGTTCTCCTCGGGTATTTCGTTAGTTCCACTTCAAAGTCTTACTTTTTAAAATATCTTCATCTATAGCCTCCAATATACCATTGAGTTCTTTGCCATAAAGGAAATCTTCCTTCGCTGCAGCCATTTTACAAAATTCAGTCCCCTTACATTCGGGCCACCCGCTCTAGGTCAGGTACTTTTGCCGCAACGGCCCGAAATGGCTCTTCTCTTGTGACACTATGAAAACACTAACACATCCAGCCTCGGCTGAAAAAGAAATTTTTAATTTACATCTAGCAAAATGTACGAAATAAATTGTATCCAAGATCAACCTTACAATTTTATATTTTTTAAATCAACTTTTGTCGAATAAGATAAACATATAATCTATATAATAATACGCTAGTTCTGTGTCTCTGTAACAGGCAAAGTTGATATGCTTACTTTTCTTTGATGTTACCGAAAAAAATATGTCTATTTTGTTAGCGGGTTTACTTTGTTTACGTCACGTGATGAAAACGACTCAATTTGATTTGCTGAAATAAATTTAACTGCTAACTTTCCAAAAATGGTGTCCCTCGACACCGAAAAAAACACAAAAGAAAGGTCCCTTCGTCTTGAAAAAAGTGCAAAAAGCGATTCAGAGAAAGAAAACTCTAAGTAAAGAAGTAGAAGTAGAAAAATAAAGCCACAAGAAGTTACTTCGGAATTGAAGAGTGGAACTAGGAAGTAGTAACGTAAAGTTAGAAGTAGAAAATGCATGCTACAGTTTCAAGTGGATTGGAATTCAGAAAAAGTAAGAACTTTGATATATTTGTCGCTGAAGCTACGTGTTACTTTTTTTATGTAGTACACTTAAAATTGTCAAGCAGAATCGCATTCTTAAAAAAAAGCCATTAAAGCTCCAAATTCTTAAAGTTTTTACCACGTTTTTTTAAAAGTAAAAAAGCTAGCCATATTTGTTTACAATTTTTTTGCATAATTAATGTCTCCCCTGGTGCGTAACTAATGTATTTGTCCTAAAATTCAAAATGCTACATAAAGCTGTTAGATGGCAAACAAACTAACTTGCTGGACAAACGGAAAACGTTGGCTTGTTGAACTCACTGTTATCATTTTTACATTACTATTGTTTCTCTTTATAATGTCTTTTACTAAGCATGAATAGCTAGCTATAGACCCAGTTAAGTCTCCCCAGTTTAAGTATATTTAACTGGGTGTCTTAGCTACTGTTAGCTGATAGCTAATGTTAGCTTTAAGGCTCCATCCCAAGCTTAGCTAGCTCTAACCTATCTCTTCTTTTATGAACACGAATTATGATGTAACAAGCTAGCTACAAAATCTTTCTTGAACTTTTAGGATGGTGTGACTCATTGTTATGCCCATAGGGTATATTTTTTCACATTACCTGTGAACTTTACAAGGGGACCACAATATGACAAGTGGAACGAATTTTATAGAATTTAAAGTGTGTGTGTTAAGTTATTTTTATTGTTTTGTTTCTGACATCCCGTTAAACTTTTGTCAGCCTACATGTAAAATGCAAGTTTTTTTACAGGGATTTTTTACATTCGATTGCAAATTTACGTGGGTTTATGACTTGGGCGGGTTAAAAAAATTATAAGAGGATGGTATGGTTGTCAGTTCATATTGTTCGTGTTGCAAAATGCTGTTTTTTGAAATTTTGTGTAAACTTTTGTGGAAATAGACCACATGCAATATATATACTGAAAGAACAAATCTTTGTAAATCAGACTTCACTGTAAGCTGTTGTAAAGCTGATGTCTTTATCAGTAAAAATAACAGCCATATTTTACTAATTAAGAAAAAATAAAACGAGTTTGAAAGTTAAAAAGTATTTATTTGTTAAGCTTTTCGTACACTAAGTACATCTTCAGACTATATAAACAACTTTGTCTTTATATTTCGCATTATAAACTATTGTTTGGGAGAACTAACTGTATGTGATGTAATTTTTGCTGGAAGAAAATTTCATGGTTTCACGTTTTTGTTTTTCTTGAGAATTTTACAAAATTTTGTAGGGATAAATGTTTGCTGATGATAAAAAAATTATATACTTAATGTTCTGACGGAACTGTTTTTGTTTTTTATATTTTGTAATCTAAACGCGAGGACTGTATGCACTGAAATCACTGATTTTTTTAAATTTTGATGTGTTTCATAACCTTTTTGTGGTAGATTATGGGTAATGGCAATATACGACATGCTGAATGAACTTATTTTTGTTGATTAAGATGTGTTTCTTAAAAACCGATCTGTTTTACATTTTGTGTAAACTTTTGTTTACGAACCGTATACAATGTTTCCAAAATAATGATCTTTGTTGATTCAAGTTTATTCTTTGCTCATTGATTTTTTGACATTTAGGTTCAAAATTGTTGGTAAAGGGCAGTACGGAACTAAAAAGGAAAATTTTTGTGTTCTTAACTGGTTGATTTTTACATTTTGTGTAAATTTTTGTGGGAGAGGATGGTATCCAACCGAAATGACTGATTTTTCTAGATTTAAATTTGATGTTTTCGAAACTATGGCTTTTTCATATTTTTGTATAGGCTTTTAAGGGAAAGACAATATTTAAAATGTGTAAAATAACTTATATTTGTTGATTTGTGCTAACACTTGCAGGCCTCCTTTTTGACATTTCAGAATAAAATACTGAGGGTTTTCAACATAATCACTTATAAGATGTACATATTTGAGATGCGTTATTTCTGAGATTGTTATTATCCGTGTTGTGACTGTCGGTGTTGTAACTGTCGGTGTTCTTACTGTCGGTTTTGTGAGTATTGGTGTTGTGAGTGTAACTTTTTACACCTTGCAAGCTGTTCTTTTTTATTTTGTGTAAGATTTGTGTGAAGGATTTAACCCTATTCGGCTTTAAGCTCTCAACAATAGAGGCAACGTGAAAACAAAATTCTAAATTTATTTTAGTGGATGAGTTGCTGACGTCATCAAAATTTTTATCCTGCCTCAGTGGATTTTTCCACGGGCCTTATCGACTAGTCTCTTATAATAATACGGAGCTTCTGTCTGTCTGTCTGTCTGTCTGTGACTTTTACAAAGACGATATTTTTTACCACCCGAATGCGCGAGTTTTTCGAGTTTTTTTGTCAATATCTTTTAACGTCAATCTCTTATATTAAATTAATGAAGCCATTACACAGTGCACTTAAAACTTTAGAGATAGTAAAATGTATGTTCTGGCACAGGAAACGGGAAATGGGAAACGTAAACAACAACAACAACAAGTCCCGGAATCCCCGAAATCTCAATTCCGGGAATCCCACCCCACCCCGAAACCGATAAATCTAACGCATGCGCACACGCCGATAGTAATATTGCTGACATCAACAAAAACCAGAGCATGCGCAATTATAAAAAACTTCTCGCTGTCCCAGAATCCCCTTTAGTTGAACCTATTATACATGCAGCCCATGTACGACAGAAAGCTGCGCTTGTGCTATATGGATACTGATAGTTTCGTCTATCATATCAAGACAGAGGATTTTTACCGCGACATTGCCGCTGATGTGGAGGAGCGCTTTGATACGAGCGCCTACAGTAGGGACGATGACAGACCTCTCCCCATCGGCAAGAATAAAAAGGTCGTAGGCCTCATGAAGGATGAGCTAAGCGGGAAGGTCATGACCGAATTCATCACCCTGAGAGCGAAGGCATATGCTTACGAGAGTCTCTCGAAAGAGGGTGGAGATCGCAAGGCTAAGGGTGTGAAGAAGTGCATCACGGCTAAATCCATCACCTTTAATGACTATCAGCGCTGTCTAGAGGAGGGTGTTAACATATACAAAACCTGGGTATGTATTGCCAACAAAGGACATCAGATCTTTACTCAGGAAGTGACCAAGCTGGCACTCAATCGAGCAGACGATAAGCGGATCGTTCAAGCGGATCAGATCACGACACTCGCGAGAGGTCATTATCGTTTGGAATTGTAGGCTTCAGGTTCACATCCCACTCATCATGTAAGAAGTGGGGATTTGTCCAATGTTTTGTGAAGTGATGCCTCACAAAAGTAACAAGAAATGGAGCACGTTAAACAATGTACACAATGCAAACATCAACTACCACTAGACAAATTCAGGATCCAAAGCAAAGGCTTCAGTAAAGGCCAACGAACGAAATGGTGCATTAATTGCCTCGATCGAAAGAAGGCGTCGGTGGAACGTGCAAAGTGCCACCATAAAAAACAGAAGGGCCAGTGCATGGAATGTGATTTCCCTGGGTATAAGCATGGCCTTATTCTGAGCAGGATTCACCTTGCCCTAAATCATGATACGGAGATCGCATCCACAGAGTACCTGGGCTGCGGCATCTGCACATTAATAGGTCATATCCAGGCCCAATTCAAAGACGGTATGAACTGGGGAAACAGGGGGCAGTGGCAATTTGACCACAAAACCCCCATTAAATATAGAGAGAATGGTGAGTACCCCAGTGAGGACGTGCAACTCGAAAGGCTGCATTATACTAACATGCAGCCAATGTGGGTAAGTGAAAATCAATCGAAAGGCTATCGATATATATCCAATTAGAAGGCTCGTTAGATGGTTGTTCACCAACCATCTAACCATCTTCTTCCGCTATCGACGATTAATAAAGAGAATGTCAGATCTCGCTGATATATTTGATGTAGTTGATACACCGGCGCCAGAGCAATGCGACAAACCCATCGACAAACGTCAAGCCTTGAAAGAGGCCATACGCAAAGGCAAGGGGCACTTGCTCCCCAAGAAATACACCGAAGCATCACTCGATAAAGCTTCACCCGAGGTGATCGAAAAGATGTACACCGAGTTTCTTCAACGTGAACTCCAAGAGAAGGGCGAGAGGACGGCAAAAGCCCTATCGTCACAAGTCATCAGCATGTTTACCAAAGTTGTAGCACGTGTGGTGCAGCTAGACAGTGCAGAGGCTCTTTGTAAAGATATCTAGGAGGACCCTAGCATCAAGGACTCCATGGCTGACTTGGGCCTCCTAGTATACTCTGCTTTTGGTAAATTCCTAACGCCCCTTCTAGTATCTGCACATATTGTTAATCACTGTCAAATACCAATGTCCAAGGTGGGTGAGGGGCAAGAGGTTGAACAACAAGGTAAAGATGGGGAACAGTCTATCAAAGATACGATTGGATAATTATGAAGTGTTTGAAATGGGGAATATTATAGCGATTCATTAGGAAAGAGCAGAATAAAATCGCGATACACGGATTGGTGCGGTATATATGGCGATTCCTACTCGCGCGCTTTGGAAATCCTGACACCTGCAGCCGATCGATTTCCACCACAGGCGTGTAATTTAGTGAGGACCCTACATAAGAATGCGATAAGAACGTCTGGCAGATGCGGTTTGAAGACCGGCTAGAGGGGAGTGGTTTTTCTAAGTCTCATGGCTTAAAGAAATGAGCGCAGAACAGACGCAAGAAGTGACAGTCATAACGAAGCCAGCAAAGCACCCGGGGAGAGTCGCGTGGGGCCACAAATTGGCGGCACTGAAAAAGATGAAGAAAGATCTAAAGCAACAAGAGGGTATTGTAGAATCTCCAGACAAAACCTCTTCTGAACCCCCTGTGCAGTCAGGCACTATATATATCTATGGCGCTGGAGGTGCAGCCATTCTACTCGCCTGTGTAGGAGTTGGGTTCTATATTTTCCGTAAACAGCCGGCTCGCCAGCCTGACGAAACCCCAGAGCCATTACCTCTAACCAAACAAAAACAAAAGCAAACGCGTCAACCTGATATCGACATTTTTCGTATGCGTTAGGCCCCTAATAAATGAGTTCAAACGTGACACCTAATCAAAAGGAGATTATCGATATGATCTACGAATCAGTCGTATATTTGGGCTTTACATTCGCCTATGCCATGATCGGGAAGAAATTCCTAGGGATCAGCAGTCCAAGTACCAAAATAGACACAAGCGATGTGATGAAGATGGTGGCCTATTTTACAGCAGGAAGATCCTCAAGAGAGATGGCTGTTTCAAAGGGGTGGATACCTGCATCTCTCGTGCCAAAACCTAAGTAGAGGAGGTGTACTCGGGGTGTACACCCCGGCCAGGTCAAAATGTGGAAAGGTGGCGCTATTACTAAGCTCCGGGGTGTGGACTCTGGAGTCCACACCCAACCAAACACAGTTCCAGGAGTAAGCTTGTGTCTGCCACAGCGTAAACACAATCTCAGAATAAAATGCCAGACATCGTCTACGATCCTCATACAGCAATATTTACAGGTCCTACGGGCTGCGGGAAAACTCAGCGCGTCCTCAACCTACTGGAGAGCGAGTACAGAGGACACTTTTACAATGTCGTGATCCTGTGCCCCACTCGCCGCTGGAATAAAACTTATTTGGAAAGATCCTGTCTCTGGCAGGACCCTTACGTGTTCCTTATAGAACCCAAGGAGCAGCTGTTCGAGTGGATCGAAAAACTGTCGGAGCTGCTTGCGGGTGAAGAGACCCTCTTCATCATTGACGACATGATAGCCGACGAGAGCCTGGATAAGAAGCGTCAACGCCTGCTCGAGCTCGCTATCAGTGGGAGGCACAGGAGGCACAGCTTGTGGTTATTAACGCAGAGTTATACGGCCTTGCCAAAGAACCTCAGACGTCAAAAGAAGCAGTTGTTCATGTGGTATCCCCATGAGCGTTCAGACCTGAAGCTGGTGGATGAAGAGACCAACATGATTAACGACTGGGAGACTATCAAAGCTGGGTTGAAAAGATCGAAACACGCTTGCTTATATGTGAGGCTGGAGCATCCAAGGAGCTGGAGCATTTTGCAGTGATTCTCAACTAAATAAATATGTCTCATTCAGATGTGGTAGTAAAAAATCTTATCGAACAGATCAGGGAAATGAAGGATGAAATAAGGTGGGAGGACGAGAAAAATTCATACCTGGAACGCTCCCTTGAAGCGAGCGAGGAGGAATTGTGCGATCTGCGAGGGTACGCAAGAAAAGTCACTGCATTTGCCACCGCGGGGTCCTTCATTCTTATTGCGTGCTCAATATATAAGATGTTATAGAATATCGACCGGTAAATGTGAACGAGGGCGGTATCCAAGGTGTGGACAGATCTGTCCACACCTTGGATACCGCCCTCGTTCAGCTCCCACCCCTAAATAAAATATGACAGAGGATACAATTAAGCAGCTTATGGAACGGATTAAGAAAATTGAGACAGAGCTAGCCTATGATAACATTTCTAACCCGGAAGACACCGAAACGGATGAACTACTATGCAGCATACTGTGGGAATTGCGTCAAGTGCGTGACTGTGTGAAAAAGGTCGCGACATTAGCCACTGTAGGATCCATCGTCATGGTAGCACGCGTGATATATAGAGGACTGTGATAGGGTTGGTATTAATGTGAACCTGTGGCTCACATTAACTACCCACAGCACATGCAATTCAAGAGCATCGTCCATGGAACATAATCCCCGGAACCAAAACTGTAAGATAAAATGTCTTGTCTTGTAGCAGTTGAATTTAACAGTGCCAAGTTACATACCGTAACCATCAACGGTCACCCTTGGACTCGTGCTAAAGAAGTAGTAAAAGGTGTGTTGGAGTATAAAAAAAACACATCTCATATCATCCGCAACCACTGTAGTCAGGAAAATTACGCTCACAAGTGGCAACTGAGCGGTTCGTCCGCAGCGTACGAACCGGTGAACTGGCCATCCGACTCTCAAAAATACGACCTCTACATCAATGAGGAGGGTACGTATGAGCTGGTGTTTGGAAGCCAACAACCTAAAGCGAGAAGGTTCAGGAAATACTGCTGCAACACGATGTTTCCAAAAATCCGTGATCATCTACATCGTCAAGCCCTTGAGGATAAGGATATGGCCCTGGCATTCCTTAATGATGAGGTTGAAGACAGGGACAACCAGCTCCTGGCACTCGGGGATGAAATTGAGGATAAGGATCGACAGCTTACGGAGCTCGAGGATGAAATTGAGGAGCTGCGACAACGTGCCGTACCCCATCTCAACGACCCTGGAAAAGACAATACTATGGCTGTTATCCAGAAGAACAACGATGATCCCTGGCCCTACCTAGTCATCTGTGGCCAACAGGGATATGTAGCGCAAAAGATTAGGAACAAGCTTGTTGATTACCCCAAGAGCGAGATTGTGGTACTGGCGGAGACCCCTAATTCCATTGTACATTACAATTGGCTTCGAGAGCGTGGGTGTATTGAGGTAAACCCTGAGCGTGTGAGACATTTTAGGCTAGGCCCTACATATACGCATGAACGTCTCATGCTCCTGCGGAGCCGCTAGGCGATAGCACTCGCGGAATGAGTGGGAACCGGTAGGTAACGCTTTTGTAGCTTGATCGAGCCACAAAAAACAACCCATTTACCACTCCTTGACATGCTCTGGAGGTACTTCAACACCCTCCGGTATTAGCATGAGCTCCTCCGCCACAAAACTCCGATCAGGCCCACCCGCCAGATAGTATAACAACCTCGTACCTGTCACGATACGGTCCAGTCTATACTTTTTCTTGCTCCACCAAGCGTCGGTCGCAGGTCTTTTAGCATCACCGTGCTCTTCTCCAGGTTGCAGCAAGTACAAGTATAAGCCGTCATCTGGTAGAGGCTTTTCCTCCGGGTGCTGCTCACTTTTCGTTAGCGGGACATCATCCAGCTTGATGGCTTTCGAGGGCTTCATGTCGATCATAGCCGTTTTGCTATTGTTCATGCTTTTCACGATAGTGTACAAGTGCTTGACCCATGTGGTACTAGTCTCGTCAGAGGCAAACTCTTGCGCATCTTGGGGCTTGAACAATCTCTGCGCGAGCACCTTGTTGTAGACCTCAACAAAAGCCGTGAAGGTATGGTGGTACTTGGTAGTTGCGCGCTTGAGTTCGACCCCTTTACTTTCCAGCAGTTTTGTCACATCTGACTTGAACTCGGACCCGTTATCGCACTGGAAGGTCTTGGGATATCGTAAAGGTCCAGCTTTGTAAATGTCCTTGATCATGTCGGCAAACTCGCTGGCTTTCTTGGTTCTCAAGGGTCTCGCTACTTTATAGCGCGAAGCTACATCGATGCCCGTGAGTATGTATTTGTATGTGCTGCCATAGAGTTTGTCATGCGGCATGTAGAGCAAGTCAAACTGATGCATCTCATTAGGCTTCGTAATGGTGAAGTGAGGGTAGTCGATCTTTTTGGGGCCTTTGATATGTCGGAGCCAGAGCAGTTGACGAGTTATCCAATGCGTAACCCTCTTCTTGGATAGACCACTCTCCTCGGAGAGTAATTTGATAGCTTTCCTTCCAGTCCAGAGATGTTCCGGGGTATAGTAGATACTGCTTAGCTTTTCAGCTTCCTCCTTGGTAAACAATTTTGACATGTCTTTATATTATACATGTCAAAACCTTGTCTGGATGTAGATACTCAGATCTGAGTACCTTACGAATATTTGTACGCGATCACCCCTAGAACAGCCAGGGAGCCAACGATGAAAGTCAGCTCACCGTCCTGTTGTTGCTTGGAAGGTACATAATAGTCCGAGAGCTTGGGAGCTTTCTCGATCGTTGCGATATAGTACTCTCGCATGCCTTCATCGAGTTCTTTCAAGCTCTCACCCGCTTGACGCTGTAACTCCTGCTGCTTGTTGTACCAATCGATCTTTGCCTGTCGATCACGTAGCCACCGTGCTTGAGCTGCTTGAAGTTGTTCGATCGCTTTATCATGCCTCTTACGTTCTGCTTCACCATGGGGTTATAGAACGTCTCGTTTACACCCGAGTAAGCTTTGACTTTTCCAGGGTCTACGAATAGTAGTAGCACTCCCTTGAGACTCTTTGCGGGTGTATCGATCTGGAGGTTATATGAGGTATCAGACTTTTTCATTGTCACCACTTTGCTACGGAGTACCCGTTCGTATGGCAAAGCGAGTCTCGAATATCGTGACATCATAGCACTGCTAAGCCGCTCGTGGTGCACTTTGTCAAACTCTAGCGCGATGTTGGTAATCTTGTATTGGGCATCCGCTGGTTTGCCTGCCGTAGACCCTGATGCCGCTGTACCTGCATCTTTGATGACATCACCATACCCTGCAAAATGCAGGACGAATTGTAGCCTGTCATGGAGTCCTCCCTGGAAGGGTAGGACTCTCGTCAGCTCAAACATCTTGCCGAGCGGGATGCAAAAGGTGTTGCCATAAGCCGCAACGATCGCCTTCTCTTCATCTGTCCCAACATGGTCCGTTGCTTTCACCTGGAGGGCCCTGATTGTACCGTCATTAGGGTTGATGCCTTCCAGAATGAGGTTGTTCTCTCTCTCAAACTTGGGCAGCCAGAGATCTCTATAGGTAGAGAGCACATTGTAGTCGCTAATGTTCTGCACCTCGTTGCCATTCAAGGTGATACGTAGGTTTTGCACCAGGGCCTTGCCAATGTTGCTTACGATGGTGCGTTTGGTGTTGGTGCCATTAAGCTCCAGGTTGAAAAGGAGCTTGAGAGAGCCTGGGAAAATGATATCGTCCCGCCCCATGTTTGGTACATCCACGTACAAATCTTCATTCTGGTTGATGGTACTGGGGACGTGACTTACTTTAACACGCTGCTTCTTCCCTTTCATGCTGTGCATCGTCTTGACCGCTGCATCGGGATTTAGTTTAGTTCCGTACATGTTACTCATGGTTTATTATTAGGTTCTTGCGGGTTGAATAAAATGGCTGAAAATCCAGGATACAAAGACGATTTTACACCGGAGGAAAACATTTCAGACGATGCTGGGCAGGATGAAGCCTTCAGTAGGCCCGAGGACCTACTCATCCAATCTGATGCCGCGACAGCGATATCGCCAGAGGGGCAGGGTCAACAAGACATCATGACTCTCACGGCAAGGGAGAAGCTACTGAGATCAAAGGTTGACGATCTCTACAATCTCCTTACGGTGCGGTTGGGGGTACAGCTTAATGCGATACATTACGATGCCTTCGAGATGAAGGAGGGGGATCAGCTGATTGTTAAAAAGGTTGCGAAAGGGAATAAAATTTTAAATGAAATAGTGCTTACGAATCAGGATGGTACATTAAAAGCCCCCAGCACGATACAATCGTTGTTAGGTAGTACACGTCTGCAGGCCCTGGGGTTTACCGACTATAACACACCCAACAGGGGTAGGGCAGCGGCCCAGGCAATCCTTAAAGAGATTGTTCACGTTGAAGCGAAGGCTGATGATATCGAAGTGATGCCGCTGCTCGAGAACGTCCTTGATGAAACGGGGAGCCTGATCCAAGATACTTCATTTGGTGGTACCGATGAAGTATTCCCTGAACGTGAAAGAAGAGGGCTCGATCGAGAGCTTCAAACGCTCCGGGTCAACCTTAGGCACCTTAAAAGCAAGATGATATTTTACGATAGCGAGATCGATAAAGCGGAAGCTAAGGTGAAGAGGCTCGAGAGCAAGAAGGCCACACCTGGAGCAACCGAGGAACAGCTAGTCATCTGGAACGAAGACCTCGCGAAGGCAAGGGAAGAGCTGGAGGGGCTCCGTGATCAGAAGGAAGAAGCACGAAAAGCGCACGGTTTACTTTCCTCAGGCATCCAGAGCCAACTGAAAGGGATCAAGGAGACTCTTATGAAAATCGCCGGAGAAGACACGTCACTGCGGGAAAAGCTCGGGATCTTGTTCAAGGAACAAGGCTTAACTATCACGAGCATCGTCTCGGCTATCGGTCTACTGATTTCCACCATCGTGCTCGCTGTTACAGGTACCGGTGGTGCCGGTGCCTCAGGAGGAAGTGCCGCAGGTGGGAAAGGTTTTGTACGGAAACAGCTTGAAAGACTCGGAAAATTCCTGAAGTATCTAGCAGGTAAAGCCGGTGCAGCACTACCAGGGATCATAGGCAGCGTTGTCTCGTTCTTCTTTAGAGTAGCAGCGAAGGTTGTCGAATACTTAGGCAAGCACTTGTACATGACCATCGCGGCTGCTGTCGCTTTCGTTGTGGCCTATGTTGGGAGGGCTGGGAAGGGTGGTAAGAAGTGATAGATGATCTAGTATGTTGACAAAAAAACATATTAGACGGAGCTACTATTTAAACCAGATGTAGGCTAGGATAAGTCCTACTCCTCCCGTAACCAAGGCTGTCTTGGTGTCCTCATGTCTCTCAAGGGGGCCCGATATTTCTTCCCTTTGACCGCTCCGCGTAGGGACAGGGTTTAGAACCCCTCCTCCCTTTGAGGCACGGCTAGGTGTAGTTTTCTTGGATTCGATCGAGCCTTTCACCGGTTCCCCCGCAGCGGGGGAACCGCCAGACGATCTTGGAGTGTTCTCCTGCGGTGCCGCCATGCGATTAATATCAAGGTTAACACCGATGGAGAAGTACTCTTTGCTGATGAGGATTTTGTTCGTGAAATTCATGATATTCCCGATATGAAGGCCCATATCACTAGGAATCATGTATACTCCATGCGCCACCGTGAAATCGACCTTGCTACGTGCATACTTGAGCACATTTTGGAATCGCTTTATTTCCTCACCCCTGTTACTAGGCCGGAGGATCAGCGCTTCAAGGGTCGTCAAGTACAAGCGTTGGGCATCGATCGAACTACCCTGGTCGCCAATGATGCTTGACCTAGCGTTGGCTTGGCTCTCCAGGATGAGATACGCGTATAATCGCGTGGATTGGGATAGTCTCTCTATACCAACACGTGTTAGACCCTGGGAGGTCTCGATAATCCATCGACTCCAAGAGTCCTCATCGAGATAGCTAGGACCCGAGCCGGGGTAGTCCTCTCGATGGGCTTGCCAACTACTGAAGAGGTTTTCATTCCTCCACTCGCTCTCGCTGTCGCTTACCCCAAATTCACGTGCAAGATGCTGGAATTTTTGCTCATTGAAAGGATTGTTGAGACGTTGAAATCTATCCGATCCCGGTAAAGACACTTCGAGCTCCGCCAGGATTTTGCGGATCTGAAAATAGACTGCACGAACCAAAGGTTGCGCAGCAGTGAGATGCTGCATGGAAATACCGCAAGCGGAAGTTGCGCAGTAAGTGGCAAAGTTGAGTTGTGTAGACCAGATACTGAAAGGGTGACTCTGCCACACTCCAACGGCTGTACCCTGGAGGTTGTAGTCGACAAAGATGTTCGGGAACTTTGCCGTAAATGCGGACCCTTGAGCGTCAATGACAATGCTCTGAACAGAGAGTTGCTCACCCTTGAGTCTTTGCAAATATCGCCCATGATTAGGTGCATACTTTGCCTTGGGCTTATAGCTGTAGATATTCATGTTTCTTTTAAATAAATATGAGACAACTGTATGTTACAGATATAGAGAAGCCGGTAGTTTTCAAACCTCTTCTGGGGGAGGGCACGAGGATCGCTCTGAAATCTATTAGTATTAGAGGGACTTGGCTCAATGTATTCAACTTCATGAGCCTGAGGATATTTAAACAGGAAGCGGGCGCAATATTGAAGGTGCATATCAAGATCGAAAAAGGATTATATCGGGTTGAGGATCTCGCGGCTATAATCAATAATCAAGCCGGGGATAAACTCAAAGTGTCTATCCTTAGAAACGGCATGTCAAGGATTAGTGTTAGCACGGGTTATAAGGCAATAATGGATTGAAAGCTGGGAGATATATTTGGTTTGGATAATGATATTGCCCTAGTATTACCCGCGGGGGACTATGACGGATCATACAGAACAGACGTGTACCAGCGACTACGACTCAAGTGTACGCAGATTGATCAGGAGCACAGCTTGTTTAATGGTGAGAAATCGGATATATTGGCCTTGCTCCCGACCAAAGAGCTAAATGATTGGGGGGACATGTTGACGTGGAGTTTTGATAGCCCCGTGTACCTCCCTTTGAAGGGATCCACAGATCGTTTGGAGTTCATGCTAGCGGATGAATATCACGATAGGAACATTTTGTTGACAGGCCTAACGATGCACTTGCGCATAGAATAAATGACAGAGATTACAAAGCTTTATCCGAGCTTATCACCGAGTGCACCTGATGAGCTTGATGAAAGCCAGGTGTACAGACTGCGCAAAATCGAGGAGGTAGAGCAGTACCTCCGCAATGAATCAAAAGAGCGGGATAGGCTCGCTGAGATTCACTGACCATGGATTATTGGCTATAAGTGTTATCACTTCTGGTGTTGGTATTGGTAGTATGTTATCCGGAATAGGGGTGCCACTGGCTGTCGCCATGGGTGGTATCACGATCGCCGTAGGACTAGGGCAAGCAGGTCTGCGGAATGCGGGAAAGAGGCTAGATGTCAAGTCAAAGAAACACGAGAGTATCAGGCTATTGGCAGAGACCAAGCTCAACTCTGTTGTTGACCTCATTAGCAAAGCTGTGGAGAATGGGGTGATCAGCGACTATGAGTTCAGCTTGATTATGCAGGAGAAGCAAAAATACATGCTGCTGAAGGAACAAGTCCGTCAAAGAACGAAACAAGCCGTGAATGCCCTTAATGAGCGGGAGCGACAGCAGCTTGTCGCGAAGGGGCGTGAGGAGGCGAAGGAGGAGCTTATGAAAAAACTTCAATCTGTGCAACATGTAAGCGGTATTTAGATGAGCCACCCTCATATGGAGTCTAATATGTTGTTCAACATACTAGAAGGCGAGTACTTCCCCACTATCTGGATCGACTGTATAGAATCTATCACACCATACACGTTTCTTCCTCTCAGATAACTCTCGCGCATACTGCTCTAGGTTCTTCTCCCAAGCTAGGGTAACGCATGGTTCGCAGTAGGGACCATCGGCTTGTGTTGAAGCGTCCTTATACTTCACCTTTCGGATCGCTTCGATAAGGGCGGCCTTGTTCATGGCTGAAATATTACGGATCTTTAGCGCTTTGGCTTCCCTTTTTAAATCGGTAACGAACATGTTTTTATATGGTTGGAGGACAACGCCAGGCTACATTCTACTCGGAGATATGACGGCTGCCTTTCGTTTGGTTATCCGCGATCCACATAGGCTGCATGTATAATAGGTTCAACTAAAGGGGATTCTGGGACAGCGAGAAGTTTTTGATAATTGCGCATGCGTTGGTTTTTGTTGATGTCAGCATTATTACTATCGGCGTGTGCGCATGCGTTAGATTTATCGGTTTCGGGGTGGGGTGGGATTCTCGGAATTAGAGATTTCGGGGATTCCGGGACTTGTTGTTGTTGTTGTTTACGTTTCCCATTTCCCGTTTCCTGTGCCAGAACATACATTTTACTATCTCTACTTTGAGGCCAAATAACTTGCAAACGAGGTGGTGACGTCAATGATTTCTCACCGCGTGGGTAACTAGGGACCACCTAGAACCAATTTGGGTAATTTTCCCAAATCTGGGTCCCCGAATCCGTTTCGGAATGGACGGGTTGATGACGTCATCAAAAAACCTTTAAACCCTAATATCTCTGCAACCGTTTGTCAAAAGTACATGATCCTATACACTTTCTTGATCAGCGTTTCAAGATCTATACGATGAAGGCAAAGTGTATACAAATTTCTAAAAAATTTTTTTGGGTTTTGACGGGCCATTGCTGACGTCAGCAAAATTCTTAAACCCTTATATTTCATTAATCGCTCATCAAAACCACACGATTATATACATTTTCTTGATCAGCAGTGTTTCTCAATTTATTTATTGTGTATTTGTACTGCTGACGTCAGCAAAAAATCTAAAACAACCTATTTTTCCATTGTCCTTCTGCCTAAGTGGATTACTCCACGGGCCTTATCGACTAGTTTTATATAATAATACGGAGTGTATGGGACGGTCATAGTGGATGTCGTCATTTTCCTTTGATATCGCCGAAATTTTCTTTGAAGTCGCCGAACAAATTATGTCCATTTTGCTAGCGCGTTTACTTTGTTTACATCACGTGATCAAAACGACTCAATTTGATTTGCTGAAATAAATTTAACGGCTAACTTTCGAAAAATGGCGTCCTCTCGCCACCAAAAAAAACAAACAAAAGAATGATCCCTTTATCTTGAAAAAAGTGAAAAGAGTGTTTTAAAAAGCATATTTAAAAAGTTCAAGTTCAAGTGAAGAAGTAGAAATGTTAAGTTGGAAGTGAGAAGTGGAGCTAGAAGAAAAGTAAAGTTAGAAGTAGAAAATAAAGGCTAGAGTTTGAAGTCGATTTGAAATCACAAATAGTAAGAACTTTGATATTTTTGGTTTTTATGTCGCTGGAGCAAGCAGGCTCCCTTTTTCAGCAAAAGCCACCTAAAAGCCTCAAATTCTTAAAGTAGCCATATTTGTTGACATTTTGTTGCATAATTAATGTGTTCCCTGGCGCGTAACTAATTTATATGTCCTAAAATTCAAAATGCTACATAAAGCAGGGGCAGATCCAGACTTTTTCAAGACTTAGTCAAAATATTGCTTAACTTTCGCTTATTTGAGCTTTGCGGGTACAAAAATCGCCGAAAATTGTCTTCTGATTCATCTAGTTATCATTAAAATTGACGAAAGAAACGATAAGTTATAAGAAAATCTCCTAAGAACATTTTTTATAAGAAACAACTCTCCGTCTTATACGTCATATTTTAGATAAATAAAAGCACTAATGTCACTAAAAACTGTGCTAACATGTAGAACTTAAACTGTTTATCAATCAAAAACAACAGCAGAGATTAACAGGGATTAACTACAATTAAGTGAGACAATTGTGAATATATGTCAATATTTATAAATTCTTGCTGTTTCTGCCAATATCAGGCTTCATCGGCATGACTAGGTGAATCAAATGATCACACCAGCCATGGACAGCAAAATAAAACACAAACATAATATAAACAATAAGAATATGGAAAGATCAGGATAATGAAGATGAAATGTACATAAATGTGATATGATACATACACACCTCAACCCATGTATTTGTTCAGATGCACAGGAACGATATATAATGAGGTCATAGAGTTCACTTGCAGGTTGAAATAGGAAAGTGCAACTTTTGTTTAAGAAGGTTGCAACCTGGAACAAGGGAAACGTAATGATTTGGTTTGAAGTCTACACCAGACTTAACAATACTTTTCTAACAAAATAAATTTTTTAACTGATCTCCATGAGGTAAAATAGATGGGCGTGTCAATATACACTGCGTAAAGAGATTTCGAAACCGTAACAAGCTGATCTGTGGGTAAAACGTATTAATTTTTCTTTTTATTACTGTTAATAAGGCAAGTATTGACAGAAAAGGCCACCATGTCTTAGGGGTAGTTGTTGTTTCTGCTTTCACTGCCTCCTCAGGAGAAAGAATCATGTCACAAACAACACGGGACAGGGAAATTCTGAATAAACTTTTTTCAGATATAAAAATATTTTCTTTTTTGTTTTTAAAAGCATATTGAAAAACAAGGATGCTTGGAATAAAATGAAGGATGCAAGAAAAGTTCCATGGATGTCAAGATTCTCAAAACATCAACAAGAGAATTATCACCTACCAATACCAACGATGCCAAGCTGTATAGATAAGCATGGAAATGTGAGTATGGATGTTGCCCCTAAATTTTTTTGTATTCATTTTTAACAGTCTGTTGTGAAAAACTCTCCTTAACTAGCTTTTCGTAGCTAATATACTGAAAACCTTTAAAAAAATGTAAGGTGTGTTGGAGAGTAAAAAACATACTTCTCACCTTAAAGCAATAATTCCTTTATCTTCACACCTTGCCTCAGATGGAATGTGTAGCTAGCTGCTATATATCTGCACCTGGATTTGGATGCAGACTTTTACCGACCAAGGGATAAATATCTCCAGAAAACAAAAATGTCCGAGAATGAACACTTTCTAAAAGTTCTTTTTGCATTTCACGAAGAGATTCAACATTAGCACACCTTAAATCAGCAAGAACCCACACCAACATGTCTGCAGCATAGTACGGAAAGAATCCAAGCCAAATGGCGTGAGTCTTTGTGACTGATCTTGACGGATGGGAGTTAAAACCATAGCCTAACAGGTTATAAGTACCACGCTGTACGGAACCTAAATTTCCTAGGCCGGCTACAGGCCACACATTGTTGGACTACGCATAGAGTGCGAAAATTACGTCACAATTTTGACGTCACATGCCCCTTAAGTGAGATGGGGAGGGTTGCGGACCATAGCTATTTGATTTTTGACTGACTAAAGGTAGGTTTATACGACTGCATTTTCCGCTCGAGCAGAAAAAGCTCAAGAGCTTTTCCCACAAGCATGCGCAATGAAGTAGAATGACCGCTGACCCGACGTAAAAAGATGCTCCCGAGCTTCTCTCAAAAAGTTGAACTCATTCAACTTTTTCAGCGCGTATTTTTTCTCTCGAGCTTTTTAACCAATGAAATTCAAGAAAATGTAAACAATTGCGCAAACCATTTTATTCAAGAAAAATATTAGAAAAACAACAATTTCTTCTGCACTTCTTTATTCACAAAATAAAAACACCTTTCAGAAAAGTGTTTGGTGTTAAGTACAGCAGAGAGACCTGTTAGCATTAAATTTGTGAACAAAAGTTATGGATTCATAAATTCTTTTCAAATCTTCTTAACCAACCACAAAAATCAACTGCTTGTTGGGGGGCCATTGGAAGTTAAATTCATAAACTAACAATAAATAATAACTTTCCCCTTTTTCATGACAAAAGTTTTCTCATCTTTCTTAGTTGTTGTTTCCTGTTACGTCTTCTTTTAATTCGCTGCCATAAAAACATTGTTGTTATTATTTTAAAATTTCGTAGCCAAAGTTTTTTTCTGTTTACGGCAGCCATTTTATTCTGAACATCTTTTCTCTCAAGCGGGAAATTGATTTCCATTAAGTTCAAACTCAAGAGAAAAATGCTCCAGAGCTTTCTACGCTCGAGCGCAAAATGCAGTCGTATGGAAACCTACCTTAAGTGACTGATTAGTTAAAATGAATCAGTCAAAATCTGTAAGCTATAATTTGGAACCCTCTCAGTCTATATGGTAGCGACGTCACAACTTTGACGTCACCAACCGTGGCTTTTCGCCGTAAAAAAATTACAATCTAAACGGATTTTTTAACGCCCACGGAGGGCGTTAAAAAATCCACCTGGATCGTCGACATCATTCACTTGGCTAACATTTTTCGTCAAATTTACACTTAGTCACGCGACTTATCTGACTAACCCTGGATCTGTTCTTCCCGGATAATAAACGCTGCCCTGATTAAGTACGGCAGCTTGCCCCGGTTAAGATCAGGGCAGAAAATACGTAATCAGGGCAACATAATCAGGACATGCCGGCTTATTACTCAAAAAATATTATTTGACACTTATAAAAGGAACATAATCAGGGCAGGCCAGTTTATATACGACAGTCTAATATTATTTCTCACTTATTATAGAACAAATATAATCGGGGCCGACCGCTTTTATATCATTCGTCATCACTTCTGACAAGCAAATAGCCCTGGTGGCAAAGTTGTTGTTGTTCTCAAATGAAACGAAATTTCGTGGCAAATACTAAATTTTGGGATTCGCAAGTTTAATAACTTTTCACCAAACTTAATTCCCGCAAAAAGAATAATTTAGGTTCCGTGAAATTTAGTTACTTCAAAGTATATTATGTTGAAATGTATTTACTACAAGAGTAGTTTATACTAAGGATTACGTCGAGACTTTTTTTTTCGCCATGTCTAGTTTTTAGGGGTGTTCTATCTTCCAGAGAATGTTTAATTCACAAAAGTTCGAAGAAAATGCCAATCACAGCCTGCCTGGCCAGCCATTATATCAGCGTTCATAATCCGGTCACCACGACATAACCAGTGCAAAAAAAACATAATCGGACCATGCGTACATAATCCGGCTGTCCCGGTTGTAAACAGACCGTTTTCGCAATCTGGGCAGAACAGATCCGCGCCTGTAAAGCTGTTAGCTGACTAACAAACGGAAAACTTTGGTTTGTTGAGCTCACTGTAATGTTATTATTTTTACATTACTATTGTTTCTCTTTATATGTGTTTTACTAAGCATAAATAGCTAGCTTTAGTTTTAGCTAAATGTTCCCAGTTTAAGTATATTTTAACTGGGGGTGTCTTAGCTACTGTTAGCTAGCTAATGTTAGCCTCCAGATCCTACTCTTCCCATCCCCCATGGCTAGCTCTAACCTATGACTTATGTTGTTATTCCTCTTTTTTAATTATCTATAGCTAGCTACCTTATTTTCCAAACTTTTCTTCTTTTATGAGCACGAATTATGATGTAACAAGCTAGCTAGCTACCTACAAAATCTTTCAAAGACTTGAACTTTGGCAGGATAGTAGGATGTATTTTTTTTAAGAGTATATATAATTATTTTCACATTTCCTGTAAACTTAACAAGGGGACCCAAGCAATATGACAAGTGCAATAATTTTTTTCAGAATTTAAAGCGTGTGTGTTAAGTTATTTTTTATTGTTTTGTTTCTGAGTGACATCCTGTTAAACTTTTGTCAGCCTACATGTAAAATGCCAGGTTATTTTTACAGGGAGTTGTAGACATTTGATTGGCAATTTACGTGGGTTTATGACTTTATTTTAATTTATGAGAGGATGGTATGGTTGTTCGTGTTTTTGTTTATGTTGCAAACTGCTGTTTTTTTAAAATTTTGTGTAAACTTTTGTGGGAAAAAGACCACATGCAATATATGTACTGAAAGAACAAATTCACGTTTTTGTTAAGAATTTTAAAATTGTAGTAATAACTGTGTTTGGTGATACTGAAAAAATTACTGATTTTTCTATAATTTGATGTGTTTCATAACCTTTATGTGGAAGATTTATGGGCAATGGCAATATAGGACATGCTAAATGAACTGATTTTCGTTGATTTGGATATGCTCCTCAAAAACCAATCTGTTTTACATTTTGTGTAAACTTTTGTGAGGATGGACTGTATATATTCCAAAAATAATATCTTTGTTCATTCAAAATTTACTCCTTATTCTTTTTTGACATTTACATTTAAAATGGTTGGTAAAGGTCACTACAGATCATCATACTAAGAAAAAATTTGTGTTCTTAATCGGTTATATAATTTTTACATTTTGTGTATATTTTTGGGGAACAGGATAGTATGTAACCGAATAAATGATTTTCCAGATATAAATTTGATGTTTTTGACACTTTTGATTAAAATATTAAAGGTTTTCAACGTAATCAAACGTAATCACTTTATAAGATGTAAATATTTGAGATGTGTCATTTCTGACTTTATTATTATTGTTGGTGTTGTAAGTGATTCTATACATTATTTTGATCGGCGTTTCAAGCTCTACACATTGGAAGCAACGTGTAAACAAATTTCAAGAAAAAAATATTGTGTATTGACGGGTCCTGGTAGACGTCATCAAAATACAAGTTACGATTCTCTTTTCCAATGTACTCCTGCCTAAGTGGATTTTACAGTGCAAATTTCTAAAGAATTTTTTTATTTGTACTTTAGAGGACTTTACTGACGTCAGCAAAATTTTAAAACACTTATATATATCTCCTTATGCGTTTGCGAACACTTATTTTTATCAGCGATTCAATCTGCACGCATTACAGGCAACAGATAAACTACATTTCGCCATTTTTTTTTGTATGCACTGCTGACGTTAGCAAAATCTGCAAAACAACCTAATCTTCTGCCTGAGTGGATTCTTCCACGGGCATGATCGACTAGTATATATATAAACATAGCAAAAATTGAATAATAGTATACCTTAATCGGACAAATTTTCGCGCGGAGAAATTTTCGCGGTTTTCGCGAATTTTGCCCAAATTCGCGAAATTAAATCCTCGCGAAATATTTGCAAACAGTCAAATCGCGAAATTAAATCCGTGCGAAATTTTTAGAAAGCCTGAATTCGCGAAATTAAATCCTCGCGAATTTTTTTTTAATTTGTACCATCGCGAAAATTAATACTCGTGAAATGTTTTGTTCTCGATTATTTTTTTCTATGTAAAACTTACAACAAAATTCGTAAAAAAATACGGTAAATAATATTATTTTATCTCTTTTGAAAAAAGTTTCGGATGTCTTTGCTCCCTGCTGTTGGTTGTACTGTTTTTTTAACGCATTTGCGTTTTTTTGCTCTGGCTGGTTCGGTACGGCCAACATTGTTCTCAAGAAACGAACCCATGATGACCTCATTCTTTGGTTGACAATATAATTCATCCACCATATCTTGATAGCGTCGAAGAAGCATGTGCCCCTTGATACTTCCAGGCATCGAAACTGTTATTTCGCAGGCAATTTCAAGACCTCCTTGAAATAGAGGCGATCTTCTGTAGTGGGTGGCTGTCAGCTTTGCCACAACCGTAGCCCCTCTATCCAAAAGATATTTGGTAGGGCGAGAAATTTCCCTTGGTAAATGACCAACTGTTTCATTATTTTCGATGCGACATGTTTTGATCGCGAACATATCAAATATATTGTTTTTGATGATGATTTGTAAATAGATTTTGACATGTAACTCGGAAGAAAAAGCATGATTCTTGATACTGATGACAATAAATCATTTTCTTTCCTTTACAATTTTTACGATATTCAAATGTTTCGTGAAAATTTGTTTTAAGTTAAGACAGAATTCGCGAAATTAAATCCTCGCGTAATTTTTAGAAAGCCTGAATTCGCGAAATTAAATCCTCGCGAAATTTTTGAAAAGACTAAATTCGCGAAATTAAATCCTCGCAAAATACGATTTATTTGACCTCGCGAAATTAAATCCGCGCGAAAATTTGTCCGATTAAGGTATATAGAAACATAGCAAAATTTTAATAATAATATATATATAAACATAGAAAAAATAATAATTTACGACGAGGATGGGATTCGAACCCACGCGGGCAGAGCCCAATGGATTAGCAGTCCATCGCCTTAACCACTCGGCCAAAGCTGGGGCATAATGGACTATACGAAAGGGGCAAAAAAAAAAAAAAGGGGGGGAAGAAGGGGGGAAGACGGAAAAAAGGAAAAAAGAAAAAAAAAAGAGAGGCAGGAGGCTTGCTACAACTATGGTAGCATGGAAATCGGACGTTAATTATCAGGGCAATGAACCCCTTAGAGGATTCGAACCCACAACCTTGTGTGCGGGAACGGTCCAACTTGCCGATTGAGCCAGCCAGCCCCAAAGGCGTGTGTTAAAATTGAAGTACGATTTGATTCCGCCGTTAGCGCTGAATTTCGCAAAGACGTTTATGATTAATTTAAAACAGGTCGCATCAACAATATTGTATATTTTCCTTTCTATAGACTATAAAAAAATTTAAAAAATATATATGTAGCAATGGAAAAGTCTTCTGTGTATAAGAACAAGGCTACCGGTCCCCCGGGAAACCATCCCGTATTGTCCACTCACAAGGTGGGGGTTTCACATCAGCCCACGATGCTCATTGTTGCCGGCTTCTCCAAAACGTGTTATTGCTTGATCCAAACTTCTCCCTCCCCAGACAGCCCTGAAACGTCAGAGTTCTATGCTACCATAGGTACTAAGTAGTAATAAAAGAGAGGCTGGTTGCCCCGCTGATTAACGTCCGATTTTCGTGCTACCATAGATACGAAGTAAGTGAGGCTTGTTGCCCCGCTAATTAACGTCCGATTTTCGTGCTACCATAGTTACAAGGTAAAAGAGAGGCTCGTTGCCTCGCTGATTAACGTCCGATTTCCATGCTACCATAGTTACAATTTCCTTATTGAATGAAGCAGTTGCCCCGATAACTAACGTCCGATTTCCATGCTACCATAGTGACAAGATAGTGACTGAATAGAGGCTCGTTGCCTCGATAGTTAACGTCCGATTTCCATGCTACTATAGTTACAATTTTGTTATTGAATGAAGCAGTTGCCCCGATAACTAACGTCCGATTTCCATGCTACCATAATTGCAAGGTGAGGCTCTTTGCCTCGATAGTTAACGTCCGATTTCCATGTTACGATAGTGACAAGGTAGTGACTGAATAGAGGCTCGTTGCCTCGATAGTTAACGTCCGATTTCCATGCTACCATAGTGACAAGGTAGTAATTAAGTGAGGATGGCTGGCTGCACCGATGTGATTAAGTGAGGCTCTTTGCCTCGATAGTTAACGTCCGATTTCCATGCTACCATAGTGACAAGGTAGTGACTGAATAGAGGCTCGTTGCCTCGATAGTTAACGTCCGATTTCCATGTTACGATAGTGACAAGGTAGTAATTAAGTGAGGATGGCTGGCTGCACCGATGTGATTAAGTGAGGCTCTTTGCCTCGATAGTTAACGTCCGATTTCCATGTTACGATAGTGACAAGGTAGTGACTGAATAGAGGCTCGTTGCCTCGATAGTTAACGTCCGATTTCCATGTTACGATAGTGACAAGGTAGTAATTAAGTGAGGATGGCTGCACCGATGTGATTAAGTGAGGCTCTTTGCCTCGATAGTTAACGTCCGATTTCCATGTTACGATAGTGACAAGGTAGTGACTGAATAGAGGCTCGTTGCCTCGATAGTTAACGTCCGATTTCCATGCTACCATAGTGACAAGGTAGTAATTAAGTGAGGATGGCTGGCTGCACCGATGTGATTAAGTGAGGCTCTTTGCCTCGATAGTTAACGTCCGATTTCCATGCTACCATAGTGACAAGGTAGTGACTGAATAGAGGCTCGTTGCCTCGATAGTTAACGTCCGATTTCCATGTTACGATAGTGACAAGGTAGTAATTAAGTGAGGATGGCTGGCTGCACCGATGTGATTAAGTGAGGCTCTTTGCCTCGATAGTTAACGTCCGATTTCCATGTTACGATAGTGACAAGGTAGTGACTGAATAGAGGCTCGTTGCCTCGATAGTTAACGTCCGATTTCCATGTTACCATAGTGACAAGGTAGTAATTAAGTGAGGATGGCTGGCTGCACCGATGTGATTAAGTGAGGCTCTTTGCCTCGATAGTTAACGTCCGATTTCCATGTTACGATAGTGACAAGGTAGTGACTGAATAGAGGCTCGTTGCCTCGATAGTTAACGTCCGATTTCCATGCTACCATAGTGACAAGGTAGTAATTAAGTGAGGATGGCTGCACCGATGTGATTAAGTGAGGCTCTTTGCCTCGATAGTTAACGTCCGATTTCCATGTTACGATAGTGACAAGGTAGTGACTGAATAGAGGCTCATTGCCTCGATAGTTAACGTCCGATTTCCATGCTACCATAGTGACAAGGTAGTAATTAAGTGAGGATGGCTGCACCGATGTGATTAAGTGAGGCTCTTTGCCTCGATAGTTAACGTCCGATTTCCATGTTACGATGGTGGGTAGAAAAGATGTGAGGAAGAGTGAAGATAACGTCCGATTTCCATGTTACGATAGTGACAGGTAGTGTTTAAATAGAGGCTCGTTGCCTCGATAGTTAACGTCCGATTTCCATGCTACGATGGTGGGTAGAAAAGATGTGAGGAAGAGTGAAGATAACGTCCGATTTCCATGCTACCATAGTGACAAGGTAGTAATTAAGTGAGGATGGCTGCACCGATGTGATTGAGTGAGGCTCTTTGCCTCGATAGTTAACGTCCGATTTCCATGCTACCATAGTGACAAGGTAGTGACTGAATAGAGGCTCGTTGCCTCGATAGTTAACGTCCGATTTCCATGCTACGATGGTGGGTAGAAAAGATGTGAGGAAGAGTGAAGATAACGTCCGATTTCCATGTTACGATAGTGACAGTAGTGTTTAAATAGAGGCTCGTTGCCTCGATAGTTAACGTCCGATTTCCATGCCACGATGGTTGGCAGAAAAGATGTGAGGCAGAATGCTCTGTGCAGATAACGTCCGATTTTCGTGCTACCATAGGTATAAAGTTGGGGCTCGTCGCCCCTTTTATTAACGTCCGATTTCCGTGCTACCATAGGTATAAAGTTGGGGCTCTTCGCCCCTTTTATTAACGTCCGATTTCCGTGCTACCATAGGTATAAAGTTGGGGCTCTTCGCCCCTTTTATTAACGTCCGATTTTCGTGCTACCATAGTTAGCGATTATTATTAAAGCTAAATCTATTTCTTCCTCTGCTCTATTTCCAATTTCTTTAATTGAACCCAAGCATCAAATGAAATAGCTCCAGGTTCATACGGACAGTATATGAAACTGCGAAACCTCCGATGGCCATCGCTAGTTGGTTTACCGCATTTCTTGCAACAGTAAACCTTTCTTGCACCAGGCACTACTCCTGCCTTTTGTTGCCTGTAGTAGGTAGATTTAGACAGGTTTAATGGTTGGCTTTGCTGATTAATGTTGGAGTGTTGTAATAATGGCTGAGTAGAAGGCAGTTGAACAACATACGGTGGTATAGGTTGACTTGAAGGTTGTTGTGGTTGAACAAAAAGGTGCCTTTGCTGCGAAACAGGTGGTGTGAAGCAAGCTTTCTTTGAGGCAGAGTGTTGAAGTATTTCTTCAGAAGACCTTTTTCTTCTTTGGTATCTCAGTACCGCCTGACCAGATCTGTCTTCTGGTTCTGGAAAGGTCATTTGCGCGGCATGTCCCTGAAGATCAGTTGCTTGCGGTCTAGTCTCAGGAAGAGGGTCTGTTGCAATAGTAACACTTGATGGAGTCCTTCTACCCTGCATCAACATAGCAATCTCTTCCGCACGTGATTTGTCTTTAGCCCACAACCGTAATGTTGTTTCATTTATACCAAACAAAATGATCTTATTCCTTTCTACCAGAGCGTTACTGTTGAAAAGGCGGGCGCGAATCAGCTGGTATTCGTCCAAAATGGTTCGCCAACGTGATCGATACTTATTATTTCCATCACTACCAATGGTTGTACTTGAGCTTGTGAATTTTCTGCACAGGTTTATGCAAACTGCCTCTACCAATCTGCTTTTTGATGGTGACAAAGCCGAGGAAACACCAGAAAGAAAGGATCGTTTCATTTTCACGACATCTTGGTAACCATCCCTTTTTCTCCCACAAAACTTTCCCTTTGATGCCTTTCTTGCAACTTGCTGGAATTGAAGAGGCCTTTTGTCATACTCATCCAACTCGTCATACAATTTAAGTATTTTATGTGCATCTGTGTCTGCCAAACTGATTCCAGTTGCAAAGAGGAGAGCGTGCGCAAGTGCATCAACTTTCTCCCAACCAGGGATACCTTTGGAATCAGTGGAATTTTGTCCAGCTTCATCACTGTCTGCAATGTCTTCCTCTTCCTCAACATCTACACCGACTTCAACGTGATCGATGGCAAAGTCAGGAGATAAAAAGTCTTCCTCGATCCCTTCATCGTCGCACTCACAATCTTCCACACTCTTCTCGACGTCAGAAAATTCCAAATTAAGCTCCTGGAAGAGATACTCGATTCCAATCACTTCGTTAGATTTTAAATTTGGTGGATTTCCTGAATTATACGTCTTTCCATGGACATCGCGGTGGAGCTCATTAAACTTCGTTAACAGTGTAGTGTCAAATGTTCTTAACGTCATTAGACTTTCCTCTGACGCTGCATCTTTCCTTGCCTTATTCCATCGTGCAAGACCATCCAATAAATACGCTTGGAAGTTGACAGCATTGGCACTTTTTCCAGGTATAAAATTTGGCAAATGACAATGGAAGGATTCTACTGAAGTGCTACCTCTTGCACAGCGAAACACTGGTAACATCCTGTTTCCCTTTTTAGTGGTACGCACTTGGGAATACAGAGACACATCAGGATCTTGTAAACAAGTGATGTGTTTTTTTTGGCCTTCAAATATTGTCACCATTGATGGTTCTTCCATTTTAAAAAGAGGCACTCCAAGCGTATCGGTGCAGCCAGTGTACGATAAAATGAGCTCTTCCAAGGCCTTTATTGTAGCATCATTTCCTCGTGTTCGTCTCCGACAATGCCTCGCCAACTCATCTTTCGAAATTGCTTTAGCAGCGGCATCATTTGTTGGAGACTTCACTCCTTTGGCTTGGAGTTCCTCTTTCTTTGCTGCCAGAAGCTCTTGGTGATCTTGCTTGTCCCATTCAAAAATAGCAGCAGAGAGTTTTCCCATGAATGGACCATACAACGGATGTGCTTCAGACATACATCCAAAGGCAATCCTTTTCATAAAATGCCATATGTCAAGTCTGACAATGACATTGTTCCATGATGGAAAAAGCCTTTTGAATTTGCTGTTGCCATCCTCACTACAACAATTACAGTCAACATAAATTACAGATGGTGGTGCAACATTGGCATCCGCATATCGCTTTGTGAGACCTTGTGCCATTGTTTCTAGGCCTTCATTTGACTCTGAAGATGTTACGACGCATTGTAGAATAGCACCATATTCATTCCCAACGTTGGTTACCCATGTTGCACTGTTTCTTGCCTCACCTGACAATTTTCTTAGAACCTTTTTGGTGGAGTCGATCTTTAGAATTTCACCAAAAACACTGGTAACTTCTGCTTTGCAGATATCAAGCCTTGTCCAAACATCCCTAGCATATGCCGCAATAAACCATTGTGCTCTTGGTACAAGGCGGAAATGGTCAGCTTCTTCATACCGAGATGACATGACAACACTGGTCATGAGTGAAGATATTCTTTTGTGGTTTTGACAATGGGCAAGGTATTCCACATGTCGTTTAATCCATTCTTCACTATGCATTTCCAAGATGGTATTCTTTAGGGCATGAGTACTGTTACCCAATGTCCTTGACCTCATCAGTGATATGATAGCGTTATCACAAGCATAGTGGTAGGTCAAAACAGCAGGGAATTTCACTTTTAAATTATAGGGCAACTGCTCCAAAAACCTTGTGTCCGAAGAAACAAATGTTTTACCACAAGTGCATCCAATTGCTTCTGTTGCCAAGTAATAATAGTCCTTGACATCCAGAACAAGACGAATTTTGTTGTGAATGCCTCTAGACTGAATGCTTCTTTGGCAGTTTGGACACTTGAAATCAAATCCATACATCATCCTAGGCATCCACAGAAATATACGACGCAGGAAGTACATTTCTGGATTTGGTTTAGCTGTGCCAGTGTTTCTAATAGGTGGCGGATAATTCCAAAGCTGCATTGGTTGCTGGAACCGGTCAGAAGTCTCTCTGCTATTTGCAAAGACTTGCTTGCCAATCCATTGCATATCAGCAGGGGCCATTTTTTGTTCCCAATACTTTGGAAGTCTGTGCCTATAATCATTGGGCTGTCTGGGAAATTTAGAGGGGCTTTTAGGTAGTGGCTAAACAAAGAAAAAATAGTAAGCACCTCTGCTGAATGTTAAATTGAGCATTTTTATATTTACAAACAATGTGAGGATGCTCAATCTAACCACTTTATAAACACACATAAAAACAAATTCTATTATATATATACAAGATATCTAGCATGACATTTATAAACCATCATAAATATGTAAGTATAGAAATATAAAATAGCAATATATACAATATGTCGGTATACAAATAAGAATATTTCCACAGTAGTTGTTAATAAACAGTTAAAAGTACATCATTGGGTAATAATACATGCAAAAATAGATAGATAATAAAAATAAAAATATACTTACAGCATCTCTATTAGGTTCCTTCTCAAATGTTACTGAAGGTGGGCTTTCCAAACTTTTGATGATCTTCTTTTTAGGCGTGGTTTTAGACGGTGATATTGTTGTCTATAAATTTATTTGATTTTTTTAAATTGAACATAACAATAGAGAAACTAATTTAAAAACATATACACTCACAGCAATTTTTGCAGGCTCTTTTGTACGAATCGGCGAGTGCACAACCGATGACAACGATACTGATGTTGTCTATAAAATTATAAATTATCAGGAATTAAGGTTTGAATATCAATAGATAAATAAAATTAAGAACGTACACCACTCACAGCAATTTTTGCAGGCTCTTTTGTACGAATCGGCGAGTGCACAACCGATGACAACGATACTGATGTTGTCTATAAAATTATAAATTATCAGGAATTAAGGTTTGAATATCAATAGATAAATAAAATAAAGAACATACACCACTCACAGCAATTTTTGCAGGCTCTTTTGAAGGACTTCGTGAAGCAATTTTTGGAGGCTCTTTAGAATGACTCGGTGATGTAGTCTATAAAATTGTACAAAAGTAACTAATAATTTTCTAAAATGCAACATTAAATAAAATTTAAATTTATTCATAATTACCAAATCAAGTGGGGTTCGCCTTGCATACACGAATCGATTTTTAACTGCTGATGGTGGTGAAGAAGGGTGGTTCGTTGCAGTAGAAGGTGATTTGGTTGCGGTGGAGGAAGGTGGTTTAGTTGTAGTGGAAGGTGATTTAGTGATTGTCGATGTTGATGTCGACGTTGAAGGTGACTAAAACAATTAAATGAATATCCCCAACTTGACAAAGCATATTACAACAACGCATGTGGAATGTTGATTATTGTAAATTGTAAGTAAGTACGTAAGTAATCCATATATATATATCAATATCACCTTATGGTAACCGCAATTGCAAACAATAACATTTCCAAAGAGGTTGATGTTCGAGCTGCTTTGATGTCTTGGACACTTTTCAATCTTAAGCATTATTTTGAACCACACAGATGATGATGGTGGCCGTTCTCCTCTTCCAAAAACATATTGACGCTGAGCATAGGCTCTTAAGCGTTGGTGCCAAACAGCTGCTGGCAAACCTTGCTTTGGCATGATTTTTTACACAATTTTCGAAACGAAAAAACAGAAAGTCTAAACTTACTGGGAACAGATCTAAATTTTAAAAGCAAGTTGTATATGCATATACAATAGGATCCACAGGACATACCTTATATATTCTCGCTAGTTTATTTTTCTTAGGCCTTAGTACCTTTTTAACGTTATCGTGGTTATAAGTATATGACATTTGAGGATATACCAACTAGCATTCTCGAACATAGATCTTTGTGTTGGCTTGTTTTTGTTGTTTTGCTGATAAACATTCCATTTGTTGGCTATGTTGTCTCTTCGGCTAGCTATATTTGAGGATCAATGCTGAAATTGGGGGAAACTACAATAGCCTTTCGTCGTGGACGGGTGAAAATATATTTTGTAGCTTCAGCAATGCTTACTTAATCAAATTTAGCTACGTAGCTAGTTGCAGCCCCTTGCAAAATGTTAACCAAACCTTAGCTAGTTTGTTATTTATACCTTAGCTAGCTAGACTTCTTCTTAGTTAGTCATAGCTCGTTGCAATGCTTAACCTAATTTTCCTACTCATCACGCAGAGCGAGAGGGATGCTTTGTGATTATTTCACGATAGTTATGTGATATATATGCACGTCTTTGGAAAAGGGGGGAGGGGGCTTATACTTTAGCTGGACTTGTGAAGTTTTTTACACAGGTTGAAGACTACAAACGGATATTTATTGAGAGCGAAGGCTTAGGGAGTCATGTCACACTGCAATATAAAACTCTATATTAAAGTAAAATACTCTTTTGATGCTGATATGCAGCCCAAAAGACACATAAAAAAGACACCAGTGTCAAACGCCAACGATCGCCATTTTGTTTTGGTCGAAATTCAGAATTCGCAGTATAAACCAATCAGAACGCAGAACAGTCCCAAATTTGAAAAATGGGAATTCTAGCCAATGACTGCACAGAGCTGTCCCATTTTTCGTTCTCTATTGTTCTTCTTTATTGTTTAAAATGGGAAAAATGGGACAGATACGCAACCTGATTGGATAGAATTCCCATTTTAACAATAGACATTTTCCCATTTTCGGGCGTCCAACGAGTTAACCATACGGCCAACCTCGTCTAATAAGAATCAAAGATAGTACACGGTGGTTCAAAACCGCGATTTTAAGGAAAAAAAGTGTGCGCATGCGCCGAAATTTTTTTTTAAAAAAGCGGCTACGGCATAAAATTATGACGTCATCGATATTGACCTCACTCTCTATTATCTTGTTTTAGTCGCCCAATAAAAGAAAATTTAACATTTTTTTCTTTTAAAACTAAAGAAGGATGACCATAGACTACTATTTCGCCTCTGGTTGCTACCCGGGGCAGCATAAACAGACGGCAAGGTCAACAAAAGCCCGGATGGCTAGCTCACAATTTACCAGTACAAGAACATTCTGACAACAACATTCTGACGCAAAGTTTTGCCTAAAAATTACTTTTCCTGTTTGCATGTATCCCTTATCGAGCGTTCTATCGTATTAGGTAGTAGCTGCCACTTTTTTTACTACTAAAATGTTGAGCTTTTCTACACCATACATTTCACTTTCGTTTTCACAAAAAAAAAATGGTTGACAACTATTAGAAATGTAAAATAGACGCTAATAAACAAAGAACAAACGATATTATACTTCTAAAATTAAATTTTAAATGCCACTTTAGTGTTGTAAAGGAAAAAAAAAAACTTCATCTAATCTGTAACCTTAGCTAGCTCTAAGGTTGGTCTTGATTAGTTTTCTAGAAGCCTGCTAGAGCTAAACGTAAATGTGAGAAAGCTAGCTTCACTCAGACTCAGTGGACCCCAGTGGAAATAATCCACTAACAATAGGTTTTTGTGATTTTCTGGGCTAGAAACACTTTAAATATTTATCATTGTTGTTGTTGTTGCTGTTATTACACTAGCAACTCATTGCAAATGAAAAAATTTTGTGCAGTTATATATGTTAAACGAAAAAGCTAACAATTTACACATTTTTAGACATTTCAGCCTAGACCTTTCCCTAATCGTGAGATTTTTCACCACGAAAGTTAATCTGAATTATATAAAAATAATTTACAAATTAGGCTATTACAAGTATTTTTTATTTCAAATCATATATCTGTAAACGAATATATTCTTACCATAATGCTTCGAATAAACGCCCCCTTCTATTAAACGCCCCCTCGAATAGACGCCCCCCTTTTCAGTCATTTTTTACATAAACGCCCCCCTCGAATAGACGCCTCATAAGTGAGCGTTTATTCGAGGCGATAGTAAAAGTATATGAAAACATCAATAACTATTGTTGTTTTGCTCTTTTAATTAAAAGACAATTTTAATGGTGCTATTATAATATAGAAATTTCATAAATACAACTAAACACAATCTCTCATATTGATACATCGGTAAAATAAGGAAATTTTCTATAAACACCCTTTTTCCTAAATCTTAAAAAAGGTTGGAAATTTCGCTTTTGAAGTTCATTCTCCAAAACATGTGAATATCTTTCATTTTCTGATGTGAAGATATATTATAGGTATCCTTAAAAACTGCAAAAGAGACGAAGTGTAAAAAATTTAATAAACGCCCCCCTCGAATAGACGCCCTCTAAAAATGTCAAAAAAATTAATAAACGCCCCAGCCGTTTATTCGAAGCATTACGGTATTTCAAACGCATCCAACAAAAAGTGGTAATCAAGCAAATCAGTAAGCTCTTCTGTTTCATCATTGTCCCATCTTTTTTTTTAACCGCTTCTGTCAACAAATCTTTACATGCAAATCACGTTTGAATGACGCTTGAAATTGTGAATTGTTGGGTCAAAATTACTTCAATGAAACCGTGCCAACATGTTTTGTATCATAGAACAATTTGGGACTGGTTCCCTAAAATGTAAAAAAACAGAAAGTACAATATAAGCTACCTGCTTATATAAACCTATATACATGTAAAATAGATATGTAAAAGAATCTTAATTTTAGCAAATAATAAAAAGTATATACATGTTTTTATAAGACCAGTAAAATCTGCTGAGGCTAGATGCTCCTAATTTTCAAACATTTTCAGACCATTTTGTTGTTATTTTTTTCTTAGTTATATAAAAATCTTTCTGAAACTTCTTTGTTGCTGGTGATGAAGCTCTGTGTTCACAAAAAATAGTGAATATTAGATATTGTACATGGGTGAGCAAAGAAACAATCACCAGCAAAAACAATAGCTTGAAAGAGAATTCACAACCTGGATTGTCCTTACTCCATGGAAATATCAGGCTAGGTTATTTTTGGTTTGGAAAACAATGATTGAGCAGACGGCAGGGCCTACAAAAAGCTCTTACCTTTTAAAAAATCTAATACTTTTATAAAAAAGCATGTAAAATGATAGCAAAGTGTGCATGAAAAATGTACAGACATGTGAGTTAATGTTTATCATATTCCTGTGAAATCCCTGACTTTTTTCTGATGAAACTATTTTTTTTGGCCAGATAAACATAAATTTTTCATGATTTATCAGACACCACAAAAACTCGGCATAAGCCTCAATTATATAAGTCCAAAAATTTTTCCAGGGTACGAACAGATAAATGCACAGGAGCATCTATGGTTTAGCGTTACTTGTTGTTTTGTTAATTATATACATATTATAGAAAAATATTATCGATTTTTTAATTTCTTTTGGTATGAGATTTTTCATTAACAAACAAACCTTCGCTACGAAATATTATTTTTAGCAGAATTATTAATAAACCCTAACCATTTTTGGGGAACTGGGACTATATATATATATATATGTGAAAGGTTAGGGGGTAGCCACAAGCAACATTTTTCACATCTAACACTGGTTTATTGCTTATATTTATCTTATTGAGTGCATTTAAAATAATGATATTTACCGATTTATGAAGTCTTGTGAAAGGTCATTTCCAAGGACCAATTTCTTCAGAAAAAAAGTGGCAGCCACAAACCACTGGTTTTATTTGATAAAACAGGCTATCACCTTTCAGAAAAAACATGTCTCAAAGCATGACTTTGCGTTGGAAGGCAAATATCTTCATTTTCCACCAACATATAAAATTTTATGATCAAAACATTGCTACTCTTTCTGTCTCCTCCCAACAAAAGTGAAAGTGATCGGGTAGTCGAATCTAGAGTTTTTGTATAGTCCAAGGCCTGCTCTACTAAAATAAAATCTATTTAAGAGATGATCTCTACCGCAGAGGCGCAAAAAACATTTGTTTTTAAAAGGAAATTGAAGCACGTGCGATGGTGGCCATTATGGATCGCTTGCCGCAGAAAATTTGACAACAAATTTCACAAGACTTCATAAATCGGTAAATATCATTATTTTAAATGCACTCAATAAGATAAATATAAGCAATAAACCAGTGTTAGATGTGAAAAATGTTGCTTGTGGCTACCCCCTAACCTTTCACACACATATATATAGTCCCAGTTCCCCAAAAGGGGTTAGAGTTTATTAATAATTCTGCTAAAAATAATATTTCGTAGCGAAGGTTTGTTTGTTAATGAAAAATCTCATACCAAAAGAAATTAAAAAATCGATAATATTTTTCTATAATATGTATATAATTAACAAAACAACAAGTAACGCTAAACCATAGATGCTCCTGTGCATTTATCTGTTCGTACCCTGGAAAAATTTTTGGACTTATATAATTGAGGCTTATGCCGAGTTTTTGTGGTGTCTGATAAATCATGAAAAATTTATGTTTATCTGGCCAAAAAAAATAGTTTCATCAGAAAAAAGTCAGGGATTTCACAGGAATATGATAAACATTAACTCACATGTCTGTACATTTTTCATGCACACTTTGCTATCATTTTACATGCTTTTTTATAAAAGTATTAGATTTTTTAAAAGGTAAGAGCTTTTTGTAGGCCCTGCCGTCTGCTCAATCATTGTTTTCCAAACCAAAAATAACCTAGCCTGATATTTCCATGGAGTAAGGACAATCCAGGTTGTGAATTCTCTTTCAAGCTATTGTTTTTGCTGGTGATTGTTTCTTTGCTCACCCATGTACAATATCTAATATTCACTATTTTTTGTGAACACAGAGCTTCATCACCAGCAACAAAGAAGTTTCAGAACGATTTTTATATAACTAAGAAAAAAATAACAACAAAATGGTCTGAAAATGTTTGAAAATTAGGAGCATCTAGCCTCAGCAGATTTTACTGGTCTTATAAAAACATGTATATACTTTTTATTATTTGCTAAAATTAAGATTCTTTTACATATCTATTTTACATGTATATAGGTTTATATAAGCAGGTAGCTTATATTGTACTTTCTGTTTTTTTACATTTTAGGGAACCAGTCCCAAATTGTTCTATGATACAAAACATGTTGGCACGGTTTCATTGAAGTAATTTTGACCCAACAATTCACAATTTCAAGCGTCATTCAAACGTGATTTGCATGTAAAGATTTGTTGACAGAAGCGGTTAAAAAAAAAGATGGGACAATGATGAAACAGAAGAGCTTACTGATTTGCTTGATTACCACTTTTTGTTGGATGCGTTTGAAATACCGTAATGCTTCGAATAAACGGCTGGGGCGTTTATTAATTTTTTTGACATTTTTAGAGGGCGTCTATTCGAGGGGGGCGTTTATTAAATTTTTTACACTTCGTCTCTTTTGCAGTTTTTAAGGATACCTATAATATATCTTCACATCAGAAAATGAAAGATATTCACATGTTTTGGAGAATGAACTTCAAAAGCGAAATTTCCAACCTTTTTTAAGATTTAGGAAAAAGGGTGTTTATAGAAAATTTCCTTATTTTACCGATGTATCAATATGAGAGATTGTGTTTAGTTGTATTTATGAAATTTCTATATTATAATAGCACCATTAAAATTGTCTTTTAATTAAAAGAGCAAAACAACAATAGTTATTGATGTTTTCATATACTTTTACTATCGCCTCGAATAAACGCTCACTTATGAGGCGTCTATTCGAGGGGGGCGTTTATGTAAAAAATGACTGAAAAGGGGGGCGTCTATTCGAGGGGGCGTTTAATAGAAGGGGGCGTTTATTCGAAGCATTATGGTAAGAATATATTCGTTTACAGATATATGATTTGAAATAAAAAATACTTGTAATAGCCTAATTTGTAAATTATTTTTATATAATTCAGATTAACTTTCGTGGTGAAAAATCTCACGATTAGGGAAAGGTCTAGGCTGAAATGTCTAAAAATGTGTAAATTGTTAGCTTTTTCGTTTAACATATATAACTGCACAAAATTTTTTCATTTGCAATGAGTTGCTAGTGTAATAACAGCAACAACAACAACAATGATAAATATTTAAAGTGTTTCTAGCCCAGAAAATCACAAAAACCTATTGTTAGTGGATTATTTCCACTGGGGTCCACTGAGTCTGAGTGAAGCTAGCTTTCTCACATTTACGTTTAGCTCTAGCAGGCTTCTAGAAAACTAATCAAGACCAACCTTAGAGCTAGCTAAGGTTACAGATTAGATGAAGTTTTTTTTTTCCTTTACAACACTAAAGTGGCATTTAAAATTTAATTTTAGAAGTATAATATCGTTTGTTCTTTGTTTATTAGCGTCTATTTTACATTTCTAATAGTTGTCAACCATTTTTTTTTTGTGAAAACGAAAGTGAAATGTATGGTGTAGAAAAGCTCAACATTTTAGTAGTAAAAAAAGTGGCAGCTACTACCTAATACGATAGAACGCTCGATAAGGGATACATGCAAACAGGAAAAGTAATTTTTAGGCAAAACTTTGCGTCAGAATGTTGTTGTCAGAATGTTCTTGTACTGGTAAATTGTGAGCTAGCCATCCGGGCTTTTGTTGACCTTGCCGTCTGTTTATGCTGCCCCGGGTAGCAACCAGAGGCGAAATAGTAGTCTATGGTCATCCTTCTTTAGTTTTAAAAGAAAAAAATGTTAAATTTTCTTTTATTGGGCGACTAAAACAAGATAATAGAGAGTGAGGTCAATATCGATGACGTCATAATTTTATGCCGTAGCCGCTTTTTTAAAAAAAAATTTCGGCGCATGCGCACACTTTTTTTCCTTAAAATCGCGGTTTTGAACCACCGTGCTAGTTGAGCGATTAATGTGTGCTTGCACGACTTTCGTAGCTCAAATGGGTGCTTTAAATGCACTAGGACCCCCTTCGCAGAAGTCTCGTTGATAGCAGTACCAATAGGAACTGAAGAGGATATCCTCCTGGGTAAGCAATTTCAATAATAATTCTATCTACAAAAAATTTTGTTCGAAGAATCTTACTAAAACCTGTTTTATATTAAATTTTACTAACAATTTATCACATTTCAATCTAGAATTTTTGATGGTAAAAAAACTCAGCTTAAAGCTTACCTCCCGAGAAAAATCAAGTTGGCCTAAATTGGCTTATATTCATACGTGATTTACGAATATAAAGTTTTTTTTCCTTAATTTGCACTTATAAGTTAATAATGCCCATTCAAAGATTTAAAAATTCACCTCCGACACGAGGTAAACCATCCGCCATATTGTTTCATATATTTCTTCACCTTTGAGTACTCTGACGTCACCTGTTAGAAGATCGCAAATCATCTTCCGCATTGGAACTTTTTACTCAAACTTTGCTAGTGAAATTCTTATCCTCAAATTTCCAGAAAAGTCATAACTCCGTCTGAACTTTGAAATAAATAAAAAAAATGTATATGTTAATTTTTTTCGATAAGGGTGATTACGCGCCTTTAAGGGGATATGACCGATATTATTTGTTGTAAATACAGCATTTAACATTTAGAAAAAAGTGTTTACAATTTTGTTCGAAACTTTCAAAGACATGTATGGTGGCCGAGAACTGCCACACGAAAAACTCTGTTTAATTGCGTTTTAATTGATTTATTTATTTATAAATTTATTTAATTTATTTTTTTGTTTTTTATTAACTTTTATTTTACTTTTACTTTTAATTCAATTTATTTTTAATTTGCTTTTTCTATTTTAATTAATTTTACTTTTAAAAAAATTCAACTTTATTATACTTTTATTTTATTTCTACTTTCAATTTAATTTACTTTTAATTTGCTTTTTCTATTTAAATTTATTTCACTTTGCATAAAAAATCAACTTTATTTTGTTTTTGTTTTATTTTTAATTTAATTTCAATTTAAACTTGTTTTTAATTTAAAAAAAATAAATTGAATTTAAAAATAAATTAAAATCTGGCTTGGCCGAGAGCTGCCATAGTATACCATAATGCAATTCGAACACCTGGTTTCTATATTGTCATAACGACATGCAGTGTTAGACATCTTGTTGCTTTATTGTCATTAGCAGGTATACCTGGTTTCTATATTGTCATAAGCTCGTGTATTGTTAGACACGGACTTAACTTCGCGCTTAGGCCCTTACCTTACTCAGACGCTATTTCAAGAGTGGCGTAGTTTGGATTAAGGGTCTGTACAAAAAAATAGTCTAAATAACGTATCGGTTAATGTATTTTAAATATAAAAACACACAATACAAACATTTCACCACCGCAGTTTTTCTATAACGTATTTGTAAGCTTCGCTGAATTCCTTCGCTTCAGGATCGAGAGGATCTTTCAAATACGTTTGTAGTGATGTTCTTTCTTCAATGGTCAGGAAATCATCTTCCACAACATCAAGACCTGATTGTATCATGACTTCTTCAATTTGAGCAACTGTGAGTGAGTGTCCTAATAATAAAAACAATATTTTACTTTTATATCGAGCAGATAGATCCTTAACCGAGTCAGTTATAGACGTACCAAGCTCGGTCTGTACTTTTGACCTCGGGCGTATTTTACAGTACAACATCAAAACTGATCAGTATCCGTTTGTTATTACACGTTTTTCCATATAAAAAAGGGGGGGCTAAGAACAAGTTAAGGACATTTTGAGAATTCACATTGAAAAAGTTAAGAACATTTGAAGGCTTTTTTCAAGTTAAGTGTTCTTGTAAAAAAAAGTGCAATTCATTGTTCTCGTTCTAAATGTTTGACCAATGAAATCCTTACATGTTCTAATGAAAAGGAGGAAATCTGAACCTTAATTCACCTGGTGCTTACCCATTACCCGTCTTGCTTCTCGAGTTACTATTATGAATTAGCTTCTCCGTGCGCACGTGTTGTGAACTTTACTACTGGACTGGTTTCTATCCCCTTTCAAAATGTTATCACTTGCGCACGTGTTAATGTAGTCGAAATGCATTGTGGTATACTATGGCATCTCTCGGCCAAGCGACAAATCGATTTTAAAACAAAAACAAAAACGTTTTATAAAAAAAGAAAAAGTAAAAGTAAAATAAATTAAAATAAAAATAAATAAAAAAATAAAAATTAAATTAAAAGTAGAATTAAAAAAAAAAAATAAAAAAAAAAATTATTGAAAATAAAATGAATTAAAATTAAAAAAAAAAGAAAAGAAAAAATGAATTAAAAGTAAAATGAATTGAAATAAAAAACAAAAAGGAGAAATTAAATAAATTTAAAAGTAAATAAGTGAATTATTAAAAAAAACGAATAAACAGAGTTTTTCGTGTGGCAGTTCTCGGCCACCATAGACATGCATGGGTTTGAACTCGGTACCCCAGGCTTTAAACATATTTTGAATGGTTGGTTAAAACGTGATCATTTAAAATTTAAAAGACGAGGTGGCCGAGTGGTTAAGGCGATGGACTGCTAATCCATTGGGCTCTGCCCGCGTGGGTTCGAATCCCATCCTCGTCGTAAGTTATTATTTTTTCTATGTTTATAAGTTTCTTATCTTCTCTATAATTGCGCCCCGCCGAAGGGGCGCACATTTAGTGGACCGCGGGTATATAGTGTTTGTGTTGGTGTATGGCAGAAAATTTTTTTCCACTCTCTACTTCGCGGGGGACTTCTACTCGATCTTCCAACCCGGCTCTGATATAACACAACCTATGTGTTAGGTACCACCAAGACAAAAAAAACACTCATCGAGCAAATCTTTTTTTGTCTCGGTGTCCTTGTTGTCTCTAAAGATTTGAATGCGATAAAAAATGTTAATCGAGATTCTTTTGTTATGCTAATATGGAGCTTTGTAATATGATGCTTCGTTTGCCTCGTTTAATGTGCTTAAATGTCGCTGCAGCCCACGTGAATTTATCTTCAAGAATAGATTTGTTTTTGTCTGAACCACGTTGTTGCTAAACCTGTTAACGGTAAGTAAGTGGAAGGATTACTTATGTCTTATATGAAATTAAACTTAGGACGGTTCCTGGCGTTGATCCAAAGGCCGCAATTTAGGTATGCATCGAAATTTATAACTGGAAAGTTTTCTTGTGCCGTTGATACATTTTTTGAACTTTTTATTAATGCTGTGTATGTCAATACTTGCCTTCTTGTGAAGAAGGATGTTACATGTTAAGGTTGTTATCTGATGTTAAGGTACATTATGATGTCAATTATCTCTAAAGATTTCGTCTATATACGGCCATGACTAAAACTGCTTACATTGTGTTGGTCTTGCCTTCCTGATCTGGCTTGTCGTAGTAGCTTTACTGATGTAGCTAGGGAGCTAAATACTATTTTTAAATTCCTCTAAAATTACTTTTACTAGCTATATATCAAGCTAGCCAGCTAGCTAGCTACACAAAATAGTGCTTTAATTACCTTTAAAAAACCTTTGTCCTGCTTTGCATAATTTTATCAACAAGGGTGCTGATAAGCCGCATACGCTGTAAAAAAAGTTAGAGCGAGTCCGGCGTTTCGAAAAAATTCAAGTATTGGCTCGAAAAAACTTGCATAGCCCAAAAGATGCCCGAAAAAAACGCCTTCTTCCAACTGTTGTCCGCATTGTATGTTACAAGGAATTGCATTTCGTGAATGCTCCGGGTGAGTTAGGGAGAGTTCGGGAAAGTGCGTGCAGTTTCAGAGGACAACCAATAATTTCATTCAAAAGGCCACCAAACTCACCCTTTTATATGCGTGCGTTTGCAGCTTATCGGCACCCTCTTTTTATCATGAGGGGCTGGATACCCGACTCCTGTTCTTTTGAGAAAAATGGGGCTAAAATAACTTCCGAAGGAACCTTTGTGATGCTATTGCTATCAGGTAAAAAGATATTCGTCACAGGATTTTTTATATCTTCTGCAGAAAAGTTGTCGAAGCCTGACAAAAATTTATTGTTGCTTGCACTGAACAGTCAAGGTGAACTAATAATTAGCCAATAACATGATAGTTAGCCGTTGCAGTATAACTATACGCTACCCACAGTATAATTGTTGTTACAGGCTTCTTTGTGTTTTTCACTTTTCATGTTTTTTCTTGAAATCAGAATAGTGTCTTGTTAAATAACATGACATACTGCTACAGTAACACTATTATCTTCTTGGCACAAGCGTTTCTTGATCCTATTTTTGGTTTTAATTGAAGTACAACTTCATGTGGATCTATATAAATATAGATGGCTATGGGGAGATCGATAACGAAGAAATGTGTGGAAATTTAAGTCAAAAAAATTTATATCGTATAATTAGCTGTATGAGCAGCTAATTATACTGTACGCACCCTATATATAATTATTCTGCATCAGCTAACCATTCTGTTACTGGCTAATTATCAGTTCTCCTTGAGTGCCTAATAGCCAGATATTTTGTTGAAAAAAATGGACCCTAATTTGCTTGAAAAACTTTCTTGACCTTACCTAAAGTATCACAATATATTTTTCTAAGATTTCTTAGAAAAGACTTGATTTTAAAAATCTCATGAAAAGACCATCAATTTATTAAATTTGACAAATTTATTAATTGTGCGTTTACCCTTTTTTGTTTCAACTTGTTGAATTCAATTCGAAATTTTAAAAGTTCAACTTTTTGAATTTGTCCAACAAAACAATGACCAATAAATTTCCTCAAAATCAAAAAAGGATAATAAACGATCAATTTTTTTCAATTCAATAAATCGATTTCGGCAAAATAAATCCTGTATTGTCCACAGGTTTGAAAATCATGTACCGCCTGCTTAAAATGTTACTTTTTTAACAATGATATCGAAAGCCAGCTTGACTAAATTTATATACATATATTGATATAATATACCTTGTGCATCACGTGGCATTGATTTGTATCTTTTTAATAAATTCTCACTTCAAATCAAAAAGGGAGACAATAATTACACAACCTGGTATTAATTCAGTTCCTGGTAAAATTGTATTCTTGTTTCTTATTTTTAAATGTACTTTCTTTTTCAGATCAACTGTTATCAAACCATGCACCATCAGCATTTTCGAAAAATCTTCAACGGAGAGTAAATTTTAAAGGATTTTATTGGTAAATTATTGAGTAATAATTCATTGAACTTGTTCAGAAGTTATGTTCGAATCGTCAAGTTCATACATAACAATCTGTATCCTAGAATTTCAAGAATTTTTCAGATCAGTTATAAAAAATATCCAGTTAAAGTTTTTAGAATATATACTATATATATGTAAAAAAAATATTTCTTAATTTTTATTTATTACGTTGTATTTTAGGTTAGTGACAATAATAATTGAGAATTAGGATACTTATGATTTGTTTACCCATTGTTCTCCGTTTTCAAAGTCTATACTTCAAATTTCAGAATCTTCCAGGCTAATGACGAAATCTTCAAGCCGCAGGGCTTCTTATTTATAATTTTTCTTTTTTTTGGGCAATAAGCTTATCCACAAGTCTCTATTCGATTCCGTTCTGCATTTCTGTTATCATACCCGTTATCACGCAGTTACATGAAACATCCACCATTTTCCATTTTAAATTTCGATCCCGTTCTAAATTCGTATTTTTTAAATCGTTATTAGCAATTTGGGGCGCATTAGTGGTAACTATGGCTAGTAATAGCCGTATTTTGTCTGTGTGTTCAAAAGGGTTACCGCGTCCGGTAACGGAAACACGAAATGTGATATATAAAGGACGGGCAACCCCGTGGATTTTTCCACGGGCTAACGACTAGTCTCTATAATAATAGCCGTATTCTGTCTGTGTGTTCAAAATGGTTACCGCGTCCCGTAACGGAAACACGAAATGTGATATATAAAGGACGGGCGACCACGTGGATTTTTCCACGGGCTAACAACTAGTCTCTATAATAATAGCCGTATTCTGTCTGTCTGTTCAAAAGGGTTACCGATATTCCTTTGATCTTTCCGCGACTTTTTAGAAAACAGGGGGTGGTTTAATTGGAAATCGTATTATTGATTAAAATAAATTTAAGAAATTAATTTATTTCCTGAATTAATTTAATTACTATAATTTAATAACCTTAATTAAAACATAAATTAAGTCACTAAAATAAATGCATTATGTTAATACGCTAAATTTAATAATAATAATTAACCCCCGTGATCTCAATCGCAGGCGGACGGAAAATCCCCGCGGCCCTGCTGCTTTATTTTGGATCCCCGGCAGACCCCGTTTTTTACGGTTTTGTTTTTACCGCTCACGCGTTATTAACCAATCACGAGGCTCGATTGGCACTAATAACCAATCCAAGTTCTTCGCGGCCTCAGCATGCCGACGGAGGACCCATGCTTAACTTACAAGGTCATTTTTGGTTTAGCAGTGATGTTGTGAGGTTTGTAGGTCTCATTTTGATCCTTTTCTCTCTAAATACTTTGTACCTATAGGAATATTTATTTTCTGTGTGTTTTCACATGTTAAGGTTAATATTTCATCACGTTTTCTAGCCATGTATAAATCTTAAACAAACCAATTTTAAGTGTTTAGCTAGCTAGCTAAAAACGTAGATTTTGAAACAACATGCTTAAGGCAGCTAGCTATAGCTAGCTTTATTTATTCCTATACTTTCAAAGTTTTTATTCAGTTTGGTATATTATTATTTATTTTTATGTTGAAGTTGGGTCTACCTAGCTAGCTCCTCTTTTAGCTACATCCTGCTAAAAAGTGAAAGTAGCCAAATGCTGTTTGACTGCAACACAATTCTTATGTTCAGCAGTTAGGCAGCTACCAATTTTATTACTGCTATGAAAACTTGTGCTACAAAATACAAAATTTTAACTGAATATGATAACGACAGGCGGTTTCCTGAATTTTTTTTAACCAAAGTTGCGATAAGTTTTTACAAAAATTGTGTTACACCTATATACCCATGTGCAACACGGTTTACCTGAGTGTCACGATTAATTTGTTACTGTTTACTGAAACTTATTCTGCAAAATAAAATAAATTGCTTTTGCTATGACGGGGTAACAACGGTACCAATTTTATTACTGCTATGAAAACTTGTGCTGCAAATTAAAATTGACACAGATATTTTTAACTGAACATGATAACGACAGGCAGTTTCCTGATATTTTTTTAACCGAAGTTGCGATAAGGTTTTATAAAAATTGTGTTACAGCTATACTCATGTGCAACACGGTTTACCTGTACTAAGCGCTAAGTCCACTGTCACGATTAATTTGTTACTGTTTACTGAAACTTTTTCCGCAAAATAAAATAATATTGACTAATTGTTTTTGCTATTACGGGGTAACAACACGGGTTGTAAACTGTGCTTTTATTTTGGCTAAAGTTGCAGTAAAGTTATATTTTCCAAAATACATTACAACCGAAACACTATAATGTTATGTGCGCTTTACTCGATTCACAACATATATACTGCATACCTAAAGCGCTCCACCTAAATGTGTGACACTGTTTGCCGTTTTTATTATGCACTCCACTTGGCCTTCCCCGCCAGGCCGCACAGTTTCACGACATACTGTATACCCGTACTAAAGCGCTTCACATAACCGTGTTAGCGGTTCTTATTAAGCGCTTCAGGGCGTTCAACAACAGTTACTTGTGGCTTACCCCGGCGTTTCGACGCCGGGTTTCCCGGCTAGTCTCTATAATAATAGCCGTCGTCTGTCTGTCTGTTCAAAAGGGTTACCGATATCCCTTTGATCTTTCCGCGAGTTTTTAGAAAACAGGGGGTTGTTTAATTGGAAATCGTATTGTTGATTCAAATAAATTTCAGAAGTTAATTTATTTCCTGAATTAATTTAATTACTATAATTTATTAACCTTAATAAAATAATAAATTAAGCGACTAAAATAAATGCATTAGGTTAATACGCTAAATTTAATAATAATAATTAACCCCCGTGATCTCAATCGCAGGCGGACGGAAAATCCCCGCGGCCCTGCTGCTTTATTTTGGATCCCCGGCAGACCCCGTTTTTTACGGCTTTGTTTTTACCGCTCACCCGTTTTAACCAATCACGAGGCTCGATTGTCACTAATAACCAATCCAAGTTCTTCGCGGCCTCAGCATTCCGACGGAGGACCCATGCTTAACTTACGAAGGTCATTTTTGGTTTAACAGTGATGTTGAGAGGTTTGTAGGTCTCCGTTTGATCCTTTTCTCTCTAAATACTTTGTACCTATAGGAATATTTAGTTTCTGTATGTTTTCACATGTTAAGGTGAATATTTCATCACGTTTTCTAGCTACGTATAAATCTTAAACAAAACAATTTTAAGTTTTTGGCTAGCTACAAACGTAAATTTTGAGGCAGCTAGCTATAGCTATCTTTATTTATTCCAATCCTTTAAAGTTTTTATTCAGTTTGGTATATTGTTATTTATTTTTATGTTGGAGTTGGGACTATACCTAGCTAGCTCCTTTTAGCTACCTCTGGCTAAAAAGTGAAAGTAGCCAAATGCAGTTTGGCTGCAACACAATTCTTTATTCTTATGCTAAATGCAGTTAGCAGCGACCACTTTTATTACTGTTTTAAAAATTTATTCTGCAAAATAAAATTGCTGAGTAATTTCTTAAACTGAACCAGGTTATCGCCAGGCTGTTCACTGATTTCTTTTAAAACCGAAGCGATAAGGATTTTTGGAAAATGGTATTGCCCCTATGCTCATGTATGACACGATTCACCTGTTAAGCGCCCAGTCTGGTGTTACCGACGGGCTGTTTCCTCTGTTTTTATTGAAAACGTTGTGATCAAATATCTTTGGAAAATTTTATTACGCCTATTACTCATGTATGACACGATTTACCTGTTAAGTGCTCAGCCTGGTGTTAATGACGGGCTGTTTCCTGTGTTTTTATTTCATCCGTTGTGATAAAAAATTTTTTACCTGCAATAAACGTTCAACCCGGTGTTCACAACAGGGTGTTTTAAGGGTTTTTTATTTAAATTGAAGTTGCGATAAGTTTTTTTTGTAAAAGGCTATTATGGCTATAATGCATGTGTGACGACATTTACCTGTACTAAGTGCTCAGTCTGGTGTCATGATTAATTTGTTAAGATTTACTGAAACTTTATTCCGCAAAATAAAATAATATTGACTAATTTTTTTTGTTATGACGGGGTAACAACAGGTTGTAAACTGTGTTTTTATTTCGGCTAAAATTGCAGTAAAGTTATATATATATATATATTTTAAAAAATACATTACAACCGAAACACTATAATGTTGTGTGAGCTTTACTCGATTCACGACATATTCTGCATACCTGTGCTGGAGCGCACCAATTATGCAGTTTTTTTAGCTGGATGGGGTAACGACAGGATTTTTCCTGTGTTTTAACTTAAACCGAAGTTGCAGTAAAGTTTTTTTTGAAAAGGCTATTTATGCGCCCTTGGCCCGCTGCCATGATTAAGTTTGGAACTTTCACGAAAACTTATTCCGCAAAACAAAATAATATTGCCTGATTGTTTTTGCTATGACGGAGTAACAATGGTTTGTAAACTCTGTTTTTATTTTAGCTTTTTTTATTTTAGCTTTTTTTGCGGGAAATTTATTTTAAAAAAAATATGTTACAGTCGGAACACCACAATGGTGTATGCGCTTCACTTGATTAACCACTTACTGCATACCTGTACAAAAGCGCTCCACCTGACTCTGTCACACAGTTTGCAGTTCTTATTAAGCGCTTCTTAGGGCGTTCAACAACAGTTACTTTTGGCTTACCCCTGCGTTTCGACGCCGGGTTTCCCGGCTAGTCTCTATAATAATAGCCGTATTCTGTCTGTGTGTTCAAAAGGGTTACCGATATTCCTTTGATCTTTCCGCGACTTTTTAGAAAACAGGGGGTTGTTTAATCGTAAATCTTATTATTAATTAAAATAAATTCCAGAAATCAATTTATTTCCTTAAATAATTTAATTACTTCAATTTATTAACCTCTAATTAAAAAAATAAAATAAGTGATTAAAATGAATGCATTATGTTAATACGCTAAATTTAATAATAATAATTAACCCCCGTGATCTCAATCACAGGCGGACGGAAAATCCCCGCGGCCCTGCTGCTTTATTTTGGATCCCCGGCAGACCCCGTTTTTTACGGCTTTGTTTTTACCTCTCACGCGTTATTAGCCAATCACGAGGCACGATTGGCACTAATAACCAATCCAAGCTCTTCGCGGCCTCAGCATGCCGACGGAGGACCCATGCTTAACTTACAAGGTCATTTTTGGTTTAGCAGTGATGTTGTGAGATAGATAGATAGATGTGCATATTTTACATGGCTAGCCTCACAAATATCGAGGGATATACCCTGTCTATTATTTCCAGGAGGGGCCATGGCTTAGATGGAGAGTCCTAGAGTATTTAATGCTCATTTTGAGCTACGCAGACCCAATTAGGGCACGCGCTCTACTAGACAACTCCCGGCAACATCCAACGGCCCACACAGTGTACCATCTCCCCAATTTCCCTCACATGGCTTGGGTTAACCCGGGGCTATGGTAACATTCACTCGCCCATGTCGAATCGCCGTCAAGAGGAATCGAACCCCGGTCTCCCGCACAGAGTACGAGAGCTATAACCACTAATCTACGTGAGGTTTGTAGGTCTCCTTTTGATCCTTTTCTCTCTAAATACTTTGTACCTATAGGAATATTTATTTTCTGTATGTTTTCACATGTTAAGGTTAATATTTCATCACGTTTTCTAGCCATGTATAAATCTTAAACAAACCAATTTTAAGTGTTTAGCTAGCTAAAAACGTAGATTTTGAAACAACATGCTTAAGGCAGCTAGCTATAGCTAGCTTTATTTATTCCTATACTTTTAAAGTTTTTATTCAGTTTCGTATATTATTATTTATTTTTATGTTGAAGTTGGGTCTACCTAGCTAGCTCCTCTTTTAGCTACATCCTGCTAAAAAGTGAAAGTAGCCAAATGCTGTTTGACTGCAACACAATTCTTATGTTCAGCAGTTAGTCAGCTACCAATTTTATTACTGCTATGAAAACTTGTGCTACAAAATAAAATTGCCAAGAATTTTTTTAACTGAATATGATAACGACAGGCGGTTTCCTGAATTTTTTTTAACCGAAGTTGCGATAAGTTTTTATAAAAATTGTGTTACACCTATATACTTATGTGCAACACGGTTTACCTGAGTGTCACGATTAATTTGTTACTGTTTACTGAAACTTATTCTGCAAAATAAAATAATATTGACTAATTGCTTTTGCTATGATGGGGTAACAACGGGTTGTAAACTGTGCTTTGCAGCAAAGTTATATATATATATATATTTTAAAAAATACATTACAACCGAAACACTATAATGTTGTGTGAGCTTTACTCGATGACACGATTTACCTGTTAAGTGGTCAGCCTGGTGTTAATGACGGGCTGTTTCCTGTGTTTTTATTTCATCCGTTGTGATAAAGTTTTTTTAACTGCAATAAACATTCAACCCGGTGTTTTTAGTGTTTTTTATTTAAGTTAAAGTTGCGATAAGTTTTTTTTGGAAAAGGCTATTATGGCTATAATGCATGTGTGACACCATTTACCTGTACTAAGTGCTAAGTCTGGTGTCATGATTAATTTGTTAAGGTTTACTGAAACTTTATTCCGCAAAATAAAATAATATTGAGGGTATTGAAGAGGGTCATTAATATACCCCGTCCAACCCATGCTAGCATGGAAAACGGACGTTAAGCCGAGAATGATGATGATGATGATGATTGACTAATTGTTTTTGCTATGACGGGGTAACAACGGTACCAATTTTATTACTGCTATGAAAACTTGTGCTGCAAAATAAAATTGACACAGATTTTTTTAAATGAACATGATAACGACAGGCGGTTTCCTGAATTTTTTTTAACCGAAGTTGCGATAAGTTTTTATAAAAATTGTGTTACAGCTATACTCATGTGCAACACGGTTTTACCTGTACTAAGCACTAAGTCCACTGTCACGATTAAATTTGTTACTGTTTACTGAAACTTTTTCCGCAAAATAAAATAATATTGACTAATTGTTTTTGCTATTACGGGGTAACAACACGGGTTGTAAACTGTGCTTTTATTTTGGCTAAAGTTGCAGTAAAGTTATATTTTCCAAAATACATTACAACCAAAACACTATGTTATGTGCGCTTTACTCGATTCACAACATATATTCTGCATACCTAAAGCGCTCCACCTAAATATGTGACACTGTTTGCCGTTTTTATTATCCACTCCACTTGGCCTTCACCGCTAGGCCGCACAGTTTCACAACATACTGTATACCCGTACTAAAGCGCTTCACATGACCGTGTTAGCGGTTCTTATTAAGCGCTTCAGGCCGTTCAACAACAGTTACTTGTGGCTTACCCCGGCGTTTTTCGACGCCGGGTTTCCCGGCTATCTCTTTAATAATAGCCGTCGTCTGTCCGTGTGTCCGCGAAAGGCGCGTCCTGTTACGGAAACACGAAATGTGATATATAAAGGACGGGCGAACCCGTGGATTTTTCCACGGGCTAACGACTAGTCTATATTATAATACCCGTGTGCGTCTGTCTGTCACGCAAAATGGTACCACAAGTAGCGAGACGCACGCAATGCGATATAAAAAGAACAGGCGAACCCGTGGATTTTTCCACGGGCTACCGACTAAGGTTGCGAAGCATTACGCAAGTTGCAAGCAAAATTGAAACTAGCCAATAGTTGTCCCTAGTGCTTTTGTTTCTCTTTGATATAATACGGCGAGGTGCTTACATCTTACTGCAGCTGATATCTGGGAATACACCAAAACTGAATATCATAGACGTAGAAAACCCTGGGGACAAGGTTGTAAAATAAACTCACCGAGGAACAACAACAACTCGTTGCGCAAAAGTAGTGATTTTTTGGCAAAAATACAATATATATATGCGGAATATTTCTTTTCAGAAGGTACGAGAAATTTAGATCGCGCGAAACTAAACAAAAACGATTACTGAGAAATTTCGTAAAACCTCTTACCACAGAATTATAAAATTAAATATTGATAATAATCACAATATTGTCAGTGTTGGCCGACGTAAATCCAACATTGAAGTTTTTAGCGCCAAAAATCCATGCAAAGTTATACTTTTATAAAGTTAAAACCCTTATTCTGAAAGAAATGCAATACATCGAGTTGTACAATCCGTAGTGTGCGAAAATGTCACGAATTAAGGGGATGCGCGTCGTAAGGTACACTCTTTCAACCGGAAAATAATACCCGGAACGCAGATAATAATAGAGACTTTCGCGTTAACGATTTCGGAGATGAGAAGGCGAACGAAGCAGCTTGTGGGGTCGTAAAAATAACGGCACTAGTTATGAAAACCGATTTCTTGAAGCCACGGAATCCACGGAATCTGCTGCAATGAATTTCGAAAACTCACGGGAAACAATAAACAAAAACAAACAATCCACAGAAACGAAAACAATTTATTAACTTTATCAAGATTTATAAAACAGCTTCAAATTTTTGACAGAAAAACAATAACAACGCGGTGTGAGGTTTCGCTTTCTTCTTTTTATCTCACGTATTGAAGATAACATCTCTCGCTCTCATTGTACGCAATCTAAAAAGAAACAGAAAACATTTTTATATAGTATATTATATTATATATATAGTAAAGTCTCTAAATACATTAAAATCCAGTGCCTTTGAGGGACGATATTCAGAGCTAAATTTCTAAACTACAAATATATATCATTTTTTGGGACAGAGTGCTCAAAAAGTGTTTACTAGATACAATATGCTTGATATAATTAATAAAGGCATGCAACTCTGTTTACTGAACAGAAATTTAAAAGGTTTTTGTAACTCAAATGGAAGCTTTTTAACACTCTAGAACCGTCTATGTTGTCCCTTCTGGAAAAAAAATGACAGGGTAAATTTATTGGAATTAATGAGGCTAACCACATAAAATATAGATCACTACTTTTTGTGGCCAAGACAACAAAATTGAGAGCACTGTTTTTCATTTGGGAAGTACAAATTGTATTTAAATATTTGCCCAAGCTTGCCCTCATACTTATGGCTTTTTTGGCCAGTTGACACGCATACTAATCTACCATACTGAACACAAAAGTTACGAAAAACACAAAATTTGATTAAGGTCTATTATGTGGTGTCACATTCTTAAAGGGTCATTCAAGAGTAGTTTTTACGTATCATAACTTAGCTATATACCACATTATTGTAAGCTCATGAAACACAATGCAAAAACATAGGGTAGTAAAGAAAATGACGAAGCCCTAAATATCTTTATATATGTCCAACCTTAATCTTCCAAAAACAATAATTACATTAACGGTCGCCACAATTATCGAACAAAAGTCCACTTGGTCATTCGTGACTTCACACGTCGTACATAGCTCACTTCTTGAAAAATTTATTGCAAGATTCGAGTGTTGAAGAATTTAACATGCGAAAGTAGGTAAACAAAGTAGAACTTCCAGGTAAAGGCACCGTTTGATAAAATAGTTTATATTTAGAACATACATCAGTAAAAAGAGGCTAGTACAAAAGTTTTTAACCACAAATGAGCAAATATATACCTTAAAGAATGAAGAGGTATATTTTCTCGTTAGTTTTGGATTGGTGACTTAAATTTATTTCCACGATGCAACAAAAAAAAGAAGCAACTTGAGTTTTAGGAAATATTTAAAAATTGTATAATAAAATTTAAAAAGAAAGAGTTTTGTTAATACTTTACGGATTGAATTTTCTTCTTCTGACTGTAGCTAGAGGTAGCTAGCTAATGATGCAATTGAAGGATGACAGCAACAAATATTTTACATGGTGGTCACAGGCACCAAAAAGTAATTTAGTTAGCTAGCTAGCTACATCAAACCAAGGAAAAAACGTAAAATAACTTTCAAATCATCCATACCTTCGCAACTCACTTTTCTTCTGCTGTATGAAAAGGATACCACAAACATGCCAATTCAAGCTGATAATTTGGTACTTTAAAATCTTCTTTTTAATGAAGCCATAAATATAACACGTTTTTGCGCATTATAAACGTTCAAATTAATATAGTGTGTCTTCAAAGAAAAGGTACAAGCTTTCCAACTCGAAATATTAAGAGAAAAAGCAGGCCAGCAAAGCCAATTATTATCAGGACTTGGTATAAACTATGTATTTGTGTTAGGTCTGTAAAATACACGATAATTCAAATTAGCCGATAGCCGTTTTCTGATTGCTTAAGTGTACTTCCCAGTCTTTCGCTTCCGGCAAACGGAAAATCGGGAAATAACGGGGGGGGGGGGTACGAAAGACGGGGGGGGGGTAAGGGGGGGGGTACAAAGCCTATTTATTGGCATTTTTAGCTAACTTTTATTACAGCTGCTCGGTCCAAACTTATTTGTTCTAGTAGAGAAAAAAATAATCTACTCTTTTGTGAAAAAATATCAGTCATATTTCCTTACGCTGATTTTATATGATTTTTTTTCTATCGAAATTTTGAGAATCTCGATAATTCTCTTGGTATACCTCGCGTGTAGCAAACGTGCTCCACAATTTCGCTTCGCTCGCGAAGCTCAATTGCAGTATTATAATAGCCGTATTCTGTCTGTGTGTTCAAAAGGGTTACCGATTTTCCTTTGATCTTTCCGCGAGTTTTTAGGAACCAGGGGGTTGTTTAATCGGAAATCTTATTATTGATCAAAATAAATTCCAGAAATTAATTTATTTTTTTAAATAATTTAATTACTTTAATTGATTAACTTTAATTAAATAATAAGTTAAGTGAACAAGATGAACGCATTATTTTAATACGCCATTTTTAATAATAATTACCCCCGTAATCTCAATCGCCGATTCCGCTCAGGAGCCACAGAAAACAAATAGGACAGTTTTACTGACAGTTTTTTGTTTTGACCGCTCGCACGTATATACCAATCAAAACGCCTGATTCTTTAAAAAACAATCCAAGACTTTCGCGGCCTGGACATGCCAACGAAGAAACATGACGACGAAGGCCATTTTGGTTTTGAAAGTTGTCGTGGTCAGTAGTGTTAGGTTTGTTGATCTGTTTGGCCTTTTTGTGTTCTAAAAGCTTTTTACTTTGGAAATATTTGTTTTCTGTATGTTTTTACATGCTAAGATAAATATATTGTGACGTTTTTAGCCACGTACAGATCTTAAACGCATCAGTTTTAGGATTTTTGGCTAGGAACGAAGATTTTACTAGCTAGCTAGCTAGCCATCTAGAGCCTTCCTTTATTACTAATCTGTATGGTATAACAGCTTTTTATCCTACCCAACATTTATTTTTATGTTGATACTGTAGCCATTTAGCTAGCTCCTATCCTTGGCTAAAGAGTGAGAGCATAAAGATAAAAATGCAGTTTGGCTACAACAATATTCTTAAGCGATAATTCTTATGCTAAATGCAGTTAGTTAGGTAGCTAGCATCTGTTATGGTTTTCCTGAAACTTTTTCTGCAAATTAAATGGCTAAGCAATTGTTTTAGCTGGACGGGTAACGACAGGCTGTTCCCTGTGTTTTCATTTAAACCGAAGTTGCAATGAAGTTTTTTGGAAAAGGGTACTTCTATACGCCTGTTCAACTCTGTTTAACTGTACTAAGCGGTTAGCCCAGTTTTAACCACAGACTGTTTTTTGTAAAACCTGTACTAATTTTTAAACTTTCTCGAGTATCACGCCTGTACGGATGGGCAACACTGTTTACCTGAACTAACTCCTCAGCCCTGTGTTAGCAATGGACTTTTTCTTGTGTTTTAATTTAAACAGAGTCTGCAAGAAAGTTTTTTTCAACAGGGTATTATCCCTATACGTCTGTGCAGCACCGTTTAACTGTACTAAGCGCTCAGCTTGGTGTCACGATTAATTTTTTAACTTTTACAAAAACTTATTCCACAAAATAAAATAATATTGTTTGATTGTTTTTGCTATAACGGAGTAACAACGCTTTGTAAACTCTGTTTTTATTTCAGCTATTGTTGCGTTAAAGTTATTTTTTGAAAATTATGTTTCAGTCGCAACACCATAATGGTGTATGCGCTTTACTTGATATACGACATACTGTATACCTGTACCAAAGCGTTCCACCTGATCGTGTGACACAGTTTACGGCTCTTATTAAGCGCTCCTCAGAGTATTCAACGCCGGATCACACCTTAACGTTTGGCTTACCCCGGCCATAATGGTGTATGCGCTTTACTTAATTTGCGACATACTGTATACCTGTACTAAAGCGCTCCACCTGATCGTGTGGCACAGTTTACGACTCTTATTAAGCGCTCCACCGAGTGTTCAACGTCGGGTCACACCTTGACTTTGGCTTACCCCGGCGTTTCGACGTAGATTAGTGGTTATAGCTCTTGTACTCTGTGCGGGAGACCGGGGTTCGATTCCTCTTGACGGCGATTCAACATGGGCGAGTGAATGTTACCATAGCCCCGGGTTAACCCAAGCCATGTGAGGGAAATTGGGAAATTTCCTATGACGGGGTAACAAATGGTTGTAAATTGTGTTTTTATTTTGGCTAAAGTTGCAGTAGAGTTATATTTTCAAAAGAACACTACAGCCACAACACTATAGTGTTGTGTGCGCTTTACTCGATTAACGACATGCATACCTGTACTAAAGCGCTCCACCTGACCGTGTCACACGGTTTGCTGTTCTTATTAAGAAAGAGTTCAGATGAGCTAAGAAGCAGGCTAAGTCTCCGTAGAATTAAAGATGTTATCCAGATAAGAAGATTGAATTGGCTGGGGCACTTGGAAAGAATGGAGGAGGATAATTGGGTAAGAAAGTGTAGAGACTTGATAGTTCCTGGGGCAAAGCCCAGAGGCAGACCGAGAAAGACTTGGCAGGAGGTTATAAGGACAGACTTGATACAGAGGAAGTTGAGTTTAGATCTAACACAGTCTAGATCAGATTGGAAGAGGGTCATTAATATACCCCGTCCAACCCATGCTAGCATGGAAAACGGACGTTAAGCCGAGAATGATGATGATGATGATTAACCACTTCTTAGGGCGTTCAACAACAGTTACTTTTGGCTTACCCCGGCGTTTCGACGCCGGGTTTCCCGGCTAGTCTCTTTAATAATAGTCGTATTCCGTCTGTCTGTTCGTGCGTCTATTTGTCTTTATGTTACGGAAATACGAAATGCGATATATAAAGGACGGGCGACCCCGTGGATGTTTCCACGGGTTAACGACTAGTCTCTTTAATTGCCGCCCTATAAGGGGCGGCTCTTAGTCCGCCAGGCGTGAATAAAAAAGATTTTTTGCGGAGCGAAATCTTGCGTTTCGTGCTGTGCTACTTGATTTCATGTAAACAAACTACCTAAGTAGTACTGCTTCGAAGTAGCACAAACTTTAAAAAAGGAATAGAACCTAAGAAAAATTAATTGTGAAGCTGTACTTAAAAGCCAGGTTTGTGACATCAAACTGTCATGGCGGCGACCATACCATAGAAAGGTTTGAGTGAGTATCACTGTGAAACTGACACTGATGCGATGATGACAGTGATCTGGAAGAATCTTTTAATGATGACAACTTTATACATTCTTGCATTACATAGCTGTGAAAAACACTTTGTTGATAATGTTGATAACTAGCTAGCTAGATCAATTTCCATGCCGGACTCATCATTTGAACACTGCTAAAAAGCCTACACCCTGGAGGTAGCTAGCTATATGTCTATGTAATGTAAGTAGCTGCAGTATTTTAATTGTTTTTCTTTAAGTGAAGTTCTGTAAAGTCCTGTAAAGTAATCACCTGATGAATTTAAGCTGTGCAAAAAGAATGTGTAAGTTTGGATTTGGGAAAGAGGGAGCACTCGCATTTTTCCAAACGTCCAATTAACGTTCGGCTAAACTTTAGAAAATGTACACAAAAAAATTTAATAAAATATAAACTGCAACACGGTTACGCACTTACTCACTGAGTCCACTTGGACATTCTCATTCTTTGTGTGTAGAAGTGCGTATTTGCGTTTGCAGCTTTTATAGATGAATTCCGTTGTTTACATTTTCAGCGGTAAGCTCTTTCGACTTTGGCATTTGCGTGGCAGGAAAAAAGATGAGGGCGCTAGGTGAAGCAAAGTAATTATCAGTCCATTTCTTCACACGTAGGCATTCTTATGACTTTTAATGAATTCAAATAAATCAGAAGGCATCAACCTACAGTCGATAATAGTTTATAACCCCAACGATGTTCCCGTTAGAAGAAATCCCCAGTAAAAGACCTTTCTTCACCAAATCCTAGCATCTTTTTTCCTGCCACGCAAATGCCAGAGCCAAGGGGCTTACCGCTAAAAAGTAAACAAATGACAAATGCTGGAATTCATCTATATGATGTTTGGAGATTTTTGTTTTTTTAAAAGTGACTATCTGCGTTTGCAGCTTTTATATGAAATGAAACCACGCACCCACCATGACAAATGTCCATTTAGCTCTGCAGCAACAAAGGTTTACGGTGTTGTTTACAAAAAGTAATGTAGCTAGCATGCTCAAAGAAAAAGGAGGCAGAGAAAAAGCGTATCAAAATGTACAAGGGGAAAGGGGTCTTAGTGCGTGGTTATTTCAACTTTAACACCTTAGACCTGCCGTAGTTACCCATATTGTCCTTTTTTTCAAGTAACGTGTTATAATTAATAATCATTAAGTTGATTTTTCGGGGAGGGGTGATCTGTACGTTCGGGAAAGGGGTAAGTAAAAAACAAAGCATACAATGGAGTATAAGATTGACGATTTATAGTACGTATGCATTTTTGAATAGACCCATTATAGTAGTTGTTGACAAATGATTTTTGTCTGTTTTACCCGCATGTGACTGATTAATCCTTGAACTATAACTTCATTTTTGGATTGCTTATTTGATCAATTATATATTTTTTTAGAGTCAAAAAAAGGAGAAATTTGATGGAGATCCTAACTGGAAAAATAAAGGACGTACTTGTAAATGATTAAAGGAAAAGTCCTTCTCATACGTTACAACCAGTAAACCACAAGGTTTTTTGGCTTGAAGTTGCAGAAAAACTTGCCACCATTAACATGAACTGATGCATATATCAATAGATTTTGTTTTTGGAGATTTAGTAGTTTGTTTAACAGATTTTATAGATTATGTCTTTAAATTTTTTAACCTATAAATTTGATTTAAAAATATTAAAGCTGCAGGTCTACTATTTTGGTAACCGTTGGCCTGATTTTTTTTTATGTTTTTATGTTGTATGATATATACTTTTACATTTTTTATGCGTGTGCCTGAACAAAGTGTTATTTTGTCCTAAAATCTTATTTTTTGATTGGGATTTTTTAATTTCTTTTTTAAATAAATATTTATAAAATTTTATTTTAAATGCTTCACAGACTACATTTTAAACGTTTTGAAAGTATCAATTGTGCATGTAGAACAGCATAAATATAATCTAATTTATAGTGAGGTAGAATGTAGCAAGAAATTCAGCCGTATTTCACTATAATATATACTGTACTGTGCAAAATAATTCTTTAAAAAACTTAACTGGAAATATTTTGTTATTCTTTCCGGATCCTAATAGTTATAGACTGTTTGCTGCTCTTGAAAAAATCCACTAGAAACAAAATCGAATGTGCATGTAACTTGCAGATTTAAACCTAGCATAGAAGCTTGCGGAGGCGGGATGTGTACACGTGGTCAGATAAAACACACTGCGTATCCTTTCATTGTGCACTTCGCGTGTTGGTGCAACCTCGACCCCAGGGTTTATAAAAAGAGAACCAGCCCTGGGGTCAAGGTTGGTGTTGGGGCTAATCATCGCTTTGGAAAATAAGGGGTGCATATGTATCATCTTTGAAAGAACAACTGTCGTATCAGTTTGGTATAACAGCTTTTTATCCTAGCCCATATTATTTATTTATAGCTAGCTCCTTAGCTACCTCTGGATAAAAAGTGAAAGTGACTGCAACACAATTCTTAATTCTTATGCTAAAAATAAATGCAGGCAGTTAAGCAGCTACCACTTTTATTACTGTTATGAAAACTTATGCTGCAAAATAAATTTGCTGACTATTTTTTTTAACTAAACAGGATAACGACAGGCGGTTTCCTGCATTTTTTTTAACCGAAGTCCCGATAAAGTTTTTTAAAAATGAAGTTATGCCTATACTCATGTGCGACACGGTTTACCTGTACTAAGCGCTTACTCCAGTGTTAACAAGGGCTGTTTCTTGTGTTTCTGTTTAACCGAAGTTGCAATAACGTTTTTTTCGGAAAAGGCTATTACACCTACATTGTTTACCTTTCTAAGCACTCAGCTGGGAGTAACATTTCTTTTGAACTTTCACCGGGAACATTCTCCGAAATATAAAAAAGGTTGGCCAGCTGTTTATGCTATGACGGGGTGACAACGAATTGCAATATGTGTTTTTATTTCAGCTTAAAATGTGGAATTTTTGAAAAAATTATTACACCGGAAACACCATGAATTGTGTGCACTTTACTCAATTTACTACATACTATATACCTGTACTAAAGCGCTTTACCTGAATGTGTGGCACAGTGGAGAGGAGCTTCAGTGAGATTTGTTTTTAGGAGGGCAAGGTATAAGCTTTTTTGGATTGGTAATAGTGATGGATATGGAGGAGTTGGCATATTCGTTGCAGAGAAGTGGGTAGAAAAAGTAATAGATGTTATGCGTGTTAATAGTCGTATTATAGTGATAAAGTTTTTGATAGGTAATAGGATTGTCACTTTTCTGTCAGTTTATGCTCCACAGTGTGGACTCAGTGAGGAAGATAAAGATAAGTTTTATGATGAGTTAATAGCAGTCACATCAAAGTTTGGAGACACTGAACTTGTCATGGTGGGCGGCGACTTTAATGGTCATGTTGGGAAGTCATCTGAAGGTTATAGAGGTGTGCATGGAGGCTATGGATTTGGGAGCAGAAATAAGGAAGGGGAGAGATTGCTTGAGTTTGGAATGGCAACGGACATGGTGGTTTGCAACACATCATTCAGTAAGAGACAGAGTAGGCTGATAACATATGAGTCAGGTGGTTGTAAGACACAGATAGATTACTTCCTGGTTAGAAAGTCAGACAAGAAAGTGGTGAAGGACGTGAAAGTTATATCGGGGGAAGAGTGTGTTTCCCAGCATAGGTTGCTGGTTTGTGATATTATCTTGAAGAGTGTTAAAGAAGCCAAGGGAAAGTACAGGCCCCGTCGAAAAGTCTGGAAGCTGAAGGAAGAAATTGTAGCAAGACAATTTAGTGCAAAAGTTCAGCAGTTAGCCCACAATGGTCAATGTGATAGTGACAATGTTGAAAGTACTTGGACTACTTTGAAGAATTGTCTTCTAAAAGCTTCTGATGATACCTGTGGGTGGACGAAAGGACCAGCTAGACATAGACAGACCTGGTGGTGGAATAATGAGATTGACCAGTGTATAAAGGAAAAGAGGAAACTTTGGAAAGAGTGGAAGTCAGGTGGTAGTAAAAATATTTACTTAGAAGCTAAGCGTCGTGCTCGTACAGCAGTGTATAAGGCAAAATCAGAAGCAGAGAGAAACAGATTTGCAGATGTGTTAAGAAGGGAAGACCAGCGCAATGAGGTATTCAAGATAGCAAAGCAAATGAAGAAGACTAATCAAGATGTTGTAGGTGAGAAGTGTATACGTAATGATGAAGGTGTTTTGGCTAGCACAGAGGAGGAGAAAAGGGTAGCTTGGAAGAATTATTATCAGAGGTTGCTTAACACTGAGTTTGATTGGGATGAGGATAATTTGTCTGATGATGATGTTGTAGAAGGGCCAGCTATGCAGATCAAGACAGAATGGGTAGTGGAGGCTATTAGGAAATTGAAGATTGGCAAGGCTGCAGGAGTATCAGGTATTGTTGCAGAGATGGTAAAAGCATCTGGATATATTGGAGTTGAGCTTATTACAAGTCTTGCTAACCAGATTTTAAAGGATGGTGCTATTCCGAGTAAGTGGCAGTCGAGTGTAATAGTGAATTGTTTCAAGGGCAAGGGTGATGCATTAGAAAGGGGTAACTATAGAGGTTTGAAGTTGGTTGATCAAGTAATGAAAGTTATTGAAAGAGTGATTGATAAGTTACTTAGAGAAAGAATTGATATAGATAAGATGCAATTTGGTTTTGTTCCAGGGCGTGGCACTACAGATGCAATATTTTTACTCAGACAGCTTCAGGAAAAGTATTTAGGAAAGAGAAAGAATCTCTATTTTGCCTTTGTAGATTTAGAGAAAGCTTTTGATAGAGTGCCACGTAAAGTTATTTGGTGGGCTATGAGAAAATTAGGTGTGGATGAGTGGCTAGTTACGATGGTACAGTCTATGTACAGCAATGCTAGAAGTCGTGTCAGGATTAACGATTCACTTAGTGATGAATTTAGTGTAAATGTTGGTGTACATCAGGGTTCTGTACTTAGTCCTTTGTTGTTTGTTCTAGTCTTAGAAGCGCTGTCGATGGAGTTCAGAACAGGTTGTCCATGGGAGTTATTGTATGCAGATGATTTGGTTCTCATAGCAGAGTCGATGGAAGAATTAGTTGAAAAGTTTGAGAAGTGGAAGAAAGGACTAGAAGAGAAAGGGCTAAAGGTAAACACAGCAAAGTCTAAAGTCATGATTAGTAGCATTGCAGCCAAGTGTGACCTTGTAGTTGGAAAGTGGCCTTGTGGAGTTTGCAGGAAAGGGGTTGGTAGTAACTCAATTTTTTGTCCGACTTGCAAGCATTGGGTACATAAGAAGTGCAGTAGTATTGGTGGAAGGTTAAGAGCTGACATTCAGTTTGTATGCAAGCGTTGCAAAGGTGAGATTATAGAGAATGAAGTACTTCCAGCTTTAATGATGTACAACAGTGGCTCGTTAGAGATAGTTGAGAACTTCTGTTACTTAGGTGATATGTTGGGAAGTGAAAGGGGTGTTGGAAGAAGTGTTACTTGCAGGATAGGTTCTGCTTGGAAAAAGTTCAGAGAGTTACTTCCTTTGTTGACTAGCAGAGTCTTGTCAATTGAGGTAAAAGGTAGGTTGTATGAGGCCTGTGTAAGAAGTGTTATGTTGTACGGTAGTGAGACATGGGCAGTGAAGCAGGAAGATCTTGACCGTTTAGAAAGGAATGATATGAGAATGGTTAGGTGGATGTGTAACGCCAGTCTGAGAGACAGAAAGAGTTCAGATGAGCTAAGAAGCAGGCTAAGTCTCCGTAGAAATAAAGATGTTATCCAGATAAGAAGATTGAATTGGCTGGGGCACTTGGAAAGAATGGAGGAGGATAATTGGGTAAGAAAGTGTAGAGACTTGATAGTTCCTGGGGCAAAGCCCAGAGGCAGACCGAGAAAGACTTGGCAGGAGGTTATAAGGACAGACTTAATACAGAGGAAGTTGAGTTTAGATCTAACACAGTCTAGATCAGATTGGAAGAGGGTCATTAATATACCCCGTCCAGCCCATGCTAGCATGGAAAACGGACGTTAAGCCGAGAATGATGATGATGATGATGAGTTGACGGTTCTTATTAATCACTCATTCTGGTGTTCAACGCCGGGTAACACAGTTACTTGTGGCTTAACTCTGCTTTCAACAGAGTGTATCCTGTGTCATGATTAATTTGTTAACGTTTACTGCAACTTATTCTGCAAAATAAAATAATATTGACTAATTTTTTTTGCTATGATGGGGTATCTACGGGTTATAAATTGTGCTAAAAGGGTATTAAGCATAAACACGTGCAACTAAGCGCTTAGTCCAGTGTTAACGACAGGCTCTTTTCTGTGTTTATGTTAAACCAAAGTTGTGATAAAGTTTTTTTTGGAAAAAGGTATTGTACCTACATGAATGCGCGACATTGTTTACCTGTACTAAGCGCGCTGCCCGGAGTAACATTCACTTTTGAACTTTGACCGACATATGTATACCTGTACTAGAGTGCTCCACCTGAATGTGTCGCACAGTTTACGGTTCTTATTAATTGCGCCACAGGATTTTTAAATGCTGGGTAACACATTTACTTGTGGTTTACCCCGGCGTGCGACGCCGGGTCCTTGGCTTTTGACAAAATTTGCTTAAAGAGAAATATAAAAGTGTAATGTTGATCTTGGATAGATACAATTTATTTTAGTACACTTCGCTGGATGTAAAATTTCTGAATTCCGTTTTTCAGATTACGCCAGATGGATGTGCTAGTTTTTTACACTTTTTAAGATTTCGGATTACCTTAAGTGGATAAATTTTGGCGAGGATTAAATTTGGCGAATGACCAAAATGGAATATTTGACGGGGATTTAATTTGACGAATGATAAATTTTATAAAACGCTATTGTTATTGACTGGTATTATTTGATGAGCTATGCTAGACACTCCTTTAAATTTTCATTTCCAGTTATGTTTTTAACGAAGCGGATTTTGTTCAACTAAACCGAGCTCTAGGGGTTAAGTATGGTGGCCGAGAACTGCCACACGAAAAAACTCTGTTTAATTGCGTTTTTAATTGATTTATTTATTTATAAAAATTTTTAATTTCTGTTTTTTGTTTTTTATTAACTTTTATATTACTTCTACTTTCAATTTAATTTATTTTTAATTTGCTTTTTCTATTTTAATTTATTTTACTTTTAAAAAAAATCAACTTTATTATATATACTTTTATTTTATTTCTACTTTCAATTTAATTTGCTTTTTCTATTTAAATTTATTTCACTTCGCATAAAAAATCAGCAGCTTTATTTTCTTTTTCTTTTCTTTTTAATTTAATTTTAATTTAAACTTGTTTTGCATTTACTTTTAAGTTCTTAATTTAAAAAAATAAATTGAATTTAAAAAATTATATTTAAAATCTGGCTTGGCCGAGAGCTGCCATAGTATACCATAATGCAATTCGAACACCTGGTTTCTATATTGTCATAAGGACATGTAGTGTTAGACATCTTGTTGCTTTATTGTCATTAGCAGGTACACCTGGTTTCTATATTTCATAAGCTCCTGTATTGTTAGACACGGACATAACTTCGTTCTTAATCCCTTATCTTACTTAGACGCTATTTCAAGAATGGCGTGGTTTGGATTAAGGGTCTGTACAAAAGCAATGTGTGAAAATCAGTGTGTTATTCCCTCTCACTTTCCCCATCGTACATTGAACAATCAAATTGGTTTAGTTTCAGTTTGTTCGAGCGAACATGTTGTTGTAGTTTGTGTGTGAAAATCAGTGTGTTATTCCCTCTCGCTTTCCCCATCGTGCATTGAACAATCAAATTGGATTAGTCCGTGCTAGGACGGGGCCGACAACTCCGATTACGGTAGAAATCAACTGATGATCTCATTATTCAGTTAGTTTTTTAAAAAAAACGAAACACAAATTGCAAATATCAACACTTATATATTGGTAGATAACCAGAGCAAACTACAACATGTTCGCTCGAACAAACTGAAACGAGTTAATATTTTGAATTAGCTTCTCCGTGCGCACGTGTTGTAAACTTTACTACTGGGCTGGTTTCTATCCCCTTTTAAAATGTTTTCACTTGCGCACGTGTTAATGTAGTCGAAATGCATTGTGGTATACTATGGCAGCTCTCGGCCAAACGACAAATCGAATTAAAACAATTTAAAATAAAAGCGTTTTTAAAAAAAGAAGAAAAAAGGTAAAAGTAAAAGTAAAATAAATTGAAATAAAAAAAATTAAAAAATTAAAAATTAATTAAAAGTAAAATGAATTAATGAATTTAAAAAAAAAATTAACAATAAAAATTATTGAAAGTAAAATGAATTGAAATTAAAAAAATCAAAGAAAAAAGGAATTAAAAGTAAAATGAATTGAAATTAAAAACAACAAGAAGCCCAGGGGCTTGAAGATTTCCGCCATTAGCCTAAAAGATTTTAAAATTTGAAGTTGATCTTGAAAACGGAGAATTATGGGGTAAATAAATCATTGAGTATTCTCAATTATTATTGTAAAGGGCCTGATACACTTGTACAATATCACTGAAATATCACTTATAATATCAATATAATTTCTTAAAATATGTTTAAAATAGAGTTATAATTTCTTATAATTTCTTATAATATAGCTATAATATGTATAATTTTAACACCTGACATGTGCGTCATAACCTCATAATTTGCTGCATGGCTAAATAAAATCAAACGAGTTTGATTTTAATAATATTGTTGGTGATCTGGTTCCAAATGCCTTTTGTTTGTGTGACAATAGATCTATTATCTGCTAGCGTTGTTGTGGCAACGATGTTATGAAATTAAATAAAATTATAACGATATTTTAACAAATTATAAGTATATTGTAGAAAAATTATAACTGTATTATAGAATATATTTAATGATATTATACAAGTGAATCCTGGCCTTAACTAACCTGCAATGTTAAAATACAACTCAATAAATAAAAAATAAAATTTATGAATAATTAATTAGTTCTGCTGAATATAGCTTTAGTCTACGTGCTTGAAAAATTGTACAGAAAGAAATGACGTAACATCAAAGATGGCGCATTATAAGACGATCTTCATTATGCTACACTGCACGAGCTTTAACTTTCGATAGCATATAAACTTTAATAAAGTATTGTTCATTGGATAATAAAACAATCTGTTGCCCTATTAGGATTCTTATTGGCTTAAAACTCATTTTAGCCTCGTTCTCAGAAAAAAATCTTTAGCCTGGATAAGTTTCGGGCGTCCAGCCTAGCTGCGCTGTCTCTATCTATCTCTCTATCTCCTCAGGCGATTTTAAAGATTCCTCCTTCGCTGGCGGAAATCAAAAAGCAGAAATCAAAAAAAAATTAAAAATAAAGAAATGAATTAAAAACGCAATTAAACAGAGTTTTTTCGTGTGGCAGTTCTCGGCCACCATAGTTAAGGTACGATTCGTTTCTTTTGTGGGACCGAGTTCGCCATATTGTTCACCAATCTGCAAAGCGAGTTTTTTTTGAAGTGAAGAGAAATATTTTGTTAGGTTAGTATAATTATTTAAATTTCAGTTCTATCAACGTTTAAGATATTCTCTTCATTGGGTCTAGTTTTCACATGTTAAGATGAAAATATCATCACGTTTGGTAGCCATGCATAAATCTAAAACAAACCAATTTTAAGATTTTAGCTACAAACGTAGATTTCAAGACAGCATCCTGCTGAAGCCTAGCTTTATTCTTATTCTTTTAAAGTTTGGTATATTATTATTTATTTTATTATGCAGTTAGTAGGTAGCGACACCTTTTATTACTGCCATGAAAACTTAGTCCGCAAAATAAAATTGTTGGAGGATTTTTTTAGCTGCACACGGGGTAACGACAGGCTGTTTCTCGTGTTTTTATTTAAACCGAAGTTGCAATAAAGTTTTTTTGGAAAAGGGTTATACGCCTATACACATGTGCAACACTGTTTGCCTGTACTAAGCGCTCAGCCTATTGTTAGCAACAGATTGTTTCCTGTTGTTTTGTTTAAATTGAAGCTGTGATAAGTTTTTTTGAAAAGGGTATTACGCCTAAACGCGTTGGCGACACGGTGTACCTGTACTAAGCGCTCAGACCAATGTTAACGACAGGCTGTTTCCTGTGTTTCTGAAGTTGCGATAAAGTTTTTTTTGAAAAAGGGTATTATACCTATATGGATGAGGACATTGTTTGCCTGTATATACTAAGCACTTAGACCAGAGTAACATTTTTTTTTGAACTTTCGGCGGGAACATTCTCCAAAAAATAAAAAAGGTTGGCTGTCTGTTTTTGCTATGACAGGGTAGCAAGGAGTTATAAAAACTGTGTTTTTATTTCAGCTAAAGTTGTGGAAAGTTATTTTTTGAAACATAATTACACCGAAAAAAACCATAATGTTCTGCGCCTTACTCAATTTACGACATACTATACTAAAGCTCTTCACCTAAATGTGTGGCACAGTTTACAGTTCTTATTAATCGCTCTTCCGGGCGTTCAACGCCAGGTAAAACAGTTACTTGTCGCTTAACCCAGCGTTTCGATGGCGGTCCCTGGCTAGTCTAAATATTAATACCACAGACTTTTGTTAATTCTAAACCGATGAACGTAGTCATAACCTTTTTGTTTCTTTCGCCTACTTCTATTTCTTTTTTTGTTTTTAAACTTAGTAGGATCCAACTTTATGGTCAAATCTTAGATATCTTAAATTTCATAACGTTTTTAGTCATGTTGCAGGTATAATAAAACATTTCCGAAATATCGCTACACCACAAGCAATAATATTTAATAAGTTGATATGCTAAAAGGTCTTCGTTTCTTTCTTATTAATGTTAAGTATGGCACAGTATTGTTAAAGTATTAATTTTCACAGATTACTTTTTGTACATTTGGGGAAACCTTAATTCTGATATAATTTAAAAACTTTAAAGATCTACGATAAGTTGAGTTACGGTGGTGTATTGTTGAGAAAACAAACAAAAAAAGGTGATAATGCAGTTACAGTACCGCCTGCATGTAACTTTACATGTCCGCGAGTTTTACGACCTCATGTAACGATCTCATGTCTACATAAAGAACCTTCACATATTTTTTGTTTACACACGAACTTAATTGCTTTCTATTGTTATCGTTGTGCGCGAGTCATAACAATAAGATTTGATGAATCCTTTTGTTGTCACATGTAACATGCATGTTATTGTTTAAATGTGTTAAAAATCGCGAAGGCTATTGAAATATATTATTTTAGAAAAAAGAACGAACATAACACTTAATATTTAAAAAAACTAATGCTGCTACTTTTTAAAACTTTTAGTAATATTTCTCATAGTCATAAGAAAAACAGATAGTCTGGTGACAAACAAAGCGCATTGTTCTCACTTATTACTAGACGGCCGCGCTAGCGCCCAAACTTCCAATAGGGCACAGAAAAGTTCAAAATGGCCGGATGTATATTACTTGTATTACTGCATTTTGATTTTGTTTTTTGATATATATATATATATATATAAAACGATATGCCTGGTGCAAACTGCTCAATACTTTACTGTCCAACGTCTCGTAGACACAAAGATATAAGTATATTTAAAGTCCCTCTTCCAAATAACGAAGTGAATAAGAAGTGGCTGCGATAAACAAAAAGTCCCTCATTTCATGAAGCTTTTTTGGGAGGAACAACAGAAATATATCAATTCTTCATGTGCAAATAGTGTTCGCTACCATCCTATGATAATAAAATACTGCCTATCTCTAGCTGCTAAATCATCATCTACTTATTCTGATCTTCGCTATGACAGCAAAACTGGTTCTGGTATATTAATCCTCCCAAGTTTAAGAACATTGAGAGATTACCGAAACTATATACGACCAAAAAGAGGATTTAATCATGAAATTGTAAGGGAACTAGGAAAAAAAAACGGAATTATTTTCTTCTCCAGAACGTTATGTAACAATTTTGTTTGATGAAATGAAGGTGCAGGACGATCTCGTATGGGATAAGCACACTGGGGAGCTAATTGGATATGTAGATTTAGGAGATGTAAGTGTTAACCATGCTACATTGAGTGATGTTAAAGAACTTGCTACACATGTTTTGGTTTTTCTTGTAAAAAGTGTTGTGAATCCTCTTTCCTTCAGTCTTGCAACTTTTGCTACAACAGGTGCAACATCATTTCAAATTTTCCCCATATTTTGGAAAGCTGTCAACATTCTTGAAAATATCAATTTGAAAGTAATAGCAGCTACTGCTGATGGTGCCTCACCCAACAGAAAATTCTTTAGAATGCACAAAAATCTTGATGGCAATGGTGGAAAAAACGTTGTGTATCGTACAAAAAATCTTTTAGCTCGTGATGGTCGATTCATTTACTTTTTTGCTGATGTACCACATTTGATCAAAACCACACGGAATTGTCTTTCAAACTCTGGTGCTGGTCGTGCAACACGGTTCATGTGGAATAGTCCGATTGTACGCCCGATTGCTGGAAATGTTCAAGGTACAGCTAGCAAGTTCAATATAATTGATGACACTCCTTTGCCGAAGCGTAAAAAGTTGTAACATGTACTTTTTATGAGCAGATTTGTGTAAAAAAAATAGAAAAACCTTGAAGGAAAAAATGGCTGTTCCATAGTCAGTTTTATTAAAAAATAATTCTTTGTAAAGAGATAGTCCCAAAGTTTTCAATTTTATTAACAGTATATATAGTGTACAGTGTCATTAGCTCTAAAATTTTAAAAGTCTGTTGAGTCAGTCAGAATTTTCGATGTCTAAAACCTTTTGTAGAACTTTTTGGATGAGCATTCCACCAGTTGTGAATTCTATCAACTTGCAAGTGTGTGTATACGTTTGTGTGAGATTGGTCATGAAAGTTACTGTTGTATATAGTGTATTTTTGTATTTATGCCTGTACGCCCTGTTGGTCTAATGGTTATGACACAAATAAGAGATCTAGGTTCGAATCCTAGACAGGGCTAAAACTTTTTTTTACAATCAAACACAGTTTATACTTCAAACAAGATTCATTTCTATATGTAATCAAGTTTGAAGAAAATAGTCTCAGCTAGGAATTGCACCTAGTTTACCATAAATGGCATTCTCTAATAGAACTGAGACGTGGTAATGTAGCTCTAAAAACGCTGTTTTATTGTTTTTGAAAAAGACTAATACCTTATCTGATTCAGACTTAGATTTTTAACTTAGTTCGTAGTGATTTTTTATGTTTCCTTTTTAGCAGCTTTGTTTCTCATGAATGTCCTTTGCTAAGAAAACATACAAATTCTAACGAGTGAACTCTTCCACCCCACAACACTGTACAATCATTTTTAGATGTATTGGATGAATAATAATACTTTATCGACTTTAGATACAACCAAATCTTTTTCAGTTTCCTTCATTTTTGGTGTAGCTAGCATCATATGCTTGTGGTGGTGTTGACATGTCTTGTAAGTCAACGTTGTGGAGCACTTATTACATTTGCATAACACTTTCTTTCCATCATTGCTTGTTACTTTGGATACCAACATATCCAATTCCACATTAAATTCTATATCATCATCAAGAAATTCCCCTTCTAACTTCTCATAAGATCCTGGAGATCATCTTTAGCAACAGAATCGCCCTTCGCAGCGGCCATTTTTAAAAATCTGTGCCCCATGGGGCCGTCGAATTCAAAAGTTGCAGTGCCGATTCAATAACAATACAAACGGCTCGGGATTCTAGACTATCTGTTTTTCTTATGACTATGTATTTCTTTATCATCGAGCATATCTTTTAACATGCAAAACTTTTAAAAGTTCTTCTTATAAAAAGCAACGTTTAACAGCGCAAACGGAAAAACCCTACTTTCAGGACTTTTCCCTTCACGATAAGATTTCGAAAACAAATTAAATTTCAATACCGAAGAAAGAAAAATCTAAAAATCTAACTTTTGACGTTCTTGACAGATCTAAACACTCATTGTGAGAACATTTTGTTTTTGTGATGCGATCTAAAAAAGCATTTCTATCGCCGCTTTTCGTTCTTAAACTTTTAAAATGCGATCTAAAAAAGATTTTCTATCGCCGTTCTTCGTTCTTAAATTTTTTAAATGCGATCTAACGAAGCTTTTCCATCGCCGCTTTTCGTTCTTAAATTTTTAATACGCGATCTAAAAAACCATTTATAACGCCGCTTTTTGTTCTTTCTCGACCGAGCATCTGAACACTAAAACAATGTTTTTATTTTGTTTGTTTCCATTTCCCGGAGGCCAATTGTAATTTTTGTCGAAACGCTAACTTTTATAAGAAAATTGTTTGCGCGATTTTTTAAGAGTTACGTATATTTTATGTGCGAAATATAACATTTAGCTTTGTGTGAAAAGAAATAAAATTGCACGCACGCTTTCGTAACGAGCATCAGAGAAAACATAACATTTATAAATAAAGAGTTTGGTAAATGTTCTAGTCGTAAGTTGGTGAGTTGGTGAGGCGTGAGTCGGTGAGCTGGTGAGTTGCAAAATTTTCCGAATGCCGACATCCGGAAAAATATGCATATGCTCGAGGCTCTTTGTCGCTCTCCACCGTAGAGTTTCAATTTTAAGAAGTAATTATATCATCATCACATTATATCTTCAGACGTGATCAACGAAAGGTGTTCAGTCGCTTTGACGTAATTGCCACTGAATCAGTGGCAATTATGTCAAAGCGACGAGTTCGAAAAAGTGGTGAAAAAGTGGCGAAAAGTTGTAAAAAATATAAAGACGAATATAAAAAATATAATTTTTTTTCTGTTTTTTTCCTCTCATTAAAAATTTATACTGAGTTTCCTTCAATCAAATACGGCGTTCTTTTATCTCTTCCCTTCATATTTTCGAATAGCAAGAAACGTATTAGTGATCACCTTTTACCCCCTTGAATTTAAACATAGTGAAGATTTTCTTCAATATGGGCAATTTTCCAGGGGGAGATTAACAGATACTTCTATTAGGAGAAGACTGGATCGAATTTTTTACTAACTTTGGCTCAGGTCCTTTTCAGTCAGTGCGCTTCCATTTGGGGAGAAGAAACTGAAGACGAAATTATCATACGAGCACGATATCTCTGAAGCACTGCGCAAATTGGTCCTTTTCTCCTGCAGCCTTAAAGAAGAAACGCGAAGTCTTTCATTTCGAAACACTTTTTTACTATTTGTTCACAACCGTAATGGATATCATTGATTTAACTGGTAATTTATGTACTCCCTTTTAATATATATTTCTAAAACCCGTCCTATTTTTCGCGTTTCAAGAAAATGAATCACACGAGGTACCTTTCGGTTTAAATAAATCGCCTCCTACAATTCCGTAACTTCTCAAACAAGCCTTAATTAAATCATTATACAACAATTTTAGGTACTTCTTATCTCACATAGCGAGGAGGATGTTGTTGTTATTAGTTCAGAAAAAAAATCCGCCTCTCCCGAGAAAAAAAGGATGAAGCTAGATGAAGAAGAGTGAGCTTTTTTTTCTTTTTTTTCTTCTTTCACTCTGCAGAATATATTTGAGCATAAAAATCTTCGCAGCTAATAAATACTAAAAATATTCCAGTCCAACGAATTTTAGCGATTCCAAGATTTTTTGATGGTTTTTTCTCTCTAAATATGCAGATCATCCCATTCGAAATCATCGCACGTCAGAAAGCTGTTTTATACCGAATCTTCTGAATTCTGAACGATAAAAAAAAAAGGAACTCACTAACTCACCGACTCGAAGATTACCTATACTCATAAATAAATGGCTTAACATTACCGTTCGTGAGTATAAACAATAGATACTAAAATCTTTGTTAAATTTTCTTTTCTCTCGTTGATCTCTTGACGACTACAGCAATTAAATACAACAATGGGACACACGCAGTTCACATGAGCTAATTAAATTTTGCGAACAAGACATGAATTCTATTGTTTTCAACATGCAAAAATAGCTCATGTATTTAACAATAGGTTAACAATAACAACAAAAGTTCTGACGCTACCGAAAGCATGCGAAGGTGATAACTATCGCGTACATGTAAAGTTACATTCAGGCGGTACTGCATACACTATAAATGTTTAAAGATATACTAATAACATAAAAATTTCAAGAACAGGTCGAAATAAATCAAAAATTAAAACCTTAAAAAATTCAAGCAATTTGTTTGGTTGGCGCCTGGCAAACGGCGCGGGAATAGGATTGGATCCTACTCTTTCGCCTGGTCGCTGCGACCAGACGATATGTTTCCACGAACATCTGATTCTGAAGTCTGATTGACTTGCGTGTACCGCTTTGGGCTACTTTAACTTATGACTCTCGCTTTTCCCACTAACAGTAACGCGTTGGTTTGTTCTACCTGTATCTTGCGCACTGCATGAATCAATTTGCATGTTCAAGATAATACCATGGGATAATACCTGTTTATTTGAAATGACGGAACAAGATTGTAAAAGTTCTGTACAAAACTAGCCTAGTTAACTAAGCTTTCTTCTTCGAGTTGATAAAATGAGTTTCTCTCAAACTAAAGCTTAGACGCAAACGAATGACTCAGCGGAAACCCCGAGTTTAAATTGGACAATGTGACTAATCGCTTCGGAGGCCATTTTAATTTATCTGCGAGTTGTTTACCAAGCTTGGCCACATCTTATTGTGGTAAAAACTTTATAGTTTACTAATGTTTGTTAGGGTGAGTGAAACCACTCGCTCGAATATTCGGATGAAAAGGGCTTTCCCCGACATGGACCACGTGAGCAAAGAACAATAGAATTAGCCAATCAAAAAGCGCGGCCAGATTTTGGCCGCAGAAAAATCGTTTGAGACCCAGCGTAATTTTTCCCACCTTAACTACTCCGATTTCCCGGTGGTAAGAAAAATTACGCTGGGTCTCCTGGCTAGTACAAAACAGGCTACTAGCGACCTCGAACGGTATAGGAAACAAAATTGCACACGAACAAGAATCCGAAATCTTTTAGCCTGCAAGGGCTTTTCATTCATTTTCAAATGTTCCATTTTTGTTTTTCCGAAAGTAGAAAAAAATGGTAAGGATTTTAAAGGATTGGAAAATAAATGCACATGGATATCAACAAAAAGACAAAAAAACTGTTTAGTTCTAGACTCGCAATAAAGGAACGTAGGCTAATACATTTTATTTTTATCGGAGAAATTGATGGCGAAGAATATTATTGCTTATTATAAAAATGTGTTCATCATTTTCCTTATTTAAAATATTAGTAGATTTTTTCAACAATTATTAATTATTAACTTTAAGAATTATGTAAGGCTAAAATGTCGATTTTCTAAGAATCACAAGGCTTAAATTTTGCGATCGTATATTTCTGCAATTAAGCGGTTTAAGGAAAAATTTTCCCGAGGAATAAATAGATTTTAAGTCTTTGTTCTTATTTTGTGGAATTTATTTTTGCGAATTGGGTGCCAAAAATCTTTTTGCGAGACTTAATTTTGGGATGTTGGCGAAGTTCGCAAAGATAATTCTCACAAGAATTAATCCCACAAGATTTACCCGGCATTAATTAATCCTCTAGTTACACGCAGTGAACACTAATTTTTCGAACACTGGATTGTTCGAAGTCCCCAATTTTTTATTAAACTACATTAGGAAACAAATATTTAGGAAGTAAAAGGAAATAATGATTTTTAGAAAATAAAATCTCTTCCATCAACGTTATAACAAAGTCATTTCTCAAACGGCTTTACAATCATGTCGTTGCTGTTACTAGATTGTTTCTATGAAGTAAAATTTATATAAAATTAAGAAAAATTTCAGCGATTCTCAAAGATTTAGCGGACAAATTTTCAACAGCCTTTTTACTCTAAAAAAATGGAGACAGACTTTGCAAATTTAGTTTTTTTTCACTGCGAAATATCACCATTCTAGGTGGTCTTAGTCATGTAAGAAGAATAAACCCAGCATGAAAAATTTCTAAACTTTTATCTACTTTTTACATTTAGCCTTTTGCCACCTCTGAAAATGCAAATTTGCATTCAACCCTCGCGTTTACACGCCTCAACTAGTTGAATACGAAAGTATTTTTATTGTTTTTTTAATTATAATTCTTCAATTCAAACTTATTCTTTGAACCTCTGATTTTTGAATTATTTTTTCGGTCCCGTGCAAGTTAGAATGTTCTTGTTTCTTTCTTCAATTCCTTTGCGAATATTTAAGCGCAAAAATAGCTACACGTTCTTTATTAGAAATTAGTTGTTCATAACAATATTCAGGTTAGCAGCGAGTTAGTGTACACTTTCTATTGCAACCTAAAATCAAGTATATACAAGTTATGCAAACTCTCAACAATTGATTCCGTGATAAATTCTGCCTTGAAAATATTTTCATGTTTGGGATGTTTTTAGCCCTGTCATTAAAAAAGCCTACCGCTTAATTTCCGGCAGTTTACTTCCAAACATATAAACAAATACTGAGAACAGATCTGATTGCGTCGCGTTACCATACCTTATCAGTAAAAAAATGTCGGTAGAAAGAGACTAATATATTTTATCGATTAGAATTTTCCACCGACCGACCATTTTTACCCACTTTTTGCCGACTAAAATTTGTTATCGATTTATGTAATACCATTTATTATTTAGTAGTCGATAAGGCCCGTGGAAGAATCCACTCAGGCATAAGAATAGGTTGTTTAAGGTGTTTTGCTGACGTCAACAGTGTCCGTTGCCTGTACTGTGTAGAGATTGAAACGCTGATCAAAATAATGTATAGGATCATATGTTTTCGACGAACGCATAAAGAGAAATAAGGGTTTTAAAATTTTGCTGACGTCAGCAAAGTCCACTAAAGTACAAAAAAATTTTCGTTAGGAATTTGTATACCCGTTACCTTTATCGTATAGATCTTTAAACGCTGATTAAGAAAATGTATAGGATCATGTACTTATGAAAAACGGTTACGGAAATATTGTGGTTTAAAGGTTTTTTGATGACGTCATAAACCCGTCCATTCCGAAACGGATTCGGGGACCCAGGTTTGGGAAACTTACCCAATTTGGTCCCAGGTGGTCCCTAGTTACCCACGCGGTGAAAAATGATTCACCTCGTTTCCAAGTTATTTGGCCTAGTCGATAAGGGCCGTGGAAAAATCTACTTAGGCAGGAGTACATTGGAAAAGAAAACCATAAGTTGAATTTGATGACGTCTGTCAGGACACGTCAATACACAAAAAACTTTTTTCGGAAATTTGTTTTCACTTCACTTCAGAACAATGGACAAAATAGGTTGTTTTATATGTTTCGTTGACATCAGCAGTGCATATACAAGAAAAAAATGGCAAAATTTTGTTTATCCGTTGCCTGTAATGTGTAGAGGTTGAAACGCTGATCAAAATAATGTAAAGGATCATAATTTTTCGACGAACGTGGGTTCACATTCATTCGTCGTAGTCGTTCAAAAAAGGAGAATCTATTCGTTGCGAATGAAAGAATGCAGTTCACACTAGCGCGAAGAATTAGATTGCAGATAACAAATGAGACATTGATTTTTAGTTTGGTACAACCAGTTAGTTTACTTTACTCCATTTTAGCACATTATAGCCCTTTTTTAATTTATCATACTTAATATTATATTCAACTAGCCGAGGACCCGGCGTCGCACGCCGGGGTAAGCCACAAGTAAATGTGTTACCCAGCATTTAAAAATCATGTGGCGCAATTATTAAGAACCGTAAACTGTGCGACACATTCAGGTGGAGCACTCTAGTACAGGTATACATATGTCGGTCAAAGTTCAAAAGTGAATGTTACTCTGGGCAGCGCGCTTAGTACAGGTAAACAATGTCGCGCATTCATGTAGGTACAATACTTTTTTCCAAAAATAACTTTATCACAACGTTGGTTTAACATAAACACAGAAAAGAGCCTGTCGTTAACACTGGACTAAGCGCTTAGTTGAACGGGTTTATGCTTAATACCCTTTTAGCACAGTTTATAACTCGTAGATACCCCATCATAGCAAAAAAAATTAGTCAATATTATTTTATTTTGCAGAATAAGTTGCAGTAAACGTTAACAAACTAATCATGACACAGGATACACTCTGTTGAAAGCAGAGTTAAGCCACAAGTAACTGTGTTACCCGGCGTTGAACACCAGAATGAGTGATTAATAAGAACCATCAACTGTGCCACACATTCAGGTAAAGCGCTTTAGTACAGGTATATAGTATGTAGTAAATTGAGTAAAGTGCACACAATTCATGGTGTTTCCGGTGTAATAATTTTTTCAAAAATTCTACATTTTAAGCTGAAATAAAAACACATATTGCAATTCGTTGTCACCCCGTCATAGCATAAACAGCTGGCCAACCTGTTTTATATTTCGGAGAATGTTCCCGGTGAAAGTTCAAAAGAAATGTTACTCCCAGCTGAGTGCTTAGAAAAGGTAAACAATGTAGGTGTAATAGCCTTTTCCGAAAAAAACGTTATTGCAACTTCGGTTAAACAGAAACACAAGAAACAGCCCTTGTTAACACTGGAGTAAGCGCTTAGTACAGGTAAACCGTGTCGCACATGAGTATAGGCATAACTTCATTTTTAAAAAACTTTATCGGGACTTCGGTTAAAAAAAATGCAGGAAACCGCCTGTCGTTATCCTGTTTAGTTAAAAAAAATAGTCAGCAAATTTATTTTGCAGCATAAGTTTTCATAACAGTAATAAAAGTGGTAGCTGCTTAACTGCCTGCATTTATTTTTAGCATAAGAATTAAGAATTGTGTTGCAGTCACTTTCACTTTTTATCCAGAGGTAGCTAAGGAGCTAGCTATAAATAAATAATATGGGCTAGGATAAAAAGCTGTTATACCAAACTGAATAGTAATAACTAAGGGTAGCTAGCTAGCTAGGTGGCTGTAGAATGATCCTTAAAAATCTTCGTTCCTAGCCAAAAATCCTAAAAATGGTGCGTTTAAGATTTATACATGGCTAAAAAACGTGACACTATATTTATCTGAACATGTAACAACATATTGAAAACAATATTACAAAATAAAAAGCTTTTAGAAGACAAAAAAGGACAAACAGACCTTCAAACCAAGCACTGGCCACGACCACTTTGAAAACCAAAATGGCCTTCGTCATCATGTTCCTTCGTTCGGTATCGCCAGGCCGCGAAAATCTTGGATTGGTGTTTCAAAGAATTAGGCGTTTTGACTGGTATACTACGTGCGAGCGGTCAAAACAAAGTAATAAAACTGTCAGTAAAACTGTCCTATTTGTTTTCTGTGGCTCCCGAGCGGAATTGGCGATTGAGATAACGTGGGTAATTAGTATTAAAAATGGCTATTTAAATAATGCGTTCGTTTCAATTACCTAATTTATTTATTTAATTAAGGTTAGTAAATTAAAATGATTAAATTTTTTAAGGAAATAAATTAATTTCTTTAATATATTTTAATCAATAATAAGATTTTCGATTAAACAACCCCCTAGTTTTTAAAAATCGCGGAAAGATCAACCATTTTGGGTGACAGACAGACGCACACGGGTATTATAATATAGATAACAAGATATTCATTGTTTACATTAAATATTGCACACAAAAAGTTAAACTTTTCTTTCTCATCAACTTTGTTTTCATTTTGAAATTCCAAACCTCGTTTTGAAATTGCATTTCGAAATCTGATTGGTTGATAAATTCCCATTCGCCGTGGTAGTTGAACTTATTCCCACTACTGCGACGAATACTGGCGAATGAGAGAAAATTACGTAGTATGCTAAAAATAAATATTGCGCATGTGCAGATTCATGGTCGCTTATTCGTGCGACTACGGCAAATTAAGTGTGAACCCGCCTTTAGGAGATATTAGGGTTAAAATTTTGCTGACGTCAGCAAAGACCAGCCACAACACAAAAATTTTTTTAAGAAATTTCTACAGATCTTGCCTTCATTGTAGAGATCTTGAAGCGCTGATCAAGAAAATTTATAGGATCATGTATCTTTGACAAACGATTACAGAGATATTGAGGTTTAAGGTTTTTTGATGAGGTCATCAAACCGTCCATTCCGAAACGGATTCGGGGACCTAGGTTTGGAAAACTTACCCAATTTGGTCCAAGGTAGTCCCCAGTTATCCACGCGATGAAAAATGACTGACGTCACCACCTCGTTTCCAAGTTATTTGGCCTCAAAGTTTTAAGTGCACTGTAATGGCTTCATTAATTTAATTTAAGATATTGAAGTTAAAGTAGTTTTATTGACGTCGCGTCATAACGTTAGAAAATTTAACATTTCGGACATACCTATTTCGGCTACATCAAAGGAAAATGAACACATACACCTTGCCTGTTACAGACAGACACACACACAGTCTCCGTATTATTATAGAGATTTTAGTAAAATTTGGTGACTAAATTTTTCCAAATAAAAATTTTTATTGACCTTTTTTAGCCGATATGGTAAGTGTCATTATTAAACAAGAAAATAAATATGCATTTCACATTAAATATATGCATTTGCGAAATTTATTTTGCGATTCGAGTACGCATTATACAAACAACTCCCCCCCACCAAAATAAATAAATAAAAAAATACATATAAACAAACTAATAAAAAATAAATAATAAAAATTATTTATAAATATTTGTTTTCGTTTTTATATATACGAGTAGGAAATATTTCTTAATACTTTGTAATGATAAATATATACTACAAATCTTATTGACGCTTTCTCAGGTATATTCTTACTTATTACAACCTTATTCCCTTGTATTTTGTTATTTTAAATAAAATCTTAAATACACAAACCAGAGTGGGGTTTTAATAAAGTTTTTTGTGTTGGATAAGGTTGATGGGCGTAACAAAAAGTAATTTAAAAAATAACTTCGAAAACTACTAACTACTTTTGTGGTGTGTGAACTCTGCAAGTCTGCTCCAAGCACATGGCTGAATTTCTGCATCTAGTACCAGTACGAGTAAACGCAGTGCATTTTATCGAACCACCAATTGTATTGTTTAGCCCTGGCGATGGGGTCATGGGAAAAGATTTGCGTTTTCCTTTGGGTGTTGAAATATTGTTCGATTCTATGTTTTGGTCATTTGCGCGTTCTATAAATTTATTGGTTGGCTGAGAAGTAGCATTTGACATTAATTGCTTTTCTTCAGTGAGGACTTGTTTAACTGGAGATAAGTTGAGGAAGTCAAAGCTTTTTTCTTGGAGCTGTGGTGTTAGATCTCTGCTCACTAAAACAGATGTATCACAGTTAAAAATATATCTTCACAATCAAGGTCGTTTTCTACCTTAAAGGAGAACTAACAAAAAACCCTACATATATGTTTTTTTATAATTAAAACATTCTTACATATCACGAAAACAACATGGCATAAAAAAATATTTTTTGTGTCTAAATTTCGTCCCTCAAGATCAATAATTACAGTAACGGTTGCCGCCATTATCGAACATAAGCCAACTTTGTTTGTACATATTTTGTTGATTTATGACGTAACATAGCTCAACAGGATTTGTAAGACGATGGATGAAGATTCAGTCACTATTTCATCTTCTCAGAGTGATTTAAATTTATGGCCAGGTTCGAGCGATTAAGACAAGCTAAATTCTAGTAGAAAAACATCCTCGTAGAAAAAATAATTTCCAAGAATTTAACATGCGGAACATGCGGTAAAGAAAAAAAAACATGAGACTGTTTGTTTTGCTTGGCTTTCACAAAATCACTTCCAGTACACTTCATTGCGCATAATCATTTGAACTTCTGTTTTCGAAACTAGCAAATTAAAGCACCTGTCGTCTTTCAAGATGTTTTGATACAAAAAATAACACAGGAAAAATTTCATAATAAATTCGAATACACGTAATACTTATATTTTTCAAGTGATAAACTCATCCCCAAAACTATATTTATGACAGTGAAACATTATTATATTCTGCGAAAGATATTTATTTCAAAACATGATGAATAAAATTACGTTTATCACAGGTGACAGTTTATTCCGTTTAGCCTTCCCTCGCTTCGTTCATTCAAAAGGCGTTTGTTTACATCCCCGCGAAATAACGTCACACAAGTCAGTAATTTACCGAACAGAAAGGCCTTATCGACACTGTCATGGCGGCGAATGTAGGACTACTTTGCACTTAAATATCTCGAGAACCAAAGGTCACAAATAAAATATTTGCACGGTTCATATTCACACTATAATGAACATTTTAAGCACAACTTGATATCAATCGTTAGTTCTCCTTTAAAATGCTTAATATTAATAAACAAGTACAACGTCAGGGTAAAAACTAAAATCATTCTTAATAAAAAACTATGAATAAAGGTAGAATGGGGAAAACCACGAGTTTGCTTTTTTCAAAAGAGAGGGGTGTACACCAATCCTTCTATAAAAGCTTAGTTCTTAATTGAAATATTCAAGTAATCACGACATCTGCTTTGTTAGTACCACCTACCGGTACAACGTGTTAACACGGGTGGTTCTGGGTATAATTCATGATCTTTCAGCACGACAACATCTTTAGATGCACGAATATTTTCCACCAGCCTAATCATTTTCTTGGCCGCAAAATCCACTAAATATTGCAAATAAAAAACTAGAAGAATGTCACACATTATACAATAAAATTGGATTTAATAAATGACACATCCCTTGGGTCGCTGAAAAAGAAATTTTATCATTTTGAAATTCATCAATCGCACTCCCTCAAAACAATTATTAAAATGAAAATTACTAATCTTAAAACAAACCTGGAATCGTTAAAGCTAGCAACCATGACAATTGTACATAGGTAAGGTGGTGGAGATTTTGCATAGCAGACATACAATTGATAGGAATAACGAGTAACATAAAAACCCTGGTCAAACTTGGTGCATTCACAAAGATTATTGCCATGAACGCAGTGAAAAAAAACAAAGCATGTCCTGTAATGAGGGTGACCAATGCTAGTTTGTCCAAAGTTCCGCCGAACATTTCGTGAAGCCAGGGTAACTGCTCATGAACGGATAAGTATAATTTTGTCAGTACCTACGGTAAAAAGAGACAATTTGTACCGCTCTTAAAGTAAACAAGATGCAGAAGCTGCATAAACTATCTCACTATTAAAAAGGTGCAACTAAAATACATTCACAACAGTGACACATCCAATTCTGTTGTTTAATTGGCCTGTGGCCACAAACCATGCTAGGTTTTGAAGCCTCTTAAATGACTCTGGTAATTTGCTAAAAGAACATTTTGGACACAATAAAAACTTAAGACGTCTAGATGTAGTCACTAGGTTTGCACACATTTAAAGCAGCTAAATGGGGCAGCCAGCAATATTTTTTAGAAAATAATCTTTTGAGGAAACGATTTAAAAAATGTGATGGTTCACGGTAAACACGCTTTTTTTTATAAGAATATCAAAATTCAAACCGGGCCTGGTCATTATTTTATTTCTCTATTGTTTTTCATTTATTTTTATTTTTCTAAACAATAGGCCTATTTTTTAACCTGAAATACTAGAAAATCAAACCAAATTCTTATAAAAGCATCATACATTATAACCAAAATAAACAAAGGGGGCAGGGGTGGTTATCCGGACGAGTGTTAAAGGTTGGTAAAAAAAGCAAAAACGAGAAAAACGGTTGGGTAGGAAAACTTTAAATAAAGTAAGAAACAACAAAAACAACAAATAAGAATAATGACCAGCCTGGTTAAAATTTTGATATTCTTATACATAAAGCATGTAATAGATTTCAAATTAAATATATACGGCGAGTTGTTTTTCTTCGTCTATGCCTTACGTTGGAAAGAAGGGAAGCTGGGAAATTTATAACTTTAATGCACCCGATCAATGACCTGGACGTTGTGTTCAGTATTTTGAAGAAAAAATTAACACTTTGCGCTCGCGAAGTGTTAATCCACATACGAAAGAATTGTCCGTTGTCAGACACCGCGATTATTAATCAACGCGAACATAAATCCATTAAGTTAAGGTATATTTTTTTACAATTAGGTAAAAATACCTTTTGCAAAACCAAAGTAATGCTAATGCATACTTTTACTTTATGCATACTTGTAATCTATTCACGGAAACTTTTGCACCACAAGCAATAATATTTATTAAATTGATACGTTTTAAAATAAGTTCTGCACGTTATTTTAATTGTCTTTTCGCTAATCTTCCCAAATTGTTGTTTCTGTTTTCTGCACAACAGAATCGTCATTCCTTTTTTATTTTGCACACAGGGATTTTACTGCATTTTAAAAATGCTGAGATGGGCGAATACGCAACCGGGCAGTAATTAGAATTTTTTCCTATCATAGCTACGTCTTTTCCCTTTAAAGTTTACCGTGTTGTGATAAAAAATGTTATACTACGAAGATCAAAATTATTTTGCTTAAATAAATGCAACAGTGGTAAAAAAATAATGTTTTGTATTGATTAACACACCAGTCCAAAAGAAAAAAGACCGAAAAAGATAAAGGTTAGCAACTTCAATTAAATATTAATTATTCAAAAATTAGTTCTTTCACGCCCATTTGGTTAGCGCGTCGCACTTAGATTTAATATTCTGCTGCGGTGCTGGTTCGAATCTCCCTAGGAGATGTTTTTCTAAAATAAAACTTTGCGCATGGAAGCTCGTTGATGACGTTGACCATTTGGGACATAGTCAGTTACGAGTTGGAAACCAATACTATCCTCTCAGGCGAGATAGTAACGAAATCTTTTTGTCTTAAACAACCAAAATGCACCAAATGTGCAGTTGTTAAATTTTGGTTCTAAAATACCGGCGCAAGGGGATTCATTAGGGTAGCTGCGCAAATAAATTTTTTTGTCAAAATTACTAACAGTGCCAATAATTCCTCTGTAGACTAAAGTAGTTCCAGCCTTACCAACGTGTATGACTGAAATTACTTCAGTACCATGATGCAAAAAAAGGCCAGAGTTTGAATGCTGATAGTGCAAAGAAACCAACTCAACTATCGGAATGTAATTCTTTTACTAGAAGAGATTTAATGAATTACGATTTATATTGCTGTCATAATCCCCGATATCATCCTAGGATATCATACCATGCTGTAACAGCACAAACAGGATTAGCAAAAATAGTGAAGCTAGCCAGTCAGATTGTAAAATAGAAACATCTTTAGTAACCCTTTCTACAATTTCTTACATCATTCATAAATGATATGGTTTCTTGTATTTCTTCTAGATTTTGTAACGTTTTGTTTTGCTTCACTTCAAGATTTTCGTGGTAAACATCCAAATCATCAAACGCAAACTCTAAAACAACATTGATAAATCAAAAGAACAATAAACAATTCTTTCCTATTTTTCCTTACACGAACCTCGGATTTGATTACTTTCATGAACAGCAGATTTTGTCTTTCAAATGTCACAGAATACAGAAAACTAGAAGAGAGCAGAGTAAGCCTTTAATTTATCAAAAGCTCTAGTTTATAAAATTCTTCAGGGAGACCTTCATCAGCCAAAAAAAAACCATTACGCAGTAACATTTTTTTTGCATTTTTTTTTCTCTCATTCAAAGAGGCGGGTGAATCGATTTTTACACAGTCGCTAGCCCAATTTTCCGAATTATGTGTCCAATCTTCAGTACAATGTAGAGGTATTTTTTTACACACAGTAAGGAATGTTTTAATTTAAAGTTCATATATTTCAACGCAACAATCATGCTGAAAAGTGCGAGAATTTTGTTTGAGCATGGATGTACGGTTTGAGCCATCGCTTCAAAGTTGTCAATTTTTTTATTTGTGAGCACCAATCTTAATCCAGCCTTTTTCACACAAACACCAGGTAAATGACATGTGATAGGGGTGGTTGACCTGAAATGACATGTGATCGTGGTACTTGACCTGAAATTCGGGACGTATGAACGAAGCTCTCAATTAACAAGAGTAGCTTTGCAAATTACAATCATGAAAATTGTAGCAAGATAGCTGATTATCATATAATAAAGTAAATAAAAAAAATACAAACCTAATTTCTTCAAGACTTCGTCAGCTTTCAATTTAACTGTATCCAAACCCTTTAAAATTTCCTTTTCACTTTTCTTCTTGAACATTTCATGTGTTTTGATTTCTTTTACTAAAGAGGCTTAAAGGGGAAGTTTGGTCAAAAATTATATTTTCATAATCAATAGTCATAAAAGAAAAAAAACGGATAACATAATTCTTTTCAAGTGAAACCCTCTTTTTTCTGAAATAATCTGTGTTAAACACGCGTAAAAACACCTCCGTATATTGACCCCTTTACATTTTTACGAAGGCTGGGTCGAGTTTGAACTATGACGTTTTATAGTTCAAAAAGCGAAGTTAGTTGTAATCACATGAAGAAGTATTTTGTCTATGTATTTTTATTATTTTAATATGCCAAACTGTGCTGCCATCGACTGTACAAATTGAAGTAGCGATAATAAAAAGACAGAAAAAGATAAGGGGAGCGAGAAAAATAAGGAGGTAGAGAGCGAAAAGCTGACGACAAAAGACGAAGATAATAATGAAAGAAAAAATCGAGTAGTCTCTTATCAGATTCCCAGTGCGAAAAAAAATAAAGAGCTTCGAATGGCTATATAATATAAAAAGAAGTGGTACCTTGCCGAAAGACTCTGAATTTTATATTTGTTCTCAACATTTTGAACCAGAATGCTTCGAAAGTTTTGTTAGCTATGTTTGTTAGCTATGTTTGTTAGCTATGATTCACCAAACAGCAGCCAAAAATTTGTCTTTCTCGTATTTAGAAAAATTCCACACAATCTCTTTTATTATAGCCATTTCCAAAACAAACTGTGTAGCCTGTGTTGTGACTCTTTCACGCGATGCAATGTTTTGAACTATGAAACGTCATACTTGAGTTAGAACCCAGCTTTTTTTTTTCTGACGCGCTTTTTCAAAAACGGAGCATTTTTAGAAGTTTGTGTCAACATTAGAGACATTTCCAAAACTCTGAGTTTAATGAAGTAAAGTTTTTCTGTTTTTATAAGTATAAATACGTGGAATTATAAGATAAAAAAATATTTTTTTTTAGACCGAACTTCCCCTTTAAAAAGCCACAATAACGTTATAAACACCATAACTATAATATAACCAGAGTTTGTAAGAAAAATCGACTGAAATTTCCCTCGTTATTTTCAAATTAACCCCTGTCCATTTTTTTAGCTTTTTCTTATTTAAGTAGGATGTGTACCTTAAAATCTAATTTTCGAACAGTTTTGTGAATCTTAAAAATGAATGAATGCATTTTTTAGAAAATCCACCTTAACACATAATACAAAAAAAACAGATACCCAACTGATAGTTAATCATGTGAGTATATTCTTCCACTTGTTTGTGTCTGTGCGCAATCACTCTTTTTTCTTTTAACAAAGTGTTCATATTGTCGTGGATAGCACCATCGATAAGATTCTGTTTCTCCTTGAAGTCGTCTTGTTTAGCAAGCAACTGATCTTGGTTTTTGGTTATCATATTAAGAGCATCGTCTGTAACTTCTTGAAGTTTTTTTTGATCAGACTAGTAAAAAGGATCAACAATTTACACTGTATACAAATAAACTTTATTTTAGTCAAATCTCAGAATTTTAATCAAATACAATCTTTAAGCCATGGAGTTTTACTTGGTATAAAATATAATTCAGTGTGGCGAAAAAACTTACTGCGAGATTTTTTAACACGTGTACATTCTCTAAAGTTGCTGATGCTAAATTATTCACAGTCATTTCCGTTTTCATTCGAAATTCAGTTTGGCGAACGCTGTAGCAGATGGCGCGAGCTCTGTTGCTGATGATATGGTAAGAATTCCAAGTGTCTGAATCCATTCCTTGTGTACAATCAGCTAATTTCTAAGTGGAAAGGACCATAAAAAATGCACAAGCCAAGATTATTTCACGTTTTGCCCTTTAAATCAGCGACTCTTTTAAAAAAAAGTCCAGGTAATGTTTCTTGTATCTCAATAGATTACATCTACAGTTAACACCTGAAACCAAAGTTAATCGAATAATGCACAACCGACACTTCTACGATTCTTAAGGTAGTATCGTTTTGCTTTTCCAAATGCATCGATTCAAAATTCTTTTATGGAAAAGTCTTTCTACTTCTTGGTTATCGATTTAAAAATAAAAGCCACGAGATGAAAATGTAACCAATACTCTTACCATGGTGTCAGTGCATTTGTACAGCGGCCTTCCTTCCACTGCACTTTGACAGTTTAATAAGTTTACACTGAGTTTAGATAACTCTTCATCACTCAAATTTTGACACGAAGTTTTGATACGGTTGATAATCTGAAGGAAATTTAAAAAAAAAAGATAAATATATTACAAGTATTAGCATAAACTGAAAGAAACAGCGTGAATTCAATAAGATTGAGAAATACAGACACCATATAAGTGTAATAGAAGATTTTTCAGAACATTGCAAAATAAAATTGTGACTTTCCCTGGCCAGTAGGTCTCAATAGATATAATTTCTCCAAATTCATAAAACTTTGTCTGCATCAAAACCAGAACTTAGCATCCTAACTGAATATGAGAAAACATCCCCTTTCCATCATCAGAATGAATACTGTTCAAATAATATCACTCATCAGTTACATATGAGCAAATGTCTTCTGATGTGGCTTTAAAAGACAAATTCAAGTTATTTATTCGCATTTTTTCAAATTTTGTTTGAATTTTCTGGTCCTGCAAAATGTGACAATTTCACTTTTTGGGAATAAACAACAAAATGTTTACTTTCTCTGACATAATCAAGCACCCCGAAAAATAGGGACTAACTGTTTGTGGCCATGCTCATACAAAAACAAGATTTTAATTGATTGGTAATAATTCTGAAGAATGTCGGGCCACAATATGCCCTCATCTCTGGGAAAACAAATGTCATATGAAAGAAAAAACATGTGAGATCACAATGGTATGTGTGTTGTACTGGATGTACATCACGTTCTGACTTATCACGTTTCCTTTTTTTTACTAAAACACTTGATAACAGCACATAGTGATAAATGCAACCACAAAATAAACCAAATCTATAGGTACAAGAAGTCTCCCCCCCCCTTCCTCCCCCCCAAAAAAAGGCTTAAACTTGCACTAGACGCCTGGCCAATCAGAAAATCCAAAATAAAATTCTACGGACCACAACAACAACAATAACGTTAACTCACCAATAAATTACACTGATCAAGCATCGGTAAATTTTGAAGATAATGATTTGCTTCAGATATAAACTTTTGTTCTCCCACTGATATCTCAAACGGTGCAAATATGTTAGCCACAGCTGTGTCCTCCTTCACAGCATCTGATGACTGCTGATAGTTATCATTTAAATCCTCATCATTAGTAAACCACCACCAGAATGAAAAGGAAGAGGGTAACCATATCAACAATAAATACAAGGAATATCTCATTGTTTTCCTAATGATAAGATTTCAAAAACAGTTTAACAATATAAAGTTTGGTAAAAAATCACTAAAGCCTGATTCCCAATGAGCTCGTCGCCTTTTATCATGCCGCGATCAACACTCATCACCTCAGTGGGAACTCAGAAGCGATAAAATCTTTGAGCTTATTTTAGCTATGATAAGATAACATCGTTTTTTTACATTGCTCGTTGTTTAAATTCTTTCCAAATTTTAATTTCAAAAAAATATTGTGGATGTAACATAAAAATGGTTTTGTTTCTTTTAAATTTTAAAGGAATAATTTTTTAAAATGTGCATTTTGTGACATTAAATATTCATTGAAAGTTCATCGTTATTTGTGGTGTTTATGGAAAGGTTACCTACAAGAAAATGAACTTTCATGGAACAAAATTTTAAATAAAGTAATAGTGTTAATGAGAATCTATAATCAGAACAAAAAAAGTTGGCACATGACTGCAAATCTTGAAGTCCGTTCCCACAAGTATTAGTTTAGGCAATTTTTATATTAGATTTACACAATTTGAACTTGTCAATGTTCACAGCTGACTTAGGACCTTAAGCTGTGTTAATTGTTCCTGACATCGGCATGACTTTTTCCCCAATATTTCGGCAATTCGTGGGACCTGATTTGCATTGATTTACACATTTTTAATAAATGATCACCCGCATCGTTTCTTCATCTTTTTAATCACGTTTTCTCGTTTGCCATAATAACAAATAAAGCAATAAAGCAAGTTGACGCTCCTTCCTCATGTCAAAATCGTTTCAATGACAAAAAAATGACAAGATCAAGTGACGATCCTTGTTTTCAAAGACGAGTTGGACACATTTAGTAGGAGTCAGGCATAAGTGGATATATTTGTCAGTACAGAACTGTTAGTAGATATTGCACGTCCATTCGTTGAATATCAAGATTTATCCACTCGAATAAAATATTGTCTTACCCCAGGTTGATAAAACTGATATTCAACAAGAATGGGCATGCAACATCTGTTTTGTTATATACCTAAACAAGAATTTATGTGGACTAAACAACTTTTTCAAAGTGATCTATTTTTTGTTTTCAGAAATGCATATATGTTTACAAAATTCCTGCCTCATCGGTTTAAAATACTTTTAACTAATCAGGTGTAGTAATTAATTTTAAAACAAAAAAACTTAATGCTTGAACGATTTGAATGATTGATATTAACATGGAATTGATATCGACATTGAATAATAGGGGTTTACGAATTATGCGATAGACGGTTTTGCCTAAAGTATATAATAATAGTTTTTATAACTCAAAAGAAAAACTATACGAATGTATAAATTTTAATTTTACATTTGCTTTTCTTGACGAGGCTATCGAAGTATTGCATTCACATTTTCTATAGTTCTCCAAAAGAGTTTTTTTTACTTAAAGGTACATTTTCTTGAAATACCTGGTAAAAATGCAGTCTAGACATTTAAATATTCAACATACTTTGGCAGCACATATGGACGTGTTTAGCGCCACAGAAAAGTAAAGGGTATGCAAATGAATTTTGATCAAATAAAAATATGTTATGTCCCTAAAAATATGTATATACTATTTAAATACAGACATAAGTTCCTTTTTAAAATATGCATAAAACGTTTGAAATTGTTGTACATTGTTTGTTCCATTAATTAGTTCCACAGAAAGCTTACAAACGTCTTTATCACTTTTCGCTGTTTCAATGTGTATGATAAACGAAAATAATGCATCAAGTGTGGAATAATCTTTAACATTGTTTACTACAGTCATACTGTTGTCAATACGTCCATTGTTTTTTTCAAGGTGTTGCTGTCGACGATGCTTTCTTCTGTTCGTCCATGTATCTGTATAAGCACATACAGTTAAGCTGAGACCTTCATTATTCTTGTCAAGCTTTATCTTTTTCGAAACAAAATCTTCATTGCATATGTTGGACTTCCATTTTCGTTTTTTACTAGGTGCATCAGTGTCCTGTCTAGGTGCATCAGTGTCGTGTTCAGGTGAACCAGTGTCCTGTCCAGGTGCATCAGTGTCTTGTGGAGAAGTCTCTGTTTTTTGCTCAGTAAAATTTACTGCAGGATTAACACCACAACAATTGATACTAACAACATTCATGGCTAAATCATCTACCAAAACGTTCGTCGCAAACTCATAACAATACGAGTTAACATCTTCACCAGTAGCATGCAAACAGTTTGGTAAAGTTATCGCATACACATTGCTGCGATTGCGTTTTTGTTTCTGTTTTGTTCGCGTTTTTACTGCTTTTTCTGGCGTGAACAATTTAATAATACTTTCAGCAGAATCACAGATAATCTTTGAAGCTTTCGTGAACATGCTCACAAGTAATTTTAAACCTGCTGCAGATAAATTTTGTGCAACATTATGACTTAATTTAAAAGGGTCTTGTATTAAAACAGCAGCATCTATGTTTAATTCGGAGTCCTTTACTTTATTTGCAGCAGTTTGACATTCTGTCCTCGATTTTTTGTTAGTAGAATGTATAACAATTCCATATGAATCAAATAAAAAATCAGCAAAGTATACGAAAAAACCGGAAAACAACTGCCCTGTAAGATAGAAAGAAAATACATCTGAGTATTATTGAAAACAGATCATGAACAAATAGGTATTTACCATCTTTATGCAGAATCTCAGTAGTTACCATGGTATAAGTCCTTCTATTTTAATTAAACCGTTAGTTTCCATTACATGCACTTAAAAAAATTAAATGTTTAAAGTTACAGGACAACGTCATATAAAAGAAGAAACAGAATGATAAAGAAAACAAACATTAGCCCAGCAGTAGAATTTTCTATAGCACAACTATTACATGCACTGAAAATAATAGGGGAGTCATTGCGACGCTCTTTAGGGTGTCATTTATATTTGACTCCCTTAGGCGTAAAATTGCTTATAAAATGACTCCCTTATAGGATTTTTTTTACTTGTGATGAAGAGCTTTTATATTTTGAGCGAAATGACTCCCTTCGGCGGAAAAAAAATGACTCCTTTAGGGAGTATTTATTGTACTGAAACAGAAAAGCGCATGAAGGTTTACATTCTCCCCTCAAAATATGCATTCAAATTGATTTGTTGTGCGTTCAATGAGTTGATGTGCGTTCAATGATTCGATGTGCATTCAAATTGATTTGTTGTGCGTTCAATGATTCGATGTGCGTTCAATGATTTGATGTGCGTTCAAGTTGATTTGTTGTGCGTACAATAATGCGATGTGTGTTCAATGACAGATGTTGGGTGAACTTGCGCTCTTTCAAGATTTTTGATGAAAAGCGTGAAAGTTAGACCCCACGAAATTAGACCCTTATGTGCAATTAGCTGAAGATTCATTTTCCTTTTCCCTAACATTTTCCTGCCCTGTTTCTACGCATACTTAAATCTCTATTAAAATGTTGTTGCAAGACATTCACAAGTTGTGCAAAGGAAGAATGGAATTATTATTAAAATAGGATTGCTTCTATTCCTGTTATCTGGGTATCACTTAAATGGAGTATATAATTATTCTGTTCTTGTTTTGAAAGATTTCCGTTCCTTGCCGCGGCAAATGTTTAAATAGGGTTCTACTCTCTTTGCAGACAAGAAAATTTTTCATTCAATCAAGAAGAATTAAGTAATCATGCCATCAGGGAGAATTTTCTTGACTGTTCAACAATCAACAATAAGAACCCGAAAAAAAATTGTACAATGTTTTGTTGTAGTAACATCAAATTATATACGTGTTTTAACAAATGCAAGGGTAATATTATGGGGTACTTTTAATTGTTGACTCGCAACTGAACCAAAAAAGTATGTTTCTTATAAAAAAAATGTGTATATATCTCATCAAAAAACCGTGTCAATGTATGTAAGTCAATGTCTACACATAATCAAATGCTAATGTATTTAAACTACAAAAAGGAGTTTTACTTCTCCTCGGACAATTTGGTACTATTAGAACCCGTGTCGAAATATATTTTTTTACCTAATATTGTAGGAGAGGTTATGTGGATATTACAACTATGAACCATTTTTTGCACTTATAGATATCCTATATGACAACTGAATCAACTCTAAAGTTGAAATCTACATAATAAATTTATTCTGCGCGCGGGGACGAGACCACGAGTGCTAAAAAAGACTGGGGGTTAAATTATTCAAATTAAATTATTGAACTGGGAGTAAATTTCAACTAAGTCTTTAAAAATATAAATTTTAATGATATACCGAGCGTTAAATTATTATAATGTTAATTAATCTTTTATACGTTATAAACATTTGCAACTATTTCTTATTTTGACCCCCTGTCAATGCATTGCTCGCCGATTGAAAAAAATAAATAAATTGATTGATTGATCGATATTTTTGCCTGGTCAGTTTCTTATAACATTATCAATAATTTTATTATCACAAACATTTGAGGTACGTGCATGCATGCCGCCTAGCATTCAGCTTTTGGCGCGTTCTCAGATGGGATTCAGTTTTATTCGAAAAACGATGATGGAAGCCGAGACTTTTGCGTGCAATGAATCTTTTACTGGGAAAAAGTAAGTATCAGCTTGTTTATTTTTAACTTTCATTGCATATAGTACACAGTATAGTTTTTTTATAAGATGCATGTTTCTTAACTTTCAAGGAGCCTGACCCTTTAATGTTTTTAAGTAGAGCCCTGTGAATTTATTTAGCTATAGCTAGCTAGCTAGCTACCCATTTAGTTTTTTCAAAGCTGCATAAACTAACTAATGTAGCTATATTTACTTTTTTTAAAGAAAACTTCTGACATGTGTGTCCAGACCAGCATGCTTATAGCATGTGTTTCAGTTTGACTTAAGTAAGGAAGTGAAAATTTATTGCCATCAACAAGCAAAGACATACAAGCAGCTAATAATTTAAAAAAAGGATAAGGCGGGAGACCATCATATAGTCGTTGACTAATATAGAAACTAAGCAAGTGATCGAAAGCTAGGGAGGAGCTGTAGCTATATATATTTTTATTTTTTTGTTAAATAATTTAAGCCATGAAGTATTACTGATGGAATCCTTTTTTAAAGCTATATATATATATATATAGCTATGTATGGGCTGGGAAAAGTCCAATAGTTTTCAAAATTGCTCATTATGCTTGTTAAATATATATCTCTTAGATTTCATTGACGCAGTGAACTTGGAAAAAGAAAGATAAAATCGGCAACGGAGAAAGAAAGAAGTACTAAAGACATTATATATCACTTTTGGCAGAGAAAGAGAACACAATTGAAAAATTACAAACTAACTTTAAAGTAAAAACTAAAGCACTACCAATAAAAATGAAACAATTGCAGACATCAGTTTTTAAATGTACAACCGTCGCTGCTACTGCAGGCAAAATTCAAACTAATGTTACTCGAAGTCAGGAGTACATCGTTGTGAATCTCCATAGTATTCCAAGATTTGGGGAGGATAACTTTAAGTATGATGGTGACATATTGATTGGGTCGGTCAGTTCGGTACCATTAAGCCTGGGATCATAAAATCATTGGATATTGTTGTGGCTGCAAAAGTGTCAAATGAACATGTATCCAAGCATAAAGCAATATTCACAGAAGTTATTGTTCTTTTGACTTTAAGTTGTAATCTATTTTTTCCATATTGCTATGGTTTGTATAAGGACAATATAATTTTGATGGAATTGCTATGCAATAACAAACAAGTTTCTGAGTTTTGGCCAACCCTACATAACTTACAGTTGTAAAAAGCTCCTGATCGGAAAGACAGTGGCGGGTGTGTTACAAGGGAATCTCTGTAGAAAACATTAATTTTTTAGTATATTTAATTTATTAACCCCTAATTTATACATTTCTATATATATTTTATAAGCCGTCACTTGTAATAACTTACGAAACTTATAAAAAGTGAGTACATTTTTTTGTAGATATTTTCGAAATCGTTTTTATTATAGGTACTTTTTAGCACTGACTTATCATTGGAACAGGTTAGAAAGATAATGAGTTTTGAGCCTTGTATTAACAATTCCTTACATTTTTGGTTTTTTGAGCCTCATTTGTGTGTTGGTTGATTAGAATGCGACTGACGAAACTGCTCAAAATCTCTTAAACACGTCTCCATGTTTTAATCCGCTTAGTAGTATATTTATTTTTTATAAGTTAACAATATTATTTATCTGTTCATTGTTATTTATTTTTCATAAAGTTAACATTGTTATATATATATATATTATATTTTCACTAATACTTTTCAGTAATTTTTATCAATATTGTATATTTAAATTAATACATTATTTTCAAACTAAACCTTTTTACCATTTTTACTAAAAATTTGATATCTTTCTTGTATATCCCCATCACATGAGAATGTGAAAGAAACTAATGAACGTCAATATATCACCCTTGAGAGAATACGAAGAAACAAATGTAATTTCGGAGATTGATAACCTAAAGGGAGTAAAAAATGAAACGCGTAGGGGAGTCAAATCGTTTAAGAATGATAACCTAATGAGTGTCAATATGACACCCTTAAGAGGGTCAATAAAAAAAAGAAACGCTTAAGGGAGTCATTTTTTTGTTGCTTCCGTGAGAACCAAAAGGGAGTCATTTCTGAAATTGATAACTAAAAGGGAGTCAAAAAATAAACGCGTAAGGGAGACAAAATGACGCCTTCTGGGAGTCGCCACAAGCACTCTTAAATGACTCTCGTAAGTTTCTCAAAATGACTCCTTTTAACCCGTCAGTGTGACTTTACATGACTTTCCTAAACATTAAAAGATCTTTCTGTTCTTGCAAAATTGGGAACAATGTCAGCAATTATGAGATTTTTATGATTTAGGTACAATTGTAACTGTTAATTGCAAGATCAATGCTCCATTTGGTTAATAACAACACAATTTTTAGTTAATCTTTTAGGGCCGCCTTACCTATTGTCAGTACATTTTTACTGGAAAAAGTAGTATTCACAGCAAAACCACAATTCCAAGGGCCAATAAAATCTGCTTCACTGCATTGCTGTAAACAAGGAAGAAGAGGTGGGTCCAACTGTTGCAAATAATGAATGCCAATTAGCGTCATAGCATAACTAGTGATCTGTAAACTATTTCTTCCAATCAAATTATAGCATTTAGCCCATATCCGAATTGCATATATTAAAAGTTTTGCCCTCTGATCAATTTGCAGATATGTTTGAATTAGTTTTGTGTTCTTCAGAGCAAGTCTATATAAATTAAAAGATCCTCATAAAAAAAGGAAAACATGAAAAAAATTCCTAACAGAATACAACAATTGCAACCTTCAATTTAACAAAGTTGTACAACTAAAGAAGTTGCTTTACTAGTAAAGTAAACTTTGTTAAAATAAAGTAAAAAAAAGAAAGAAATCGCAGTTTATGTTTTTGTCAAGTAATATTCTCTTTTGATATGATTAATCTCAGCACTTCTTAAATTAAATACACAACTCCTTGTATAAAGACGAAAATGTTCACCTGTTATTCAAGCTCAAATCCACATTAACTTTTGAATCTGTATGCAAGAACTTTACAATAGTACACACTTTAGCTGACTGCACTATAGATACATTTTTACAACCAGGTGCAAATCTTTGAACGATATCTCGAACTTCTGTCATTATTTCCTCCTCCTTGCTTACTGCCTCAGATAACAATAACGTCATGTCAACATCACTGCCTTTAATACCAAGTCCATTTACGCTGGAACCAAAAAGCTTAACCTTACAACCAGGATGTATCTCTTCCAAGACATTTTGCAGTAATACGCAAAGGAGTTTACGAACTTCTAAATCGGCAGGAGACAACTTGTAATAATCTTGAAGGGCTTTAAATTGTGCTGATTGCTGTAAAAAGATATGTTATTACTTACTTAAACGCTTAACTTTATCAAAGTGTTAAATCATCTGGACACATACTTTTTAAGAGTGCGATTTAACAAGATTTTAATTTTGCAAAAAATGTACATTTTTGAGATGTTTTATACATCGCCTGCTAATCTAGTAGTCCCAGTGTGGGATATTGTGGGTCTCAATCCAAGCCGACTGATACAAGAACTTACGAAAAGTGTAAATTGATCCTTTCTACCTAGTATCAGAACCGTTATTAGATTGATGATGCTTGCACCACTTCCATGAAATAAATGGGAGCAATGGGCTGAGACGTTCGCATGGTCCAGGAATTTTTATCCTAGCAAAATAATCAGTATACTATAATAAAAATAATGCTAAGTCTTACATTAGTTAACTTTGAAAGACCCGCTTGTATTTCAGTTGGCAGCAAACAAACACCAGAACTAGCACAGGGTGGTGAAATCGCGTCTGATAGTAGTGTTTTGTGGTGTGTTTCTTTTTTCTCCAGAATCTCTCTTCGCTTGATGATTATTTTTTTTCCATGAAAAAGTTTGTGGTCAGCATTTACAACAACATCAACATCATTACTCTTCTCAAATTGTATAATAGAATAACTTGCCTAGCAAAAATATAGAATTTATTAAACCTGGCATCGTCCAAAAATACTTGTCCAACAATGGTTTATCAAGGTTTTTTAGTATGTAATTAATCTGATCTGTTAGAGTCAGGAATAACATGTTGATTTTTGACATTAATGCCTACCCTCTGATAAAAACAAATTATTATGGCAATTCTCAATACAATGAAACCGAATATGCAATTGGAGAGAAGTTACTTATAACAAGTTCATGTGATCCATAAACTTTTTGGTGTAACTAGAAATTTTGAAGTGTCTATTAAAAGAACATTATTTTTCTGTGTACACTGAAGACACGAAAGGAGAGCAGTATATATACAACTTCACATCGTTAATAAAAATACTAAAGAATTAGTTTGTGCCACCATACCGTGTTTTTGTCAACATAAACATCAGACACTTTCACTTCAAAGCTTTCAAAATAAATTTTTAGTTCTTCTTCTAGTCGTTCAAGATGAGGATCAAAACATTTTACATACACACTACATTTTAAAACGTTTTCTCTTTGGTTTTTCTTGTGTAATTTTTGTTTATGTTTACGACCAGTGAAATGGGATTGAACAAACTTTTCTGAAATAAAAAAGAAATAACAAAGAATGAAATTATATACAACACAATTAACATCAACAGAGATAAAACAAGGTTAAAAAAATTAAGAAAACAAAATATATTTTCACTTCAAACGTCACCTGCATTTGAGGGCAGCCAGCAATCACAGATAGTACACTTTAACTGCTTTCCACAAGTGCTTTTAATAAAAATATCTGTTATTTTACTTTTCGACATCATTTACAGCGTAAAGTATCTGAAGAAAACAGAATTTGAACAATATTACGGAACATCCCTTTCAATAAACCACAAAAGCTTTCTAACCAATCTTAATGAAATTCAGACAAAGATGAGAAAAATTCAGCTATGACATACATTATTGCATTAAGTAACCACCTTTCCTGTGGCAAGCTCAGCTCATATTACCAAATAAAATTCTGATAGATTTCCCTCTTGATAAAGCACAAATTCGTAATATTGACTGTTTATGTCTACAAGATAAAATATTACGAAATGAGGCATATAAATAATAGACGTGTTACATAACAGATGGATGGATGGATGGATGGATGGATGGATGGATGGATGGATGGATGGATGGATGGATGGATGGATGGATGGATGGATGGATGGATGGATGGATGGATGGATGGATGGATGGATGGATGGATGGATGGATGGATGGATGGATGGATGGATGGATGGATGGATGGATGGATGGATGGATGGATGGATGGATGGATGGATGGATGGATGGATGGATGGATGGATGGATGGATGGATGGATGGATGGATGGATGGATGGATGGATGGATGGATGGATGGATGGATGGATGGATGGATGGATGGATGGATGGATGGATGGATGGATGGATGGATGGATGGATGGATGGATGGATGGATGGATGGATGGATGGATGGATGGATGGATGGATGGATGGATGGATGGATGGATGGATGGATGGATGGATGGATGGATGGATGGATGGATGGATGGATGGATGGATGGATGGATGGATGGATGGATGGATGGATGGATGGATGGATGGATAGATAGATAGATAGATAGATAGATTGCTTTATTTATAGTCGATAATGTACAAAAGATTTAAAATATACTAATAAAATATACTAATAAAATACCATTTCTCTAGTAAAATCAATCGGGAAGCTTAGTTTTGCCGAAAACATGAAAGACTCTACTGGAGAAGGTGGTTAGTCTATTAAGACTAATTAAAATCGACTGTTTAAACGAAAAATTAAATAAATCCTAAATTAAATATGTATTCTGCACAGACCCGACATTTGCATTGGAAAGAAGAAAATTTGCCTATAACTCTACAGAAGTTAACAAAAGACTCTGCAGATTTGATTTCATCTGGTAGAGAATTCTATAAAGATTTCACTCTAGATGTAACTAAAGCACTTGATGACCTTAAATTATATCCAGTATCATTTCTAAACTGAAACACACCTTCCATGTAGGAAGGATTCAATTTCCATTTCGCCTTGTAGAACTCTTTCAGTAATTGTCTACAATGTTGCACATGAATACTTTTCATAGAAGAAGTGGATTCCACTTTGGACTGAGACCTTGCCCTTTTTAAAACTCTATCCACCTTTGAAATAGATTTCCTGCTATTAAATCCCCAGACTAAAGTACAATAATTGAACTCAGATGCTATGAATGTCGCATATAATAAACTTTTCTGTTTATTATTAACAATCCAAGAAATTCTCTTCAGGGCATTAGATTTGCAGCTAGCTCTTTTGCACTGTGTGTTGATATGATCTGCAAAAGTAAGCTGACTGTCAAATTTAATACCAAGAAGCTTTACACATTTGGATGCAGATAAAATTGCTCCATTTAAATTTAAATGCCGGATTTGTGGACTTTCTGGCTTTCCGAATATTATAAAATCGCATTTGCTTGCGTTTAATTGCAAGCCATTATCGGAAAACCATAAAGCTGCTGACCTAAAAAGTTGTTCTAACATATATTTTACTTCGTGAAAGGTTTCAGCTGATGCACAAAAAGTATTATCGTCAGCATAGTTACACACTAAAATATCAGAGCAGGGCATATTCACATCACATTGAAAAAGAAAATCATTTAAAAATATGTTAAACAGTAACGGCCCCAAAATTGACCCGTGGTACACCAGAAAAAATTTCCTTCCAACAACCAAATACCCCATCAACACCTACTCTCTGAAAGCGTTGCTTCAAATAATTCCAAATAAAAGATAATACACTAGAAGAAAATCCATAAGCAGCTTGTGGCTAATACAGTCAAAAGCCTTGCTTAGATCCATGAGCAAGGCAGCAACACACTTTTTGGAATCCAATTTTTTTTGAAGAAAGCACATTAGATTTAAGAGCATGTTGGCTACTGTATCCTTTCCTGAAACCAGACAAAATAGGGGACATTTTCCCCTCCATGAACTCACTAATCTGTTTAAATAAGATTTTTTCAAACACCTTAGCCATGTTTGGTAGTTTACTAACTGGCCGACAATTTTCTTTGTAGACCCTAGACTTCGCTTTGTAGAGTGGAGACACATCCGCAAATTTTAACCCTATTATACCTGGGGGGGGGGGGGGGGGCACAAAGTGCCCGCGGCCTCTTTGACTAGGCATAACTTTGGATACACATGTGATTAAGTGCTAAAATTTTGTGACTATTCCTAGCTTAGTTAACTAAGCTTTCTTCTTCGAGTTGATAAAATGAGTTTCTCTCAAACTAAAGCTTAGACACGAACGAATGACTCAGCGGAAACCCCGAGTTTAAATTGGACAATGTGACTAATCGCTTCGGAGGCCATTTTAATTTATCTGTGAGTTGTTTACCAAGCTTGGCCACATCTTACTGTGGTAAAAACTTTATAGTTTACTAATGTTTGTTAGGGTGAGTGAAACCACTCGCTGGAATATTCGGATGAAAAGGGCTTTCCCCGACATGGACCACGTGAGCAAAGAACAATAGAATCAGCCAATCAAAAAGCGCGGCCAGATTTTGGCCGCAGAAAAATCGTTTGAGACCCAGCGTAATTTTTCCCACCTTAACTACTCCGATTTCCCGGTGGTAAGAAAAATTACGCTGGGTCTCCTGGCTAGACTATTCCTAACTTTTATTAGGGCTTCTGTTGAAAAAAAAAAATTTGCTGGGGGTATTGCATTTTTTGGACGGGGGTAATTTTTTTGGAATTTTGAAAACCGTTGACATTCATGTAAGAATGTTATAAGATGTTGTATTGGGTATATAAGTATATATTACATGTATGTTGGTTACTAAGTGGTAACCAAGGTGTTGCTAAGGTGATTATATGGTTACTAGGGACAAAAAGCAGACCAGATTTGAAGGAAATATCGATCCAGCAAATTGACGTCATTTCGGATCCCAATGACGTCATTATATTGTTTTCCTTACCTCGATTATCTTTACATGCCCCGTTCTACATATATGCCAAGTTTAATGACATGAGCATCAATATTTCTGGTTGAACGGTTCTTTGTATCTATATCGTTAAAATAAGAAATTTTCTGGCCAAAATGACGTCATTTTTTATCCCAATGACGTCATTGAAATTACTTTTTTCATGTGAAACACATATTTTGGTATTCATTTCACAAATCTACCAAGAATCAAGGCCGTATCATTAGTAACACGCGATAAATTAAAACGTACTGAAAAATTGGGAAAATGACCATTTTTCACATGTGTGACGTCATTTCTAATCCCTATGACGTCAGCAAATTATTTTTTTTACATGGATTGAGTTTGTACTAACACATTCTCCAACTGAGCCAAGTTTCATCAATTAAGCACAAGTGGTTCAGGATTTATGTCCCGCGGGCACTTCGTCCATGCCAGCACTTTTGGAGAATTTCGCTTTGATATTTTTTATGCTCGGATGTTCTTTGAAACTTGAAATAATTGCATCAACCTCGGTACGAGAGCAATCATCTGCTGTTTCTGGATTGTTTTCAGGGATGTTGTTTACATCCAGTGATCTTGTGATATTTACGAAATAATCAATCATGACGTTTGCAATTTCAACTTTATTTCGTAAAACAGCATCATCTTCGACTAACGAAGTTATATTTTCCTTGATTGCTTTCTCGGAAAAATTTGTTTTACGATTTTCCAAAATGCTTTGTTGTCTCGACACGTCAAGTTTTCTGTAATAATTCTTTCTTGCATCTCTGACAATCTCTCCACACTTATTCCTTTGAATTCGAAAAGAGTTCCAATAATCAGCAGTTGGATTCGAATTATATACGTTTCTTTTTCTACTTTTCATCATAATTTCTTTGCGTACTCTTTTCGTAATAAATGATTGTTTCTAACGATCTTTCGCTTCACTGGCATATGTTTTTCAATTACGTTCTTGAAAGCTGTATCGAGGTTTGCGAAATTCATTTCCTGTAACTCCATTGACAAGGTCTTTTTGGAATTCGGATTTATTGAAATTTTTTATAGACCTGTACTTTATAATGCGGGGCTTCTTTTTTGGCATCTCCGCTTTTATAACAGTCACAGTGAGTTTGTGCTAATCTGACAGTCCTGTCTCTATTGCACAGCTATTTGTGAACCTTTTCTTGTCCGAAACCCATATATGATCCCATACAGGATGGGTTCGCAGGATTCTTGTAACAAGTTGGCTAATCAATTAAGTTTGAAAGTTTTTAAGGTTGATAAATCGGATTCGTGGCTGTTGAAGTCGCCCATTACTATACAATTTTCGTAATGAAACGAATCTAGGACTTTACCAAGGTTTTCAAGAAAATAATCGCAGCGTTGATTGGGTGGTTTGTAAATGCCCAGTACGAGCCATTTTTGAGCACGAAGGATAACTTCGATCCCAACTATTTCGATATCTTCAGGTAAAGAAGGGAGTTTTATAGCATTACTAATTAATTCGCAATTAACATATAAAACCAATCCCCCGCCATTCTTGTTTCGGTCTCTTCGATAGGGACGTTTGAAACCATTTAAGACAATTGAAGCATCGGTAAACGATTGATCAAGTTTCGACTCAGATATCAGCAGAATGTCCAAATGATCCTTGACAATCTCCTGTAAGGATAGTACTTTGCTGCTGAGTGAATTTATATTTAGATGTCCGATCAAAAGTTTTGTTGGGTGCAATTTTTTTATCTTTAATAGCGCGCAATCGTCGGCCACTATAATTTGTTGTTCTGACGAAACGTTGGATCCATATTCGACTTGTCAGTATTTTTCTAAATGTACTAATAACACAGAAACCAGACAAAACAGGTGTCGCTCAGTCCCTTTAATTCTACACTTGTAAAACAATTGTAAAATAAAACCTATCAAATTTGCAAATAAAGAACAAATTAATAGATATGTCCTAAACAGACTTTCATATTCAACATATAAGATGTTTAACAGGGTCACCACAGATTTAAAACTTCATAATTATTTTCCCCACTCGGTTCCAGCACCCTGGCAAGAATCCAGATGAGATCGGCCCGGCCCCCCGAATATCCTCTGACCTGTTCTTCCGAAATGCTACGATAAACAAGCAGGACGCGAAAAAAGAAAAACAGATAAGATAAGTTTTAGATTGACTTTTATCTTGGATTTCTGCATCACAGTTTACTGTGGTTTATTTTTTGTAGATTTCTGATATCATCATTTATTTACAACTGATTGTATTTTGAAAGTTTTGACAGTTTTGGTTCCTGTATACAGCTGAATGAAGCATGGCTAAAAATTCAAATGCAAATGATACTACAGTTATTTCTCCTAATACTTTAAAGGAAGAAAGTGTTTGCGGAAGAACGTTTTGCGGTTCGGCCGAACCGCAAAATTTTTGCATTTTGCGGGAATTAACTTTTGCGGTTCGTGAAAATTAATCCTTTTTGCGGGAAAAAACTTTTGCGCTTGCCAAATGTGAGTAGTATTTTTCGGAGTAGCTTAACAAACCAGATTATGATTCAAACAAATGCTGTATCGAAAAGACTGAAATAAAGAATGAATCGTTAAAGCTGTTAATGTACGAATGTCCCATCACATACTTGTTCTAGCTACAATTGTGCACAAAATTTGTTGGGTCAGTTCGGCAAAGTAAATCCTCTCTGAAATATTTCTTTGTACCAAAATTTCTTCCCTTTCACTGTATTTGTGTTAAAGGAATGGTTCACTTTAAAAAAAACATTTTTTCTTTCTTTCTGAATTAGATCACAAAAAGTCTATTAATATATCGAAAGTAATTTGGTTATTCAAAGGAATTTCTCTTCTAATAATTAAGGAAAATGTTTTGGAAAAAACTTTTGCGGTTGGGATAATTATGAAAATTTTGCGGGAAAAAACTTTTGCGGTTTACTAATATCACAACATTTTGCGGGAATAAACTTTTGCGATTCTAGCCAAAACCGCAAAACCGCAAAACTTTCTTCCGCAAACACTTCCTTCCTTTAAAGTACAACAAATGTCGAAGGCACAGACAACGATACGAGACAATCAATTATCGCAGATGTACTCAGTGCAATTAGAAAAGAGTTCTCTCCTTTACTGCATGGACAAAGGAAGAGACCACTGCCTCTATCTGACGATTTCCTGTCTGTCCACGCTGACAAATACTGTCTTGTTGATGACAAGGATAATATACCAGGAGATACTTCTTCTGAGTATGATAATGACAACAATGATGAAAATAACTTACCAAGGCATTCCCTTGAGAACACTATACCTGGATAATATGTCAGATTTATTTACTCCAAATAAACATGGTGACAAAAGCTACCGTGACTTGGATGTTGCAGAAGACATCCTCTTACAAGTGGATAATGAAATGCCACAGTCATTAGACCTTGGTGAAAAAATCAAAGAAAATGTTGCCACTAGAGTTACGGCTCATTTCCTGGAAAATTGTCTTATTCCAGAGGTAAAAAAGCAGATAGGGAAAAGACACTTGCTGCCTGAAAACAGTGCCAAAATGGCTGTGCCGAATATGAACAAATGCATTTTTAATCTCAAAAGTTTTTCAGAATTTCAAAAACGTAATGAGAGAAATTTGTACAACACACAGCAAACACTGTTGAGTGCAACATCAGCCATTATAGAGGTGGTTGAAAAAGTTTTACAGTCTGATGAGGAGAAAAAGCCCTTGAATTCGAAGGATGTTGTCATGAATTGCAATAACATTACTCGGGTCAGTCAATACAGACCTAAATAATAAAAGAAAACAAAATGTTCGCACCTCTTTGAACCCTCAATACAGGGATCTATGTAACCCGAGTAGACCATGCAAGGAATTTCTACTTGGGGATGATTTACAAAAGGGTATGAAAGAAGCCCAGGAAGCCTCGAAGCTTGCCTTGTCCTTATCCAGTACATATAGCTACAACAACAGCAGGAAATATCAATCATATCCTTATGTTGGAAGGTTTAGTAAAGTCCCTAGCTCAACGACAACATCCAGGAAAGATAACCAGAATTTTTTAAAGAAGGGCAAGAAACCACAACAAAGTCATCGGAAGCCCTTCAACAGAAGCAGGAAATAACTGCTGCCCTCAATGTAAGTACCTATATATTAAACCTTAAAAATAAGCTGGTTGAAAAAGTTAAATATTTTCAGGCCGGTGATATTTCTAGATGTTCGCCTGCATGGAAAGAATTGACATCAGACCATAAGGAACCACCAGAACCTGGTAATGCTGAAAGCATGAACTGTTCCTTCTCTAAAACAAATTTATCAAATCGGAGATCACCAGGTTACTTGAAAAAGGAGTAATCAAACAAAGTTATCATGAAGCTGGAGAATTTATATCTCCTATTTTTCTCACTCCAAAGCCTGATGGTTCACTTAGACTCATTTTGAATTTTAAAAAGCTCAATAGTTATATGCTATATATACATTTTAAAATGGACACAATTTCTTCAGTTTTGAAATTAGTTACAAAAAATTGCTCAATGGCAAAAGTTGACATCAAAGATGCTTATTACTCTGTTCATATAGATAACGAATATCAAAAATTCTTAAAATTTAATTATGATGGTGTGTTATACCAGTTCTCTTTTCTCCCTAATGGTTTGTGTTCAAACCTTAGAATACCTTGGTTCCATCATCGATTCAGTCAATATGAGAGTGTATTTAAGTGACTCAAAAAAAGAAATGAACCAAGGAATATTGTCAAAAACGTCTGTCTGATACTCACAAAGTTAGTCTGAGGGAAATTGCACAGCTTCTTGGTATCTTCAGCTCTAGTTTTTATGCTGTGTTATTTGGAAAAATTCATTATATAGATTTAGAACGTCTGAAGATAGACTCATTAAGAAAAAACTGTGGCAATTGTGATTCATACACTACTTTGTCTGCTAATGCAATAGCAGATATACAGTGGTGGTGTGACAATATTACCTCATCATACAGTCCTATCTCATTTGGTAACCCAACCATGACTATTTCCACTGATGCTTCTAAGCTTGGGTGGGGTGCAGTATGTTCTAAATCACAAACTGGTGGCTTATTCTCAGAATTTGAGTCTTAGCAGCATATAAATGTATTAGAGCTGAAAGCTATTCTTTTTGTACTGAGGTCATTATGTGACCCACATCAAAGTATTGTGTGATAAAACAACAGCTGTACATTGCATAACCAACATGGGTAGTTGTCGTTCTGTCCCTTGTGACATTGCTGTCAAGCATATTTGGGAATGGGCCATTAGACATGACAATTTGCTTACTATCTCACACATTCCAGGGTTTCTTAATGTAGAAGCTGATGCAGAATCTAGGAAGCATGAAATTAAAACAGAATGGAAATTGAGTGAAAAGATCTTTCTGGACATTGTTTCACACTTTCAATATTTCCCTGACATTGATTTATTTGCCAGTAGAATCAATACTCAACTGGCTACATTTGTTTCAAAAAGACCAGGCCCTTGTGCTACACATGTAAATGCTTTCAGTATTAATTGGCATGGTCAAAATTCTATTGCTTTCCCCCTTTCGCCTGTGTAGGTGCTGTTGTTCAAAAAGCAATTCAGGACAAAATTGAAGGCTTGATCATTGTACCAAATTGGCCAAATCAATAATGGTATCCATTACTTCTCCAGATTGCTGTTACAAATCCTTATGTAATTTTACCTTCTAGGGAGCAGCTATTTCTTCCGAATCAACCGTCGTTACTCCATCCACTACACAAGAACCTGGAGCTTCTGGGACAAGGAAGCAATATGCACCTTATATCAAGAAATGGCTTGAATATTGCAGCACCAAAAATCTTGATCCAACCTCAGCTCCTACAGTTACAGGTGCAGATTTTTTAGCTGAGTTATTTTACTCCACCAAGTTGGAATACTCTGCTTTGAATACAGCCAGATCTGCTCTATCATCTATACTCAAACCTGACCATGGGATAACGTTTGGCAACCAACCTATAATCAAACGTTTATTGCGTGGCATTTTCAAGGAAAGACCAACTCTTCCTCGATATACAATCACTTTTGATGTGGATATTGTGTTGAGGTACCTTGACTCTTTGCCACCACCAGAAGAGTTATCTTTACAATTATTAACGCAACATTTAGCTGTCTTGATGTGTGTTCTTAGTGGTCAACGATCACAGACACTCAGTGTTTTATCTTTAGATAGTTTGCATCAGGAAAATGAAAAATGTATTTTCTTTATTCACAGTTTGCTCAAACAAAGTAGACCGACAAATCACCAGAAACCATTGGAATTTCATGCATATCCTACTAACAGGAAAGTCTGTGTTGTGCAAAACCTTACAGAATACCTTGCTAGAACTAGTGGTCTACGCAACGATGAGAAAAGGCTTTTCATAAGTTATGTTTTACCCACAAAGCTGTAACATCAGCAACTATTGCAAGGTGGACCTGTAAAATGTTGCAAGCTGCGGGGCTGGACACAAATGTTTTTATGGCGCACTCAACTCGTGCTGTCTACATCAAAATCAAAACAAACTGGTTTGTCTCTTTTAGATATTGGAAAAGTGGCTGGTTGGTCCAATGGTAGCACATTTGCAAAGTTGTACAATAAGCCTGTTACGACCAATTTTAGACGGCATATTTTGATGGATACATTTGATTGAACTTAATTTATGTATACTAGGTTTTTTAACAGTAAGAATTCTTGCAAATGTTTTCAAATTTTCCATCTGACTAAATTGCTTTTCACATCCATCACCTTTACGCAGCTTCGTATCAGCCTAAACAGAATTGGAAAAAGTATAATGTATAGCTTCAGGGCGGGCATTACAGAAATAATATTTAGATTTATAATAACAATCCCTTTTTTAAATAATTCCTCTTGGTAAAATTGGATACTGTTTATTAATTTTTGACTTCCTAGTGATAGATTTATACCACAATGGTCTAAGATACTTACAATTGAAACAAAATAGATGATTCAGTATAGACAACACAGTTTAAAATGAATATTTAGTTTCACTAGAAATGGCAAAGACAGACACTTGCTTTACAGAAAAACTCAAAGATTATGTATCTAATGACTGTATTTCTAGAACTGAAATATTAATAAGTTGGCAAGACCTTTCTATGATGAACCTTTTATTCCTATTTGTAAAAAGTTTCAGAAAATTAAATGTTTGGGATAATTCTTCTTTCTTTTTCCAATTCTTCTTCGCACGAAGAAGAATTGGAAAAATTAAAGAAATGACATCTCGCCCTATGTTTTGGTGTGTTATTATGTTAACAATTGTAAACTATACAACTTTGGAGTTCAAAGAAAAACAGGCCTGTTATATAAGTGTGTGTTTAGATATGACCCTCGTCACCAAATACTGGTATATAGTGATTTTAAAATGACGGACGTAATTTTCTTTATTAATAACCGTATTTTGTCCACTTTGTGCTAAATAATCTGGGACCGGAATATGTACAATGGCTGCACCCGTGGATTTTTCCACAGGGTAACAGCTATAGTCTTTATAATAATCACCATATTTTGTTTGTGCTACGATGCACGATAAAAGGATGCCTGGGATATGTACAAGAGTCAATTGAGGAACAAAATATGTATGTTGGGTTGATTTTTTTTTACCGGATAACGACTAGTTTTTAATTGATAAAGATTTATATAAAAACTACAGAAAAATCCTAGGAAGTGTGTGTGAAGTAAGAAAAAAGCAGATTTTGACAATTTCGTATAACTCAAAGCATGGGAAATGACAATTTTCTGAGTCTGTAATAATAAGTGATAAGTGGAACTTTCACTAAGTGCAACCATTTTACCCTGTCCCTTGGATTTGCATTATCACACTCTCTATTTTTTTTCGGATTAGTTAAAAATTCGTTAAGTGGAACCACTTTTCTGGTCCCTTGAGCCAAATTACAAGCTCCTGATTCAAAGGTTTGCTCGATTTTGAAAACAAAATCATTTGAATGATTTATTCAGTGAACTAAGAGGCAACTTAAAATAATTGGAGACTGGAGGCAAGATTATATAACTCATAACTTTACTTTACTCCTGAAAATGTGGTTTGTTTAGATGATTCTGTAGATGCCAATGAGTTCGTGCTGTCTGTAGATGAAAAATCGATAGTCTACAGGATAACACGGATAACATTGTAGTTGATGATGATGAAATGGAAGACGAAAGCAAAAACAATAATTTCTGTCAAAAGCCTAGTTGCGCTGACGTATAAAACAAAATTAAAAGACTTTCAGATTGAAGCCTATTTGTAGGAGAAATAAACTGACAAGTTACTTGAAGCATTCATTCACGATTTTTTCTACAGAAATTAAAAAAATTGTACAGTTTCGTTCTGAACGACTATATAAAAGGAACTCTCATAAATTGAACTTGTTGTGTCTTAAATTACCTCTTCCGGAACTATTTTCACCTATTTTTTAAGGGCCTTCTAAATAAATTTTTTTCATAGCTGTGTTTTTTTGACAAACTAAATTTTTTTGAAAAAGCTTTGAATAAGCGAAAACCATTTTTTTGGGTCCCTTTAAAGTTCCACTTATCAAGCGGCAACTGTATGTCATTATTTTCCACACAAAATTAATGGTGTCGCTTTGTGGTGTGTCTTGGGCATATCGGAAAAGTGGGACGCGGGACGCGGGACCCTGTTGAGTCGGGACGCAGGACTCGGGACCTGGGACGCGGGACTCAGGACGCAGGACTCGGGACCCTGGAAAATGCATATTTTAAGAGTTTCGCGGGACTGTGTATCGGATGTGTAAAATCAGGACCGTTTGGATGGAAAATATGATAAGTCGATGGTAGTCATTCCCAATGTGTGTTATATACACGTTTGAACAAAGAATGAACAGAAATTCTAAAAAAAGATGTAAAATAAAAATAAAAATCATACACAAGGCGTATTTCAAAAATATAAACACGTTGGACAAAGAATAAAACAGAAACTGTAAAAAAGAATATTAAAAATGGTAAAAACTAAGAAAGGTAAAATCGAAATCATACACAAAGCGTTGTCTCGTTTTTACGCACCATCAAAAAATGTGTCATGAATCATGAACACCATTTTTTTAAGCGAAGAGGAGAATATGAATGCAGTATTTTTTGTTGATATGACACTGGCAAACGGTGTTAGGGTTTTTTATAAATATCCTTTGTTTCCGATGCTTTTCCTTTGCCTTATGCGTATATAGGAAGCGTCAAGTAAAACACTTACCGTGACATGTTCATTTTTTTTAATTTAAATGTTCGCTATTAATAACTCTAAAACAATCTCTGTAACCTGCTACAACCCAACTAACTTGGAAACTTAACACACCTGGATTCATAGCTCAAAAAAGTCATTTGATTGTTTCAACACCTTGAATATAATAGAGACACGTGTATGTGAAAAATACCCTGGGGAGACATATAGCTGGTGCAGCAAAATGTCGGCTCGTGAAATAACGGTGCTAATAGCATATTCATCTCTTTCATCTTTTTTTTTTCTTTAAATATCTTACTTCTTAAGCATTTTAAAGATCTACTATGTGTGTATCATCTTGTAAATGTTAGGTGTTTTTAATCACCTTTTCACAGCACCTCACACTCACAGTAGGAATACTTTTCTATAGAACAAAAATTATAAAAAAGTGCTGACTTTATGATCTTTTTTATTATAGCGTGGGTCAGTATTTTGTATCATTTAAATTTTGCCGCATTGCGTCCCACGTCTCGATATCAGGATCCCGCGTCCCGAGGCCTGCGTCCCGAGTCCCGCCTCCCGACTCAACAGGGTCCCGCGTCCCGCGTCCCACTTATCCGATATGCCGTGTGTCTTGAGCCTTTTAACTATTCCAAATAGATTAATACATAGTCTTATTTCTTACGAGCAAGAAGATCAGTAAAATATGAAAAACAAACACATTACTTAACCATTAAGTGAAAACATACATTAATGTTGTTTATTTGCGTTCCTGATTGGACGAATCATCTGTAAAGTCGGAATACACTGTACCAAAGTCTTCTTTTTCGACAATCTTATTTTGGTTGCATTCCTGATTAACTGAACCATTTTCAATAAAGAAGCAATACTCTTTAGGAAAGTTTTCTTCTTTCATTATAGGAAAGAAGACATTTCTCATTGTCTTCATCATGTTCCAATTTTACCTCTACATTGTCATAGTTATCGCCTCCATCTTTCTCTGTGATCGAATTCATAATTCTAACTATTTTAAAATAGAAAATTGCATATAAAATAGACAACCATAACATTTCCGAAAATTTTTTTGATTATAATAGGAAAATACACAACACTTATGCAAAACACTATACACACCAGGACTGGAAACCCAATACACCCCAAAACCAAATACACTCCAATTCTTTTTCTTAAAAAAGAAAGCAAAAAAAGACTTGATACCAAACTTAGCCCAAAACCCAATACATTTTTGTAATAATACACTAAAAACATTTCGTACACATTTGGCATCATAAAGCTACTATAAAAATGCAGAAAGTCCTTTGAATGTTCATACAGGATTGATATAATTCAGTTCCTAAAAAAACTGCTCTTAATATATGTCCTATGGAAAATAAAATAGTAAAGTATTATTATTATAAGCCGGGAAACCCGGCGTCGCACTCCGGGGTAAGCCACAAGTAAAAGAGATACCCAGCATTTAAAAACCCTGTGGCACAATTAATAAGAACCGTAAACTGTGCCAAACATTCAGGGGGAGCACTCTAGTACAGGTATACAGTATGTCGGTGAAAGTACAAAAAATAATGTTACTCTAGGCAGCACGCTTAGTACAGGTAAACAATGTCCCACGTTCATGTAGGTTACAATACCTTTTTGCAAAAAAAAACTTTATCGCAACTTCGGTTTAACAGAAACACAGGAAACATCCCGTCGTTAACACTGGACTGAGCGCTTAGTACCGTGTTACACATGCGTTTATGCTTAATACCCTTTTAGCACAGTTTACAACCCGTTGTTACCCCGTCATAACAAAAAAATTGGTCAATATTATTTTATTTCGCAGAAAAGTTGGAGTAAACGTTAAAGCTTACCTCCCACTTCAAAAAAAGTTCATCTTATTCTGTTTATACTATGTTGAGAATTTGTAATTTAATATTTATTAAGTAAAATTCAAAATAATAAAGCAAATATAAAGCAACATTTACTTGTGTTTACAGCATGCTTCCTCTTCAAAAGCCGCCATTATGTGTTAAAGTTTTTTTCGGATTAAACCCGGGTTTTGACGTCATCTCCCGGACGGCAAAACAGACCCCCTGTAACTGTTGCTAAAATGCGCTTTAAAAACAATCATTCATTAAACGGTAACTTGGAAAAAAGAAGAGTAAATTAATTCAACGAAGTTTAATTTTATTAATAATTTTAAAATGTCTTCTTGTGCTATTCCTTTTTGCAACAACAACGATAGAAGTAGCGCTGGAAAGCATTCCTTTTTCAGTCTTCCAAAAGACAAGAAGCAAGAGCTGCGTGATCAAACTCATAACAGAGCCGATACTCTGCGATGAACACTTTTCACCAGAATGTTTTGGTCAACGCTTTCGAGTTAAAAAGTATTACAAACAATTACCACTACACGTGGTACGAATCAAATAAAATGGATATTATTCAATTTTTAACGAATTAACATGTTATGCATAATACTTGTATTATATAACACGACTGTCAATATAACTCTTGTTATTTCATCAATTTTTGATATCAAACCCCTTATGTTTTTTAGTCTATTTCGATTTTAATTGCTCCTTTGGCTATTTTATTTTCAGTTCGCCCGGCCCTTTGTTGCGCACTTGGCCCTGAACAGACCCTACTCGCGCGTAGTTCACCAATCAAAAAATTTTTTTACTCCGGCAAATACATCCAGCTCTGCGGTGGACCCGCGTTTCGAGAGTCCGTATACACAGGAGGGAAGGGTGTATGAGTACCTTCACCATTTCCTTTATCCCTTTACAGTGAAGACTAACGTTGTGCACATTTAACGGCTGTTAGCACTGTACATACACGCTAGCTCGACCGTTAGCCTAGTTTTCTATTCATCCAGATTACCCCCAGGCGCGCGTGTTCCCACGTCTCTAGGCACTGCCCCTCTACCTTGTTGTATATTCGCTACTCACAAACTGTACATTACGTCACTTACCCGAGGCGCAGTGGTGCTCTCAACCAATTGAAATCTCACCATTACAGGTGCCTTTCACCTACCAATTATATTTACCCATGAAATCACGTGACTCAGTCTTCTTTAGCAACGAGAAAGCACATTTTTTCCTTTCCTTTTTCACCTCGCTAATCATCGCACGTGGTTTGTTATCGATTACCTACCAAACCTGTTAATCATGGCCGACAAACAAATCGAGAAAGAAATATATAGAGGTAACCCTTCCGTTATAAACAGACCCTTCAAAATGACCGACCGCTTACGCCAGGTCGGGTTGTTTTGATTCTATCACGATCAATTTCACTACCCGAGCAGAAAGCGGTATAAGAAACAAGGCCTGTGCGTCTGATGAAGCCCTTGTTTCTTAGGTCATCCCTTTACCCACACAACATCCTTTCTCTACATACGATACTTCGAATCCTCCACTGGAGAGTAGGGACAGCCAATCAAAAAACTGTCTCGTGAAGGAAGCAGCAAAAGAAATTATTACTCATCTTCAGTGCCTTCTATTAAAATCAGGGGTACAAAACGGCAGATTTGTATTACTTACATAAAAACCGGGGCCTCAGCAAGTTAGCGAAATTATCATCCGGGAGTTGACGTCACAAGCCCTCCCGCGAAGGAATTTATTTACAATCGGGAAACAAGATGGCGGCTGGCCGAAGCTTCCTCTCGACCTAATATTTTGGAACTTTGACGAAGAATATCTTGCGAACAAATCAAAACAAGTATAAAAGATTATTTCTTTCGTAATTAGTACAATACTTTAAGTTGATTTTGGACTACTTTTTTTGAAGTGGGAGGTAAGCTTTAACAAATTAATCATGACACAGAATACACTGTTGAAACGCCGGGTTAAGGCCACCATCAAAAATATGTTATGTTCGCGTCCTGAAGACCCCGCAAAAATGAGTCGGTCGGTCGGTCGGGCGTATTTTTTCCCGGGATTTTCAGATGGGGGCAAAATTCGTTCCCAGGGCCAAAAAACAGTATAGCGCCACTCGACAGACCCTTTTTTCGCCGCCCTGTCTGTAAACTTGCCATGAGTACCCTAAAGATATTAATTTTTACGGGAATTAATTTTCGCGAGTTTTAGTCAATTTTGGGAAAATTAGTTCTCACGAATTTTTTTTTTCAAATATATATCGTTTGGATCAAAAAGTTTTTTCCGGGTTTTTTCCGACTTACCGACTCGGGTTTTTATTGCCAAAAGTGAGTCGGTCGGAGGACGCGAACATAACATATTTTTGATGGCGGCCTAAGCCACAAGTAACTGTGTTACCCGGCGTTGAACACCAGAATGAGTGATTAATAAGAACCGTCAACTGTGCCAAACATTAAGGTAAAGCGCTTTAGTACAGATCGAGTAAAGTGCACACAATTCATGGTGTTTCCGGTGCAATAATTTTTTCAAAAATTCCACATTATAAGCTGAAATAAAAACACAGATTGCAATTCGTGGTTACCCCTCATAGCAAAAACAGCTGGTGTTCCCAGTGAAAGTTCAAAAGAAATGTTACTCCAAGCTGAGTGCTTAGTACAGGTAAATGATGTGACACATCCATATAGGTGTAATAGCCTTTTCCGAAAAAAACGTTATTGCAACTTCGGTTAAACTGAAACACAGGAAACAGCTGTTGTTAACACTGGAGTGAGCGCTTCGTACAGGTAAACCGTGTCGCACATGAGTATAGGTGTAGTAGTAGTAGTATTTATTTCGTGTGAGATAACTGTATATTTTACATTAAATAAATACCTACGGGGAGACCATCAGATAGTATAAATACTAATGTAGGTGATGGCCACCTATATAAGATCAAACGATTGCAATAAGCAGTATGACACTACAAAAAAAAAATTTTTAGTAAAATCTTTTTTATGCAGTGGAGAGATTAGTGTTATAGCAATCCAGAAGATAAGTTTTGCAGATTTTTTTTAGTTATTTTAGAGTGAGAGAGGCTAGGTCGTATTGGTGAAAGTGTTGTTGGATATTGTTCCAATTAATGATAGATTGGTAACGTATAGATTTGAGACCAAATGAGGTAGTCCTAACCAGAAGGTCTAGCTAGAAGTTTAATGGATTTACTTCTTCTTGAATGATTAGATGAATGGCAGACCAATTTAAAAATATCACAAATATTACCTGGAGAATGCAGATTTATAATATTAAAAGTTAAAATAATGTTGAGAAATTTTATAAGATCTGAAAGAGTAAGAATATTAAGATTAAGAAAAATAGGATTTGATGGTGAGTTAAAATTAGAAAAAGTAATGATTCGGAGAGCAGCTTTTTGTAAGCGAAAAATTCTACACGACTTTGAAGTGAGACCCCACACTTGCGGACTATAAGAAATATGAGAAGAAAATAATGCATGGTAAATTGAAAGTAGGATATCCTTAGGCACATAATATCTTAGTTTGCAAAGAGCTCCATTTGTTTTTCTTAATTTATTGCCAATATAAGATATGTGAAAATCCCAATCTAGAAATTCATCTATTAATATACCTAGATATCTTACATGAGATGAGAATTCAAGTTTTTTTCCATTTAATTTCAGCCTTATATCATAGTTGACTGCTTTATGTCTTTGCCTAAATAGGATGACTTCAGTCTTTGCTACATTTAATGCTATTTTTTTGCAGTTAGCCATTTATATATACATTTTAAATCTATATTTAAATGCTTCTGCATTTTTTTCAGATTATGGTTAGCATATAACATGCAAGTGTCATCTGCAAAATGAAAAATTTCTGAAAAAATTATTGAGTTAATTAAATCATTAATATAGAGTAAAAATACAATAGGACCAAGAACGGAACCTTGGGGAACTCCATGTTTAATAAAAAGTTTTTTAGATTTGGTGTTAGTTAGGGAGACATATTGTACCCTATCGCTGAGATAGGAGCGAAACCAGGAGTTTGTTACACCTCTAATTCCATAATGTTCAAGCTTTGAAAGGAGAATTTCGTGTGATACAGTATCAAAGGCCTTTTGAAGGTCTATGAAGATTCCACATGCAAACTTACAATTATCTAAATTTTGTCGAATGGTTTCAGTGAGACTAATTAGTGCATGGGTGGTTGAATGTTTGGTCCTAAATCCAAATTGTTTATTGGTTATAATTTTATTAGAATCTAGGAAAGAAATTAATCGGTTTTTAATTATTTTTTCAAAGAACTTATCCAAATTGCTTAATAATGATATGGGTCTATAATTATTTGGATCAAGAGGAGACCCTTTATTCTTGTAGATTGGTATGACACTAACCATCTTTAATATGTTTGGGAATACACCTTGTTGTAGGGAAAGATTAAAAAGTTTGGTTAATATTGCAGAAATTGCTATGTTGGCTTGTTTTAAGATAAGATTAGGGACACTGTTTGGGCCCTTTTTAAAAAAACTTTATCAGGACTTCGGTTAAAAAAAATCCAGGAAAGCGCCTGATGCTCAGCAATTTTATTTGGCAGCATAACAGTAATAAATGTGGTAGCTGCCTAATTAAGAATTGTGTTGCAGCCAAACGGTGTGTTTGGCTACTTTCACTTTTTATCCAGGGGTAGGTGAAAGGAGCGAGCTAGATAAAGACAACTTCAACATAAAAATAAATAATATTGGCTAGGATAAAAAGTTGTTATACCAAACTGAAAAGTAATAACTAAGGGTAGCTAGCTAGCTGGCTGGGCTGTAGAATGATCCTTAATTACTATTACTTTAAAAACCATTACTTTAAAAACTAAAATGGTCATCATGTTTCGGCGTTGGCATGCCCAGGCTGCGAAAGTCTTGGGTTGGTTTTTCAAAGAATCAAGCGTTTTGATTGGTGTATTATGTGCGAACGGTCAAAACAAAGTGAGTAAAACTATCAGTAAACTGTCTCATTTGTTTTCTGTAGCTCCTGAGCGAAAACGACGATTGAGGTCTTGCGGGTAATTATTATTAAAAACTAGCCGAGGACCCGGCGTCGCACGCCAGGGTAAGCCACAAGTAAATGTGTTACCCAGCATTTAAAAATCATGTGGCGCAATTAATAAGAACCGTAAACTGTGGACACATTCAGGTGGAGCACTCTAGTACAGGTATACATATGTCGGTCAAAGTTCAAAAGTGAATGTTACCCCTGGGCAGCGCGCTTAGTACAGGTAAACAATGTCGCGTATTCATGTAGGTACAATACCTTTTTCCAAAAAAAACTTTATCACAACTTTGGTTTAACATAAACACAGAAAAGAGCCTGTCGTTAACACTGGACTAAGCGCTTAGTTGCACGTGTTTATGCTTAATACCCTTTTAGCACAGTTTATAACCCGTAGATACCCCATCATAGCAAAAAAAATTAGTCAATATTATTTTATTTTGCAGAATAAGTTGCAGTAAACGTTAACAAATTAATCATGACACAGGATACACTCTGTTGAAAGCAGAGTTAAGCCACAAGTAACTGTGTTACCCGGCGTTGAACACCAGAATGAGTGATTAATAAGAACCATCAACTGTGCCACACATTCAGGTAAAGCGCTTTAGTACAGGTATATTATATAGTATGTAGTAAATTGAGTAAAGTGCACACAATTCATGGTGTTTCCGTGTAATAATTTTTTCAAAAATTCCACATTTTAAGCTGAAATAAAGACACATATTGCAATTCGTTGTCACCCCGTCATAGCATAAACAGCGCGCCAACCTTTTTTATATTTCGGAGAATGTTCCCGGTGAAAGTTCAAAAGAAATGTTACTCCTAGCTGAGTGCTTAGTACAGGTAAACAATGTGACATATCCATATAGGTGTAATAGCCTTTTCCGAAAAAAACGTTATTGCAACTTTGGTTAAACAGAAACACAGGAAACAGCCCTTGTTAACACTGGACTAAGCTCTTAGTACAGGTAAACCGTGTCGCACATGAGTATAGGCATAACTTCATTTTTAAAAAACTTTATCGGGACTTCGGTTAAAAAATTTATTTTGCAGCATAAGTTTTCATAACAGTAATAAAAGTGGTAGCCGCTTAACTGCCTGCATTTATTTTTAGCATAAGAATTAAGAATTGTGTTGCAGTCACTTTCACTTTTTATCCAGAGGTAGCTGAGGAGCTAGCTATAAATAAATAATATGGGCTAGGATAAAAAGCTGTTATACCAAACTGAATAGTAATAACTAAGGGTAGCTAGCTAGCTAGGTGGCTGTAGAATTATCCTTAAAAATCTTCGTTCCTAGCCAAAAATCCTAAAAATGGTGTGTTTAAGATTTATACATGGCTAAAAAACGTGACACTATATTTATCTGAACATGTAACAACATATTGAAAACAATATTACAAAATAAAAAGCTTTTAGAAGACAAAAAAGGACAAACAGACCTTCAAACCAAGCACTGGCCACGACCACTTTGAAAACCAAAATGGCCTTCATCATGTTCCTTCGTTCGGTATCGCCAGGCCGCGAAAATCTTGGATTGGTGTTTCAAAGAATTAGGCTTTGATTGGTATACTACTCTTTTGTGCTTAATTGTAGGGGGGGGGTCGAATAAGCAGGGGGGGTGGGTACTCCGGGGAAAATTTCTTAAAATGGGGGGGTCATAATATAATGACCTAAGGGGGTATTACGAAATTTTCTGTAAAATGGGGGGAGGGGGGGGGGGGGGGATAAAACGACTAACTATAAATAAACTAACACTAGTGAAACAACTAAAAATAAAGATAACAATGCTTTTGACATGTTTAAGGAATAAACTGTGCTGACATTTTGTTGATATTTGTTATTTTTAACCTGTAAATAGTATTTGTTCTTGGGATTTGTTCCAAAAGAGAGTTGTGTTTTGATTATAAGAAAAGATGCTGCTTTGTGATATCCAAAAAACGTATTATGGGGGGTGATAATAAAATGAGAAGGTGAGTCTCATTCTCAAATTTCGATAAAATGGGGGGGTCATTATAAAATGATTTTAGGGGTTAAATATTCGAAAAAGTGCAATTTGCCCCCCCCCCCCCCCCCCCCCCCTACAATTAAGCACAAAAGAGTACGTGTATGGCAAGCCCTATTCACATTTATTCGATATACCTTGTATATCAACGGCACCTTCGAGAAACCCGGTTTATCGATCGAAAAACCTGGTTTATCGGACGAGTTTCCATGTTTCTCGCGAGAAACCTGGTATCTCGCTCGAAAAACCAGGTTTTTCGATAAAGCTGCCCTGCAAATGTGCACTCAGTTTATGGCTAATAGATATATTTTAAATAAAAACATTCCGCGATGACGAGAAACAAGGTTTCTCGCTCAAGAAACTTAGTTTATCAAAATTCAAAAAAAGAAGAACTAGAAATTAAAAAAAAGGTTGCGAAGCATTACGCACGTTGCAAGCAAAATTGAAATCAGCCAATAGTAGTGCTTTTTGTTTCTCTTTGATATAATACTGCAGCTGATATCTGGGAATACACCAAACTGAATATCATAGACGTAGAAAACCCTGGGGACGAGGTTGTAAAATAAACTCACCGCGGATCAACAACAACTCGTTGCGCAAAAGTAGTGATTTTTTGGCAAAAATACAATATATATATGCGGAATATTTCTTTTCAGAAGATACGAGAAATTTAGATCGCGCGAAACTAAACAAAAACGATTACTGAGAAATTTCGTAAAATCTCTTTCCACAGAATTATAAAATTAAATATTGATAATAATCACAATATTGTCAGTGTTGGCCAACGTAAATCCAACATTGATGAAGCTTTTAGCGCCAAAAATCCATGCAAAGTTATACTTTTATAAAGTTAAAACCCTTATTCTGAAAGAAATGCAATACATCGAGTTGTGCAATCCGTACTGTGCGGAAATGTCACGAATTAAAGGGGATGCGCGTCGTAAGGTACACTCTTTCAACCGGAACGCAGATAATAATAGAGACTTTCGCGTTAACGATTTCGGAGATAAGAAGGCGAACGAAGCAGCTTGTGGGTTGTTTTTTTCACGTAAAAATAACGGCACTAGTTATGAAAACCGATTTCTTGAAGCCACGGAATCTGCTGCAATGAGTTTCGAAAACTCACGGGAAACAATAAACAAAAACAAACAATCTACCGAAACGAAAACAATTTATTAACTTTATCAAGATTTATAAAACAGCTTCAAATTTTGAAAAGGAAAACAATAACAACGCGGTGTGAGGTTTCGCTTTCTTCCTTTTATCTCACATATTAAAAGATAACATCTGTCGCTCTCATTGTACGCAATCTAAAAAGAAACAGAAAACATTTTTATATAGTATAGTATATTATATATATAGTAAAGTCCCTAAATACATTAAAATCCAGTGCCTTTGAGGGACCATATTTAGAGCTAAATTTCTAAACTATATACAAATATATATCATTTTTTGGGACAGAGTGCTCAAAAAGTGTTTACTAGATACAATATACTTGATATAATTAATAAAGTCATGCAACTCTGTTTACTTTGAGGGTTGTCTTCTTTTGGGGATTGGTAGTTCAGTCGGTAGAGCGTTCACTTCATATTCATATGGGTTCAATCCCACATAACAGTTGTTGCTTATTGAACAGAAATTTAAAAGGTTTCCGTAGCTCAAATGGAAGCTTTTTAACACTTTAGAACCGTCTATGTTGTCCCTCCTGGAAAAAAATTGACAGGGTAAATTTATTGGAATTAATGAGGCTAACCACATAAAATATAGATCACTACTTTTTGTGGCCAAGACAACAGAATTGAAAGCACTGTTTTTCATTTGGAAAGTACAAATTGTATTTAAAAATTTGCCCAAGCTTGCCCTTATGGCTTTTTTGGCCAGTTGACACGCATACTAATCTACCATACTGAACACAAAAGTTACGAAAAACACGAAATTTGATTAAGGTCTATTACGTGGTTTCACATTCTTAAAGGGTCATTCAAGAGTAGTTTTTATGTATCATAACTTAGCTATACCACATTATTGTAAGCTCATGAAACACAATGCAAAAACATAGGGTTGTAAAGAAAATGATGAAGCCCTAAATATTTTTTATCTTTTTAAATATTTTTATATATATGTTCAAACTTAATCTCCCAAAAACACAATGCAAAAACATAGGGTTAAGGCGGTGATACACGATCCAATTAATCGAATTCGATTAGTCGAATTCGACAAATTGGATCGTGTATCATGTAAAAATCATATGCTTTCGGCATGTTCAGACTTGTCGAATTAGATTTTTAAAGAATTCGGACCGGTTCAACTTTTTCGATTAATCGAGAGGTTTTTTAACCAATCAAAATGCTTAAAATATGTACATCAAATGTGCGTTCAGAAAAATGTGAGTTTCTATATGAAAAATAAACATTACTAGAGGACGTTTAAAAACATCAAGTCTTCAAAAAAAGATAAAAAAGAATTTAACGAGATTTTTATCAGTGAATGGATGTTGGAAGAAGCGCTCTGTGGAGCTTATTAACAGAAGACATCCAAAGAAAATTAAAATAATCTTCTTGCTGTAACCAAAATTCGTTTAGTAACAAATAACACACTCCGTTTCTAACGTTTTCTTAAATTTTTAGTTGAAGTTTCAATTTTATTTTAATGCTAAATATATATAATTTTGACAAATCGAATTCGATTAATCGGATCGTGTATCACTGCCTTTAGATGTGTAAAGAAAATGATGAAGTCCTAAATTTTTTTCTTTTTAAATATTTTTATATATATATGTCCAAACTTAATCTCCCAAAAACAATAATTACATTAAGGGTCGCCACCATTATCAAACAAAAGTCCAGTTGGTAATTTGTGACTTCACACTTCGTACGTACATAGCTCACTTCTTGAAAAATGTTCGAGTGTTGAAGAATTTAACAACATGCAAAAGTAGGTAAACAAAGTAAAACTTCCAGGTAAAGCCACTGTTTGATAAAATAGTTCAGATTAAGAACATATATATATCAGTAAAAAGACGCTAGTAGCAACATTACAAAAGTTTTTAACCACAAATGAGCAAATACCTTAAAGAATGAAGAGGTGTATTTTCCCGTTAGTTTTCGACTGGTGACTTAAATTTATTTCCACGATGCAACAAAAAAAAGAGGCAACTTGAGTTTTAGGAAATATTTAAAAATATTATAACAAAATTTAAAAAGAAAGAGTTTTGTTAATACTTGTGGATTGAAATTTATTTTTCTGACTGTAGCTAGAGGTAGCTAGCTAATGATTTGATTGAAGGATGACAGCAAAAAATATTTTCAATGGTGGCCTCAGGAACTAAAAGGTAATTTAGTTAGCTAGCTAGCTACATCAAACCAAGAGGAAAAACGTAAAAATAACTTTCAAATCATCATTAGCTACCTTCGCATGGAAAGGATACCACAAACATGCCAATTCAAGCCGATAATTTGGTACTTTAAAATCTTCTTTTTAATGAAGCGATTTTAATGAAGCGCATTCAAAGAAAAGGTACAAGCTTTCCAACTATGCCAATAATTCAAATTAGCCGATAGCCGTTTTCTGATTGCTTGAGTGTACTTCTCAGTCTTTCGCTCCCGGCAAACGGAAAATCGGGAAATCACGGGGGGGGGGGGGTACGAAAGACGGGGGCAGGGGGGTACAAAGCCAATTTATTGGCATTTTTAGCTAACTTTTATTAGAGCTGCTCAGTCCAAACTTATTTGTTCTAGTAGACAAAAAAATAACCTACCTTTTCGTGTAAAAATATCATTCTTATTTCTTTACCCTGATTTTATATGATTTTTTTTCTATCGAAATTTTGAGAATCTCAATAATTCTCTTGGTATACCTCGCGTGTAGCAAACGTGCTCCACAATTTCGCTTCGCTCGCTTCGCTCGCGAAGCTCAATTGCTTCGCAATAAAATCAATGAGAAGAATGAAATTAATTGTCCCGCGTATTTCACTATGGGAGTATTTATTTCTTCATCCCACATGGTTTGCTTCACAAGCTCTTTATGCAACTTGAGAGAAGAACAGAACGCCATATCCAAAAGCAAAAGACCAAACCCACAAGAAGTATACCTGAGAGCAGGAGTTAGGAAGAAGATGCCTACTAACGGCTCACAACACCGCGGTACAGGGAGAGATTTCAGAAGAATGGTGAATTCTCCTTACTTTAGAAGTACTGGAAATTTGCCATCGTTGCCAGAAAATCCTCATAGCAACACTAGTCTAGGTTTGTGAAATGTTATATTAATTTTTTTGCATGTCCTGGGTGTCTTTTTTCAAACTAGAAATACACCTCTTGACATTGTTGTTGTACTCATGTGCAGTTCCTTTTACCTACCAGAAGTTGTTTGTCCTAGGTCCTACTCAGTCTGCTAAGCTGCGCTCTGTTTACCTGTACAAAACAATACAAAACAGCACATTGTTTGCAGAACAGAATAGCACGCAATACTGACACTGCAATGTGGAATGGTTTTGATTAGTTAAGATATTCATGATGCATCCATTTACTGTCAGTCCCGCACTGATACAAAGTTTTAAATGTTTCAGAAACCATTTTTTATCTAAGTGCAAGATATTTCCTTTTTAATATGTTCAGGTCTTATTTTTCCAAGAATGGAAAGGAGGGGGTTACATGGAAGAAACAGCACTTCTATCACTTCATCAGGTACATATATAAATCAGTTCTGTTTTAAGTTTTAGAGAAGTATGCATAGATGCATTTATGTAGATCTTTTTATAACTTTTCATTGCAATGTATGAATCCCTCTTTTAGCTAGAAATTATAGAGCTTTTTTAAAGGAGAACTAACGACAAAATCTGCGCACATGTTTTTTTGTAATAAATATGTTTGTTCATATCACAACATTGCATACCATTTTTTTCTATTTACTCTATTTTTTTGTCCAAATTTTGTCCCTAAACTTGGTCAATGGTGTTTTTTCACATTGTCCAAAGTTTCAATATTGGGCATTTTCTAGTCCCCTGTGGTTGAAAACAAACCAATGCTCAACAATCTTGAGATGTTCCTTTCTTTCAATTCTATATTTTCTAACTGTGTGGTTTTTGGGTTGCTTGCTTTTTGGGGTGCATTATGAATTATTTGAATAATTTAGCACATTATATTGGTCCACCTCACCTTGAGCTGATATTACTATCACATTGTTACGTCATAAATCTTATTAATTTACCGAATAGCGTTTCTGTGTAGCCACTGTCATGGTAGCGACCATAAGCCCCTTTTGACCAGAGCTAATAAAGGCGTAACAAATTTCACACTTCATATTGGCTTTGAAATAAACAATTTAAGCAGAACATGTCATCATTCGTTGGTTCTCCCTTAAGAAGGTGGGTTATCAGAAGGGGATTGAGGACCGGTACTGTATAATAAAAAATCCTGTTTGTGAAATTACTTCATTGCAAAATGATAGTTTTTATAAATTTATAAAAAAGAGGTTTTTAAAAGCATGATGTAATAATATTTACTTTATAGCTTTTCAACAAGATACTAATTCACAAAGTTTACCATCTTCTGCAAGTACCATTACTTCGAAATCTACAACAATATCAAACTCTTCACTTTCATCTGTATTAGGTAATGACATACACATCACCACCACTTATGAGGAATAATTTTTTTTCTTCGTTGCAACACACAAAAAAAACTTGAGTTTTGTGTGCTGTTAAGTCAAATGATAATTTTTACGTCTTCAAATTAATGCAAGATCAGTTTAAATACAGATGGTAAATGGATCTCAAATACAAGCATGATGGTATTTGTTTTGTATTAGGTTCTCAAGTTGATATGTTGTCTACACTCTCACATGTACCAGTTACACAAGATGTTGCTTCTTTTGGTAAATAGTTTGACTTTGTTATCATCACTAGGAAGCCGTGACTTCCACAATTCTCCTTGTAAAATTACACCATCTCGTTTCAGTTACCATTATGTCCAGTGTTCCAAGTTCTGGAAATGATGAAGGTGTTTCAAATGGGATGCAAAGTGTTTCGACAACGTTGCCAAAAAATAATATTACCTTTCCAGAAAATATCACATTCTCTGATGATGATGATGATGATGATGATGATGATCACTTGTTCTCTACAAACGCAGCTGCCTGCTTAAGCAACATCGAAACCTTAAGACTTCATAGTTTTAAAATTCCAGAGAAAACAAAAAAACGCAGAAAAAAAAGGGGTCCTTTACCATCTACGACAAAGGCAAAGTTTTATCATCTCCCAGACGCATCAAGAATTCCAAAATTCCGAAAACTGACAAATGGCTCTGCTGATCCTCTTTTATTAGAACATATTAATAGTGGCTACGGTAGGTTTAAGTAAAACATCCAGCAGGGTAACAAGGTAGCACTATTGCCCTACCTAACAAAGGAAAAATGACTAATAATTATGTGCATTTTATTTTTAGGTTTTCCACGTGACTGTTATAATTTCGAAAAAAAAGAACCATGCTCAATTTCATTGTCACTTGGCCTCACAGAACAACGATTTGATGATAGGATAAGACAATACTTCCCTTTACTACCAAATATTTATTTTTTCCACACGTTGGATAGAAATAAACGACCGAAACGTGTGAATATAAAATGTCCTATAAATATAAAAAGCCTCAAGTATAACGGAGTAAATAGTGATTGCATCACAATCTCTCGAAGGTATGTTGAAACCAAACTATAGGATTTGAAAATACGTTATAGTAACTTTTAGAACTAACCTTTAGAATGTTTTTTTTCTGCGCAGGTTTCATTCGGCAAATAAAATAGATTTAATTTTTAGGATTTCTGACATCTACGTGGTATTAAAATTACGTTTCATTCCATCAAACATTTCATAATGAGACACCTATATATTACTTATTTACGTATATATAAACCATTGTTGCAATATTGAAAGATCAGACGTGTATATACATGTGTTATTTGTTTGTTCAGCTCTACCTCAAAGTACAAGCACGCCATCTCAGGCAAGTCGTTCAAACGTTTTATCAGGTGAGACTTCTTTCTTTTGTATGGCTTTATCGACACAAACCATTGTTGCAATATTGAAAGATCAGACGTGTATATATGTGTTACTTATTCGTTCAGCTCTACCTCAAAGTACAAGCATGCCATCTCAGGCAAGTCGTATAAACGTTTCACCAGGTGAGACTTCTTTCATTTAAATGGCTTTATCAACACAAACCATTGTTGCAATATTGAAAGATCAGACGTGTATATATGTGTTACTTATTCGTTCAGCTCTACCTCAAAGTACAAGCACGCTACCTGAGGCAAGTCTTTCAAACGTTTCACCAGGTGAGACTTCTTTCATTTAAATGGCTTTATCGACAAAACATTCTTGCAATGTTGAAAAATCAGACGTGTATATATGTATGTATTACTGAATGAATATTGTGTACGTCAACTTATATTTTTTTTTCTACAAATCACTTCAGAATCACGACCCAGGATATGTGGTGTTTGTGGCTGCACATATATAGAAAACTGCATCCGATGTGAGCAGGATTTGGAATACGAGGAAAGCATCCGTGCTGATAGGGCTGCTGATATCCATAATAGCAACTACGACGTCGAATCCGACAATGAAAATACGCCGTTATGCTCAGAAGACCTACGTGCAGCCAGAGTTGCTTTTTTGACTAAAAATTCAACTGCTTCTAACAACACATTTGGCAATGATGAAGTCGAACGTTTCTTCGAACGCAGCAGCGGTGACATTGACGAAACTGAAGTCGATATAAACTATATTCCAGCTACAAGTCACAGCGAGTTTATGGAAAATGCCCTTTCTAAATTCACAGCGATTGATAAAAAAAAGAAAATTATAATTATACAAAGAGACAAATCGAAATTTTGGTCTGTATTGTTTCGCCAAAAACTCAACCTAACTACACATGCGCCATGTGTTCGATTCGCAGGAGAAGCAGGAGCAGATGCTGGAGGTCCATTGCGAGAGTTTCTCACACTATCAATGAAAAATATACCGTTGCTCTCTACCATGGTTTTCGGAGAGGAAAAGTGTCTGTGTTTCGATGCTAACACAGAATCTCTGATCGATAACAAGTATTTTTTTTTAGGGCAGCTATCTGCGTTGTCAATACTCCAGAATGGTCGTGGTCCTGAATGCTTTCACCCTGCAGTGGTGCGATCAATTTATGGCCTAAATCAACCTGCAACCATCGAGAATGTAGGAGACTATGAAATAAAAAAAACACTTGAAAACATTCAAAACGGAGATTACGACTCACTTCTAGAGAAAGGGATAAGTGTAATTAATCGCTCAGAAACTGAACTTAGACGCTTGTTCTTGATAAATACGATAGTTCACCAGAACTATTCTAGTATACATCAATACATCTCAGGCATAAAATCTATATGCCCAGCTTTTACGGAACAACGAGCCTATCAAATTATGGAGAAGTATTTTTTGTTTTCCGACAAAGAGATCACATATGATGATATGGTGGCTCTTTTTAATTACGAGGACCTTGATGAATGCGAAGTTGGCTCGAATCGCTTCTCAGAAATACAAGACTGTATTGTAGAGTTCGAGCTATTTCTTTCACAAGTTGATTCCGGGGAAGTGACACGCAATAATTTACCTCTACGTTTTGATCAACTCGTAGAATTTTGCACTGGTGTTGACAGGATACCACCATATGGTTTTGAAAAAAAAATCGATGTGAAGTTCAAAGATGTTTCTCTTCCAAATGCGTCAACATGCAGTTTAACACTGACTATTCCTACAAAGGAATTGAGTAAGAGAATGGCGACAGGTATCCACTTTGGTGAAGGTTTTGGTGTTGTTTGATTAAGATAATTTTTTTTTGGTCACACGTTTTTTTTGTATTTGTTCCTCATTATTATAACATTTGAAAATTGCACCTCTCTTATAGAAAGTTCACATTTTATGTGATTCTCTGGTCACATGTTGGAAGTATAATATCGAAACTCAGCTAATAAGCCACGCGCCTTTACCGAGATTTACGGTATACTATGAAGGTCCAGAAATGAGTGAAAATTTTGCGTTTTATTCCTAATGGTATACCCGCATATTTGTTGAATCTCAACCTGACCAGCAGAAACTAGAATTTTGATGAAAAAATTTATTTGTGTGTATCTTTACAATATTGAACACTACAATATTGAACACATATATACGGGAATCCCGAGATTAAAGTCTTTCGATTTTTTTCAAACTTTGATTATATTATTGCTGATAGTAACCATATTCCTGCAAATTTCAGCTTAATACTACTTTTTATAAAGATTTTATAGCAGTTTTTACCCACGTCAGTACACTACATAGTTGTTGCGTTCAGAACTAATAGTTTCATGCTGCGCATGGACAACAATCTTCCCTATGGGGTTCACTGTTGAAAAAATCGCTAGAGAAGGTTTACTTGGTGGTACTATGCATCCAAATACTATCCACAATTTCATCAAAAAATCTCAAATCCAGTCACCAAGACAGAGGTTCGCCAACCTTAACGATAGGGAATTAACTGAAAAGATACAATCCATACATAAGGATTTCCCCAAACTCTGGCGCTTTAGAAATTCAAGCTCATCTTCGAAATCAAAACATAATTGTACAGAGAGACAGAGTTAGAACCACACTATCTGCAGTTGATCCTATTGGAACAGCGACAAGGTGGAGTCAGACAATTGAACGGAGAAGCTACTACGTCAGGGGCGGACCCAACAATTTTAACATGTCAGTCACATTTTTTGCGAAGCAAAAATAAGCGCAGCAATTTGCTGCGCCCAAAACAGCTGGGGGCATGGGGGGCGCTGTAAGCCCCCCATGGCGGGTCCGGGGCGCAGCCCCGGAAACTTTCGCTATTTTAAGCCTCTACGCATTATAAACGGCCTAAATAATGTCCAAATTATTAGCTTTGTTAGAGACGTTTTTTGCTCTAAAGATTTGAATGGACAAGAAAATAACAAACCATCTTTTAAAGGGTTGCAAAAAAGTGTATGAAAATTAAAAACAACAGTTTAAATTCAAATATTTTAAGACTGTTTCGCCCAATATCAGGGTTCGTCAGCATGTCTAGGAAATGCCTAATAACGTAATGTTAGCTATTCCAGACATGGACAGTCTGCTATATGCTAAAGTAGGCTTAACTAGGGGAAGCAGGAAATTAAATAAAATAGATTGATATAACATAAAGAAAGAAAAAAGACATTTATGCGCATTAAGCTTATTCAAAAAAAGGTGTTTTGCATTTACTTTTTTGAATTGTTTTAACCAGAATTACAAAAATGATTGGCTTTAAAGTTATCATCACATCCTTCATCAACACCTTGCAGACAAAACAGAATATAACCCTGAGCATAAGTATTTTTAGCATTTAATGATGTAAATACAGGTTCAACTTTGCACTTTGCACCACAGTTAGGAAAACAGGAAATTCGGTTTTTGGTTTTTGATGTATCTGTACAGTCTGGAGACAGAGCATAATTTTTCTTACCACTGTGAAATTAAAGTATTTGGCGAAAGGTGGCAAAAATCTTCTGTGTTCAGAGTACTAACCATGCTACCGCAACTAGTCTACCAAAACAAACTAAACCAAGCCTGATAGTACAAGTAAAAACAGCTTCATTCCCCACAAATTCTATTGTGTTACACCAGTTTAATTGTACAAAGAGGCGTCATCATATGTAAGATGGAATAAATAAATGACTTACCTTGATGTTCTTCTTAGCAAGAAAGTAAAACAGAATTCTTACTATATATATACCTCAGGGTAAAGGAAAAACCCTAATGATGGAATGTTGCAGCACGTCAACCAGTGTATTGTCACCAACATGTAGCTAGGACATGTAGCTGTACAAACAAATCTCCAGTGACTTTAAGAGCTAAAAATAATTATCCTAGGAAATAAGTAAATTGTCGAAACTAACTTCTGTATTATACAACATGTCGGATGTAGCACTACAGAATAAAACATATATGCACCCTTTTGGTTGGTCACTGCCTATTCTGCAAAATGCGTTTGCTCAAATATTATTCAATTGATAACATAATAAATAAAAGACAAACAAAAATTTTATCACTTAAACCGTAGTCGTAATCATGATTAAGCCTTTGTACCAACATAATTTAAGTTGAACATTCCGGTACTTTACAATTTCTTTGGACTGGTTAAAAAATTTGGGCTTAAACTAGTTTTATCAATTCCTATCTGACTTATTTCAACCAGAAAAATTGCTTTTAATGGTTTTTGCACGTGTATCTGTGTTAAAACAGATATGCTGTAAAAAATGCCTTATCAGCGTCCCCAAAAATGCCTAAATTAAAAAACTTAAGAACTACAATGATAGGTCAATGTATATTGGTCTCTCTTTCATCGATCTGGTCTAAAACTATACCATATCAAGTTTTAAGCCATTGTTTTAATTTTTGCACAAGTTATTGGACTCTTACCATTAGCGAAAAGTATGCTTTTTTATACTACCCACATAAAATTGCCACTTTGACTATAATTGGTTAGGAATTATTAATTTTTTTTAAAAATTCACAGACTTGTACTAATATCAAAATTCCTAAGATGATATATCCTAGTAGTAAGCTATTAACATCTGCAGGAAGTTATTATCAGGACGTGTGCTCTGGGCCTATTTCGTGAAAATTAAAAATTAAGTATAAAAGGATTTTTCATATGAAAGTTAGGTGGTGCTTTTATTAGCTATTACAAGTGTTTAAGATAACAAGAATAATAAAGCATTATCTTCTTAAAATAAAGCAATTGCAGAACTCTCTAAGTTTTTGGTCAACAACAACAACTTTAAAAAATAACCCACTCTGCATTTAAATTTCTAGCTAGCTAGCTAGCTACATATGTTCCAATATCTATAGCTAAGCAACTCTAATTATATTTTTGACATAAAGACTAACTTTACGTATCTTTCTTGCACATTTAAAAAATTATTGCATCTCATTGCAGCACACATGTCGTGAGTCACCATGCCTGGTTACTAATTAGTCTTGCATGCTTTCGTTTGGTCCGAAAAGTCCTTGATTGCTTTCATTTGGTCCGAAAAGTCATTGATTGCTTTCGTTTGGTCCGAAAAAACCCTCCTAATTGCTTTCGTTTGGTCCGAAATTCAAATTACACGGCATCGGTTACAAAAAAATTCAATGATTATTGAAAAATACATGCTCTGTCACATTTCGAATGCCGTAAATATGGGTCAAAGTCGTCAGTTTTTTGTAAACCAATCAGAATACGTTATTTCGGCCGGCAAGCCAATCACATTGCATGAAAATTCTTCGGATGTCAGTCGCTTTTTGCCGTATCCATCAACTCAGTCACACAAGAGAAAGGTCCGTAAAATAAAGGTCAACGGTCGCAGGGACTGCAGGATCACGGTACCCTATTATTTTTTACGATTCTTAGTAAAAATTATGTCAGTCGCGTGACGGCGCTGACGTACACTGGATCCGCCCCTGTACGTTCCTACTCCAAACTTTCTGTGGCATACCGACAGTCATCATAAATTGATACGGTATGTTTTTGAGTACACGTTATTGTTTTAAAATATGTTTTTATAACTTGAAAAAAGCATTGGAAAATAAAAATAAGAAACTCATTCTCAGAAACTCAACTCAATACAAAAGTGAATCTGAGGTACTGACATTTTATTATATGTATTTAAAGATAACTTCAAACTCAAGAATAAATAAGAATTTCAAGCTAAAATACAGAAAATAACTTTTCTTGTAAAAATGAAGTAATGCAAAATTTCTTTGTAGATGGAATTTTGTTATCCATGGAATTATCGATGGCTACTCAAGATTTGTACCAATGCTTAGAATATCAACAGATAACTTGGCGAAAACGGCTTTTGATTTTTTCCTGGAAAGTATAAGATCTTGTGGAATTCCTGGGAGAATGCGCGCTGATGGGGGAAGCGAATTTAACCACGTAGAATCTTTCATGAAATTAGCGAATGGACAGAATAGAGGGAGTTTTATGAGGGGGAAGTCGGTTCATAATCAAAGAATCGAAAGATTGTGGAAAGACGTCCACGAAAAGGTTGTTGCTAAGTATAAAGATACGTTTCTCCATATGGAAAATGTAAGTACTGTTAACCCTATTCATACTAGGCTTTTTTGGGCTGTTCAGAGACAAAGGACCGTCATGAAAACAACAAAATGGCACATCACAACTGCATTTTTATACTTTTACTTTTTAGCCAAAGATAGGAGCTAGCTAAATGGCTACAGCCTCAACATAAAAATAAATGTCGGCTAGGATAAAAAGCTTTTATGCCATACAGAATAGTAATAAGTAAAGCCCTAGCTAGCCTTCAAAATCTTCGTTCCTAGCCAAAAATCCTAAAAATGGTGCGTTTAAGATCTGTACGTGACTAAAAACGTGAAAATATATTTATCTTAACATTTTAGAACATACAAAAAACAAATATCACACAAATAAAAAGCTTATAGAAAACAAAAAGGTGAAAAAGACCTACAAACAACACTGGCCTCTATAACTAATAATATAAAACTAAAATGGCCATCATGTTTCGGTCCTCATGTTTCTTCGTTGGCATGTCCAGGCCGCGAGAGTCTTGGATTGGTTTTTCAAAGAATCAGGTGTTTTGATTGGTATACTACGTGCGAGCGGTCAAAACAAAGCCAGCAAAACTGTCAGTAAAATTGTCCTACTTGTTTTCTGTGGCTCCTGAGCGGAATCGGCGGTTGAGGTCACGGGGGTAATTATTTATTAAAAATGGTGTATTAAAATAATGCATTCATTTTAATCACTTAACTTATTATTTAATTAATAAAGTTAATCAATTAAATTAATTAAATTATTGAAAAAAATAAATTAATTTCTGGAATTTATTTTAATCAATAATACGATTTCCGATTAAACAACCCCCTGGTTACTAAAAACTCACGGAAAGATCAAAGGAATATCGGTAACCCTTTTGAACAGACAAAATACGGCTATTATTATAGAGACTAGCCGGGAAACCCGGCGTCGCAACGCCGGGGTAAGCCACAGGTCAAGGTGTGATCCAGCGTTGAACACTCTGTGGAGGGCTTAATAAGAGCCGTAAACTGTGCCACAGGATCAGGTACTTTAAAGGAGAATTCGGAAGAATTTTCGCGATTTCGCGATTTGGCCAAAATCGCGAAAATAAAGTCCCGCGAAAAAAATCAAAAGGGGTCGTTCGCGAAAATAAATTCCCGCGAAATTTTCAAGTATGCTTGATTCGCGAAAATAAATTCCCGCGAAAAAAAATTTTTTGCAACATAACAAATACCTTATTGGGGAAAAGTTTGAGAAAAATGTTACTCGTTAATACGAAAAGCTTTACCCTGTAAAACTTGTTTATATATAGTTTATTTTGTGTTTTGAAAAAGTGTAAACGAAAGAAAAACTTACATTCTCAAATCAGCTGTCATTTATATAACTGCTTTTTGTATAAAAAACACGTTTTTTATAAATTAGGTACGTATAAAAAAATCAAAAATGTCTTCGTTCGCGAAAGTTTATTCTCGCGAAATATTTTAAAAATAGGCCATTCGCGAAAATTTTTTCTCGCGAAAAATTTCGAAAGTGTTCATTCGCGAAAATATATTCCCGCGAAAAATCTTAGGAGAGGCTATTCGCGAAAATAAATTCCAAAAATTTCGCGATTTTTTGGCCTCGCGAAAATTTCTTCCGCGAAAATTTCTTCCCTTAAAGTATACAGTATATATGCCGTAAATTAAGTGAAGCGCATACACCATTATAGTGTTGCGACTGTCACATACTTTTCAAAAAATAACTTTCCCGCAACGATAGCTGAAATAAAAAAGAGCTTACAAACCGTTGTTACTCAATATATATAGCAAAAACAATCGGTTAATATTATTTTATTTTGCGGAATAAGTTTTTGTTAAAGTTAAAAAAATAATCATGACATCAGGCTGAGCGCTTAGTATATACTGTTAAACGGTGTTGCACAGGCGTATGGGGATAGTACCCTTTGGAAAAAAACTTTCTCACAGACTCTGCTTAAATAAAAACACAAGAAACAGTCCATTGCTAAAACAGGGCAGAGTGGTTAGTCCAGGTAAACAGCATTGCACATCCGTACAGGTGTGATTCCCGAGAAAGTTCAAAAATTAATTGTAAGTGGGCTAAGTACAGGTAAACCGTGTTACACATGCACATAGGCATAAAAGCCTTTTACCAAAAACAGTCTGTTGTTAACACTGGGCTAACCGCTTAGTATAGTTAAACAGAGTTGACAGGTGTATAGGGAGTTAGCAGGGAGTTGTCTGGAGACAGAGGAGATAGCAGGGAGATAGCAGGGATATCATAGGAGATACAGGGAGTTGTCTGGCAGAGCGCTGACCCTAATGGAGTTTGCGTAGGTCAAAGAGAGCATTAAGTACTCCAGGACTCCCCATCAAAGCCATGGCCCCTTCTGGAAATAATAGACAGGGTATATCCCTCGATATTTGTGAGGCTAGCCATGTAACATATGCACATCTATCTAGGCGTAATACCCCTTTCCAAAAAAAAAATCATTGCCACTTCGGTTTTAATGAAAACACAGGGAACAGCCTGTCATTACCGGTTCAGCTAAAATAATCTGTCAGTCATTTTATTTCCACAAAAAGTTTTCAGGAAAAAATAATAAAAGATGAAGCTAGCTACCTAGCTAACTGCATTTAGCATAACAATTATTGTTTAAGAGTATTGTTGTAGCAAACTGCATTTTTATAATCTCACTTTTTAGCCAAAGATAGGAGCTAGCTAAATGGCTACAGTCTCAACACAAAAATAAATGGTGGGTAGGATAAAAAGCTCTTATACCATACAGAATAGTAATAAGTAAGGCTCTGCTAGCCTCCAAAATCTTCGTTCCTAGCCAAATATCCTAAAACTGGTGCGTTTAAGATCTGTACGTGACTAAAAACGTGACAATATATTTATCTTAACATTTTAGAACATACAAAAAACCAATATTACGAAAATAAAAAGCTTATAGAAGACAAAAAGGTGAAACAGACTTACAAACAGCACTGACAACCATTACTTTAAAAACTAAAATGGCCATCATGTTTCGGTCCTCATGTTTCTTCGTTGGCATGCCCAGGCCGCGAAAGTGTTGGATTGGTTTTTCAAAGAATCAGGCGTTTTGATCGGTGTATATGTGCGAGCGGTCAAAACAAAGTCAGTAAAACTATCAGTAAACTGTCCCATTTGTTTTCTGTAGCTCCCGAGCGAAAACGGCGATTGAGGTCACGGGGGTAATTATTATTAAAAATGGCGTATTAAAATAATGCATTCATTTTTATCACTAAATTTATTTTTCTTACTTATGGTAATAAATTAAAGTAATTCAATTAATTAAAGAAATAAATTAATTTTTAGAATTTATTTTAATCAATAATAAGATTTGCGATTAAACAACCCCCTGGTTTCTAAAAATCGCGGAAAGATCAAAGGAATATAGATGATATAGATTGGTGGTTTAATATTTTGTGGTGTACATATATTTTGTGTTATGATTTCACCATTTAGCGAGTCTTGTATATTGTTTTAATATACCCTTTACTGGTATTTAGCCTAGCTTTGAAGTCTCATATGGATTCTTGCCAGGGTGCCAGAACCGAGTGAGGAAAATAATTCACCAAACATGAACTCTTGTCAGGGTGGGGAACCTATAGGGGAAAATAATTCTAATCAAACTGCACTGTGCTTGTTTAATTTGGTGAATTTTAGGAGGTTTCAGGGGCAAATTTTAAGAAAACTCTAAAAAAAGTATAAAAACTAGTAGATTTTGTCAAAATTTTGGGAGTAAATAAGAGCCTTATAAATAATCAACCCTATATCAGAGGGGCATAGGGTTGCAGTAATTATGTAAATATGATTCATCCGTCCTGTTGCAAGATAATACATAAAACGTAATAGCAAAAAGTTACTTTTGGCAGAAAATGGATCATATAAACAATTTTAGGTGATTTTAGGAGGAATCAACATTTTGGGTCTAAATTTTAGGTTATTTAGGAGACCTCCTTATTTAGGAGGGTCTTCGTTTTTTTAAGTTATTTAGGAGATTCATCCTGGCACGGGACGGGATTTAGAAATTCTTGTATATTTTCATAAATCGGCACTATATAATTTTTCTTTACAAATCTTTCCCTAAACGCTCAATTTCATTAAGTATAAAATCCATGTCTGCCGGGTTAGCTGCTGAATTTGATGTTATCATGCGGAAAAAATTTCCATGGTCTTTCAATGGTTGATAACCAATCATCAGAGTTCCCTCATGAGTCATCCTCTTCTTTATTTCCGGAGGCACCTGAAACAGTAATTATTTATTTGTAGGTTGCCTTAATTCGGGATGCAATAAAGCAAAAAAAAAGTTTCAAAGACTTTCATAACAAAAACTTTTACTAACCTTAGCTAATTTCTCCAACTTTTCTGGGCCATCTGCAAGGATAGAAATACCAGGAGGAATGTAACGAAAACAAACATTAGCACATTCTGGCTAAATATATAATTTTTAGTCTTAGATAATCAAATATTGTGAAAAATCTCAAAACAAAAGCAACTCATAAATACCTCTCTCAATAACTCAAAATTACTTCTAGCTTTTACTTGATCTGCAAGATATCTAAAGGAAATAGTAATTTATTTTTACATTGTTTATTACTTATTTCGGAATATTTGAATTACAGCCAATCTTATTATTCAGTTTCGTTTATGTAAATATATAGCAATGGATCACGGGGGTTGAAAAATTAATCCCCGTATGTATCTGTACACATGTTTTATTCATTGTACATTTGTTGATGGCAACGTACGCACATATAGAACTCTGTGTACGCAATTCTGTTTCTAGAAATCATTTTTCTCTTGTAAGACCCTTGGTTAAAAAATAGCGTATAACGTTCAAGATTTAAAATTATATTATGATGATTGTCAAAAAGGGTTTAAAAAAGGGTGAATAAATAAAAAAAAGAAATTCTGAAAAAATATATAAAATGTAGTATCATACGTTAGAAAAGCTATTATGATGTCCATATTAAACCCCAGACACAACATACATTTGAGAAAAAAATACTTAATAAATTCCTTTGTGTACAAAAGGAAGTAAATTTGATTATTTTTTGTACGTATGTTTCACAAAGCTGTTTTTACCTTTCATTTCATGTTGCATATAAAGAAAAGTTTTTGCATAGTTTCACATATAAAACATGCATACAATACCGCTATAAGTATAAGTACCTCGCGTTTGAAAATGCTAAATCCACGTGTTCTTCCATGCCAGCTGTACCCTATGAAACAAATATTTAATAAATTATTTCGTAAAGATTAAACTTTATTTAGTCTAAAAATATGTTTTGTTCTTTTTAAAAATAAATTTATGTTCTAAAGGGTGATGAGACTAAACGTAATCTTCACACGAGCTTTCATCAGAACCAACAAAAACAGCTCTCAGATTAGTACAATGATGCAAGAGCTGCAAGTAAGTAGAGTAAAGTTGTTTCCTACTATCGATTATTTGATCGCATTGTATGTGCATTTGATTAGTATACCTCTAACTTACCATTTTCATTGGAGTTATCCAATCATTTTGCCTTTCAAAAAGAGCATTATTTTCACTATTGTTCAAGTAAGACTATTAACGTAATGGTACCTTGAACAAAGGAACATTTCTTTTATATTTACTAGGTAATGCCAAGGCAAGTTTTAGGGCTAGTCTTAGTTACTAAAATAGCTCATGTTTATCCATGCAATGAAAGAATAAATTCCAACGACTTTGATGAAAACAAGAACGGAAACACATAAACAGACAAACCATCAAACCAGGAAAAAACAGATGTTAACAAGTTTGATTTCCTCTTGATGAATTTATGAAACTTCAAAAAGGCGTAATTTATGGAATGTGCTAGAATCTATAGCTGCTACTGTTTTTACTAATAAGATTAAGTTTTGAGACTCTCCTGTTTGGCACCGAAGAGAATTTTCAAATAGAAATTTTATTTTACAGTAGACTCCCAGTTATTCGAAGCTCCACCAGGAATAAGAATTTACTTCGAATAACCAAAATTTCGAATAACAGACAATTTAGTTTTTTTCTGCCAAAATTTCATCCAGGCAGGTTTTGGAGGGGTTTGATGAAAAAAAAGAAGCATATTTTAGATACTACTGTACTGTTTTAACTAATAATAATAATAACAAAAATTAACGAAAACAACTTATAAAGGCTTAAAAAAATCTTCTATTGAAGTTTGCTTTTTCATTTCACAATAGTGTTTACAGCATTTTTTGTTATATAGTTTAGTATCGGTATTTCACCACCATCTTCATCAAACAGTGACCAGCGTCCAATCAATTCCATGGCGTCCTCTTTTGGTTTTTGTGGAGGCATATCGTTCACTTCAATCTTTTCATCATTTTCGATTTCGTCATCACGAATTGATTCAATTATTTCTTTGTGGGTGAAAACAGTTGTTTTGCTTGTAAAAATCTCAAAGTCTATGTCAACAAAGTCATCAACATCGAAGGTCTCGTCAACCAAACCAAGATTTTTAAGTACGCCAATACCTTCTGCAAGTAATTTAAATGGGTCATCCTCATCATTAATACTTGCAGTTTGCGTTTCTTTAGAGATGCCTGCCTTTTTAAAACAATTAACTACGGTATTTGCAGATACAGCTTCCTATGATTTGACCAAAATTCCCATTCGTTCAAGAATGTTGATTTTTGGAACCTCCCTGGTAGCATCGATGTGCTTGATTTGATGCTTCACCACATTAGATTCAATGACCTAATGATAGCTTGATCCATAGGCTGAGTTTTGGATATGGTACCTTAAGGGAAGAAATTATTTGCGGAAGAAATTTGTGCGGAACTTTTTTTTGCGGAATTAATTTTTGCGGATTTTTCCCAAATCCGCAAAAATTAATTCCGCAGAAGTGACGAAATTTTGGTCATCCGCAAAAATAAATTCCATAAAACTTTTGAAATTTTTCATCCGCAAATATAAATTCCGCAAATTTTTCGAAATACTTTTGCGTAAAGAATCGATCTGTTGACTTTGCTTTACATTTAAAGGCCTCTTTAGCTTTACAAGACGAAAATAAAAAGTGGAGTTGAAAAATGAAGAAGTAAAACGTTAACGTGACGATATTTGATCTTACATTTGTTACAACTGAGAATTCTTTTTTTGATATTTTGATTAAAAATAGAGAGATGATATTCCATAAATCGGATGTTTTTCATACACTTAGGTACTAAATTAGTTTTTTTCCGACTTTCGATTTACCAAATTTCTTGCATCCGCAAAAATTTCTTCCGCAAAATATGCCATTTTTGGGTCACTCATCCGCAAAAATAAATTCCGCACAAATTTCTTCCGCAAATAATTTCTTCCCTTAAGGTATTTGGTGGCAAAAATACCAACTCTATAGGTTCAAATTTTCAACTTCTGGGTGTGCAGGGCAGTTATCAATAATAAGAACAATTTTACGACCTTAATTACGAAACAATGGGTCAAGTAAAGATTTCAGAGCCCATCCAAGTCTTTTGCTGGGCTTTGTATTGACAAGGAAGGCTTTTTACTCCTTTAAAGCATCTATAACATTGGCGATTTTTCACCAATGGCATTTCCTGCTGCAAGGCCAGTTAAACAGACTTTGCTGAATTTTCCACCAGAACATCGTTCAAGGTACTTGTTGGCAGCTGCTGATAGAATAAACCAAATTCATCAGCATTAAAAATGTCCTTTAATTCATATCTTGACAGCATTGTAGGTAGATGTGTCTGCACCCAACTTGCTGTCATTTCAGGTGTGCAAGACTTTTCCTCTCCTGATATGGCACGATGTACAATGTTATTTCTATTTTTTCAGCGATCAAGCCATCCTTTAGATGCCTTAAAATCTTATATTGAGCTGTTTCACAAATTCCAAACCTTTTTCTAGAATTGTTAAGCCACTGATGGGCATGTTTTTTTCGCGTGCGTTCATGAACCATTTATACACAGTTTTATTAATGTCATCGTGTCTTTCAGTGCATAGTTTTCGTCTCTTAGCTTCATATTGGCCTAACTCATATTTACTTATTGTTGCGTTTTTGTTTTTGATCCAGTAAGTTAAGGTGTTTGGTGGGACACCATACTTCAGTCATTTCAGGTGTGCAAGACTTTTCCTCTCCTGATATGGCACGATGTACAATGTTATTTCTATTTTTTCAGCGATCAATCCATCCTTTAGATGCCTTAAAATCTTATATTGAGCTGTTTCACAAATTCCAAACCTTTTTCTGGAATTGTTAAGCCACTGATGGGCACGTTTTTTTCGCGTGCGTTCATGAACCATTTATACACAGTTTTATCAATGTCATCGTGTCTTATTGTTGCGTTTTTGTTTTTGATCCAGTAAGTTAAGGTGTTTGGTGGGACACCATACTTCAGTGATGCGAGTTTTTGTAGTTCCCTTTTCTTCAAGTTCTTTGCTTGATACTTTTCCTTGATGGTGAAGACAACTTTCCTTCTTGTTATTGCCATTTTGAAATGTAACTGCTCATGAAAAATGTTTTGAGATCAAAACAAAACGTAATCTAGGATTTAATACATTCAATCCAGCTTGTTGATTGTGTGAGTTTTATTTTGTTTAAACCGGTGGCCTTTTAGTATATAAACAGTGCCATTATATTCAGACATTATAAATGAGTATAGTATAGCATAAGTATATTGTGTAATTGTGTTATTATGAAAAAAAAATCTAGGATTTAATTGATTACAATGTAATGATATCTTCATGCAACAGTCAATCGAAGAGTAGTGTAAAGTATAACAAAAACACAATGGATCTTATTTCAATGATCATTAACTATGAAGACCCTTTGGAGATAATTCTTCTAAAAAACTCCGAAACCAAGTCAAAAGATATGGGGTTTCATGTTTATTGAACCAAATGGGAACCTGTTATTGGGAAAGTTCTTAAGACACGAATGGGCCTAGTAACGAAGTCGATAAATACGCCGTGGCTGTTATAGATGAGAAAGAGAATGTAGTGGGGCATTTACCAAAAGGAAGAAGTGGCAAATACGCAAAGACCATATTTTACTTTCTCATATCAGATCCGCTGAATAATTGCATAGCAAAAGTCACAGGAAAAGCTATAAATCTTGGTGATGACAAAGGTTTTCTTGTTTGCTCTAATTTTTTGGAAATGGAGAAATGATTGAACTGTTAAAAAAGTTGTTTTGTACATAGTTTTATTTTTATGAAAAAGACGGATATTTCATCCTCAAAGTTTTTTTTAAATTCCTTGTTTGCTCTAATTTTCTGGAAATGGAGAAATGATTGAACTGTTAAAAAAGTTGTTTTGTACATAGTTTTATTTTTATGAAAAAGACGAATATTTTCATCCTCAAAGTTTTTTTTAAATTCCTTGTTTGCTCTAATTTTCTGGAAATGGAGAAATGATTGAACTGTTAAAAAAGTTATTTTGTACATAGTTTTATTTTTATGAAAAAGACGAATATTTTCATCCTCAAAGTTTTTTTTAAAGTTAAAAAATCTTATTTTTGCTTTAAATTTCGAATAACTGGGGAAAACAGCTTTGAATAACTGAGGGAAATTAACGTTGAAGTCTAGTAAAAAGTCCAGGGAAAAAAAAAATCTCTTCCAATAACCGAAAATTTCGAATAAATGCAGGTTCGAATAACCGGGAGTCTACTGTAATCAAATAAACAGTTCTTTAAAATATTTGAAACAGTCTTTCAATAATTTAAAATTTATATAATTGAAACTTGGTTCGTTTTTACTACCATTTACTGGTAGCAAAATATAGTTCTTATCAATTGCAATCAAACTGATGTGAACAATATTTTACTTGCCGTCTATGCGTCCTGTTAAAGTAGCTTATTCAAATATTTTTATAAAAAATATAGCATAATTGGAAGCAATTAGCACAATTAAAACTTTTCTTATGTCAACATTCTTTCAAAGATTAAATCTAATATCAATAACCTACTTTAGCCTTCCACATTAACCATAGCCTTAAGACATCATTGCTGCGTCCACATTGAAATGTTTTATCACCAGTATCCCAAGCAACATCATAAAGTTTTTTGTCTTGCTGGAAAAGATATGTAGCACCTGTACTGTTGCATTGTTTAAGAAGACCCTGAAAGATGAAATGCAACTGTTATTTGATAACACCAATCACATTATCATCTTAAAACAAGGGTATGAATCTAATAAGAAGGTGGAATATAATCAACTGTTATATATAATAATAAGCTGTCCATCTGTCTTTATTGCTTAAAGTAAGCAAAAAATCCACCTTAATCTAAATTAATAGAGCCATTACAATGCACTTATAATTGTAAGGCGAAATAACTTGGAAATGGGGAGGTGACGTCAGTTTAAATTCAGCACCAATGACGATGACGCCATCAAAAAATCTTAAAACCTCAGCATTTCTGTAACCATTTGTCAAAAGCACAAGATCCTATGAATTTTCTTGAGCAATGTTACACAATAGGTTAAATTTTGGAACAATTTTTTTTAGTATAATAGGAAGCTCATTGGTGATGTTATCAAAATGTATTTGCCTGCATTATCAAGTGGGTACTCCCACGAGCCAATCAACTATACTACTAGTTTCACAATAACAATTTTTAGAAGGCTTACATTTTCCTTTGTTAACAGAACAGAGCATTGAAGCAAACAATTCATTAGCTTGTGAGGATTCCAGGTGATAGAATCAGCTCTATAAAGAAAATCAATTTCATTATATCAGATGGCACGAGTAGTGTTTCAGTATAATTTTGGCCATTATTACAAACACTGACATTTTAGAGTACATTACTTTTTACAAACTGCATAGTGATTATTGTACCTATGACAACCTTTCATTAAATGCTTATGTTTCTTTGAAATTAAACACGAACCACCCCATGCAGCCTACAATTAAACAAATACTGGTCATTAAACACACAATACTTTCCAAAAAAAATGTTTACCATCCAGGTATGTCATATTTTATTTTTGTCATAACAGATTGCATATTTTGATTGTGAGATAACAAAACAGCAAGCTCTAATGTGGTGAGAACATCTTCATACATAGTCTGCAGAGTCAGGTAATTGAGCTAAACGATGCTCTTTGAACAGTACATTACAAACATCTACTAAACAGTAACTAATACGACAGAGAAAAAGCTAAATCAGCACTAAAGATAACACAACAAAGAACTCGCAAATAACATAATATGGAAAAATAACTAAAAGTAAAGAGCTAGGGAACAGCAGGCAACCACCCAGGAGCAAACATGGACTGGGAATCTCTATTTTGCTTCTTAACATGCAGTTCAACAAACGTTATCAGATTTACAGAAAAAAGGACTTATCTTGGGCAGGGTGAGGCTGTTAAATTTCCATAGAAATTATCATTATTTGGACGAGAATTATTCGGCATAATGATGTGACATTAAACCTCAAGTCATAAAATTATTTTCCATGAAAACCTCTTAAGGTAATCAGCAATGATGTCAGAGAAAACTATCAGAAGAATATAGAGAATAAGTGATAAAACAAGCTGTAGTGGATTTCATTACTTTCTTTAAAAATTATCTGAACATCACATATAACTTATTACTGCCTACACTGTGACAGCATTCTGTGAGAATGTTCCCATCTCCACAATGTGAAAATTAACCTGCATATAAAAAACTAAAAAAAATGCAACATGAATTTTTATTTCCTGTAAAGTTTAGTTCACTTACATCAATATGCATCCAAATTTTATACTTTTCACAGACATCAGCTATTTCATCCAATGGATCATAAGCACCGCCAACAGTGGTTCCTCCTGTGGCACATACAAAAAATGGCTGCTCATTCTAAATAATAAAATATTATTACTTATATTAGTGCAACAACAATAAAATATTCTTAGGGAGGTTGTAGATGAAAAATCAATGCTAATTACTAGACATTGGGAGTGGTTATAAAATGTGAATTACCCTTGCAATGGTTTCTTTTATTTTATCTTCTAAATCCTTTACAATAATTTTCCCTCTAAAGGTAAAAGGTGAAAGGGTAGAATTTTTAGTTATCTCAAACATATTTTTCAATTATCGAATCATACCAGTTATATATAAACTTTTTGGTACTTGTTGGTTGCAAAAGAAATGGTTAGTTGTAACTTTTAAATTTGGTTGAAAAAGAAATGGTTAGTTGTAACTTTTAAATATGGAATATGCCAATTGCAAATGGGCACAATACTGATGGCCAAATCTGAAAAGAGTGAAACAATGAATTGTGAATATAATGGTGATTTCACTACCCACTTGAATCTGTTTTATAGTTTTTATCTGTCTGTCTGTTAGCCAAAATATACCAAATTTCCTCCTAAACCATGTTTTTTAATCGAACACGCTATTATAATGACATCTATAATACGCAGTAATGACGTCCAGGTTTTTGAAACCCTAGGGATGTGAGGCAGGCTATATCCAAAATGGGATTCCGTTCTTTTAAATTGATGCAATTCATGGGTAAGCTAAGTTGCCATTAGTAGCTTCTGAATAAAATAAAAGCATGGAATCATGGTCCCGTCTATCTGCAAGTGTAGCGGTAGCCATTTTGAAGTTCCTTTTTTGACCCTTTTCATCTCTTAAATACTTTGTATCTGTGAAATATTGCTTTCTATACGTTTCTATGTTGGGAATATAAGGTTTTTAGCCATGTATAAATGGCTAAAACAAAACAATTTTAAGATTGTGGCTGCAAATGTAAATTGTGATCAGGAGTTGATAGCTACAGTTTTTTGTTTAGTTTGATATAAATGCATTCAATCTTACGCAACTTAACTACAATTATGACGTATCGTAGAAAGGTCAGAAATTTAGGTTTCTTTTTGGTTTCAGCAACTGGAAACGGGGGAGAACCTATGCATGCACACCTAACGACAAAGGAGAACTACTTAACATTAGACAGGAAGTTTATTTATTCACTGAGTCACAGAAACATACACGTGCAGTCCACAAAAATCAATTTATTTTATTCTATGCTAACCAACAAACATTTGAGTCAAAAGGAAACCAACAGGAAAGGTAATTCTCTGCAACAACCTGTAGAATAAGGATCAAACCAGATGTATTATAGACAACAATCTGAAATGAGCAACAAAGAGATGCAGGCAGCAGGCAGATTAGCAATCCTTAACCCTCAAGAATTACGGCATTACACTGGGTAAAAAAATATGTGACTTCCTGTGAGAGAGTTTTGCGCATACGGCATAATTTTGCTTTAAGGCAAGCCATTAATTATTCGTAAAAGCTCAATAATTGAATATTACATAAATTAAAGATAAGCCCTGCTTGGACAGTTACAAAGAATTAACGATCTGCCTTGATGACTAATATGCTTGCAGTAAGCACAATGTACGCACTTTAACAACATCAATTACAAATAACTTTAATAAGATCCAATACAAATATACTATATAATTCTTTTTCCTGTTATATGTCTGATTAAGGGAGTTTCTATGTAGGAATCTAGAAGAATTGTTTCTTTTTAAGTTATCTTTATCAATCTGATTTTTAACTCCAGCTCCATCTTGGGTTAATGTGGGTTATATATACTTAAAGTAGTCAGATAGATAAATGTTTGCAATTATAAACAGATGCTTTAATACAGCTAGGTAGCTGCACCTTTGAGTGACAATGCAACAACAGTATTGATAATCTTTGATTAAATTTGAGCATGGCTATCTAGATGGTGGTTCAGTGTCCACCATGTAAAAAGTCCTGTGACTGCACTAAAAAATTGGAATTAATAATTAGAAACTTGGTATGGTATGTTTCTAGACCGTTTTGATGAAATGGAGTAAAAAAACTATTATCATAGTTCTTGAGTTCCTGATTTTAGCCATTTTTGCAGACACCAATGACAGCATATCTATTTTGAGAAAGATACATGTGCAGAAACAAAAGAGTTTTCAGGATTGAAAAAATTAAGAGAAGGTCTAAATAAAATGTGTGCTACGTTTAGGACCAAACACTTTATCCAGTCCAGGGAAAATTGAAGTGTGCTTTTAAATGATTTTGAATTATTACATCAAATTTTGATATGTTTACCACCTTGGAATACTAATAACAGTCCTAACGTATGTCACAGCAGTTAGATGTTCAATATTTTTAATCAAGTGATTTTTGAAAATGTTTCAACAGGGCATTGTTGGTAAAAAAAATTTCAACCAAGCTCATAAAATTAATTTGCAAAAAGGAAATAACACTACTGTTATAGCTTTGCAATTTAACGTAGTGTCCCACACTGGGTCAACGGGCCAGTTAAGAACAAAATATCAAATACCTTGTCTCAGTTTTAACTTTAACAACATTGTCCATTCCTACACCAATAAGTGCTGCAGCTTTACTGATTGAATAATGTCCCTAAATATAATGTCAAAAAAAAGAGCTAATTTTAAACTCTAACAATGATTAAAGGTATTTTCATTACATTTTAATGTAACTGTATGTGTACTTAAAATAAATAACACATAGGTCCTATACAAAGCATAGAATATTTTATTGCCAATATATGCACATTTTAAGTTAAGGATTGTCATCAAGAGGCAATGCATAAGCAAACGAGTGACATTGTGACATATCTTTAATAATACAAAGAACTTCCTCCGAGGCTGCTATTAAAATTTTTAATCAGTTTGCTAAAAGTAATAATGTCAAATTACGTTGATGTTTTTCACTTTGGGATCATTTTTAGGTTAGGATGTTCTATATTTTGTTTATTTTTGGTCAAAAATAACTATGCATGAGGAGTGAACTTAACACATGTTTTGTAGTATTTCCAATATTTGAAAACAAGAAATTTATGTAAAATAATGTGTTTTATATTTGTAAATTTAGAGTTCTATTTAACTACTTACCTCTTCTGACACATAAGATATCAACTTTTTCGCTGCAAACAAGCCAGTCTTCTTTAAATCAGGACAATACCTAAAATTTAAATGTAATTAAAGATAAGTCAGCGCCTAAGAAAAACAGTAGCAAACACAACTAAGTTTACCAACTTGTAGCGAGCAAGATTCATGGCTTGAATGTTTGAAATAGAACCACCTAAAAGGCAAAAAAATTATTCAACATCCTACAACTTTATGTAGCAAACCAGCTTTATCAAGATTAATTGGGAGGATTCCAGGGAATTTGATAACAAGCTATGATTATCAATAGCTATTTAGCAATAATTAGTTGAAAAACAATAAAATTATCACTAAATAGAAATTGATTAGCAATAAAGCTATATAACGACAAACACTGCTAAGCTATATTTATCGCTAACTTGATTTGTTTTCTCTGCCGATATTGATAATAGCGCAATATGACTGCCACATGCATTTTATAGCTAATTATGCAAAGCAAGTAAGACAACATTATTTTAATATTTGTCTTAAATAACGGTTTGCTTGATGTTTTCATAAATTGTATTAATACTCTTTTTAGAATTGTGAATATAATTTGTTTGATCGCTGTAAAAAATAAAACATTAATTTTGTTTGTCTCCTATAACTTTTTTTGTTCTGCAAAATACCGCAGGCATAAAGTGCCCGCAGCATTTTCAAAGTCTAATAACTTTTTAAATACTGGATGAAATTACCTGAAATTTTGTGACTTTTCCTAACTTTTATTGGACTTACGGAAAATAAAAAAAAATATTTCCAAAAATTGTCCTCTCAATGTCACTTTGTCCTTTTTGACAGGTGGTCATATCAACTTTTTTATTGTAGTGCTAAAAATAAATGCTTTCTAAACTAACCAGTTTTATGAAAATGGGATTATGTATGTGATAGTGACAAAAAGTCATCATACAACATTGACATGCATACTGTGTAATTTGCAGACCGGAATATTGGTAATTTACAGACCAGAATGTTTGTAATTTCCTATTTCTCTATTTCTATTGTCATATGATAACGTCATAGGTCATTTTGTCCCATGTCAATCCAAATTGTCTTTATTGAGTAGCTACTGTCGTAAGTGCTAATAGATATACCAAGTTTTATTTCATGACAGCTACTAACACTAAGGTTCTCAAATATAGATTTTTCAAAAAAAGATTTGAATTCTGATCGATTTCCATTTTCTCCTTAGAGAAATCCTTTGTCTTTATACCACCTGTTAATGTTCCTAATAATATCTTACATTCTTATATTACTTTTTTAATGACTAGTACTGTAAATAGTTTTAAAAAAGATAAAAAAACGAGAATTTCCAAGAAAGACATATTTTCTTCAACCATTGTCTCATTATGACGTCATCACTTCCTGTGATGACATGTCAACCTAAATATTATGTCACTAATTACGTCACAACATATTGATGCTTCTTTGTGCCCAGTTTTGTCACTTAAAACCAAACTGAACAAAAGTTACAGCTCGCGGGCACTTTATGCCCCCCCCTACTTACAAGGGTCAAGAAAGCCCATACCAAATAGGGTTAAAGCCCTGTTTACACAAAAAACACAACATACAAAACACTACTAGAAAGTCCTGTTTTTAACCATGTTAGATTTTTTCAGTGCTTCCATGCCCGGAGATTTCTTTATTATCGCACAAAATTGCAGTATCAAAAATATCATTTACATATGACACAATATAGCTAGTGTGTGGTCATTCTGTAACTAATTTTTCCCACACCTGTTAAATTATGTAACTTTTTGTTAATATTTTCTTTGTTTCATGGCAGTGAAATCCTGTATCGGACAGTTCATTTATGGGAGATGGTGTCGTCAGAAATTTGATATTTTGATACCCAATTTTTGGGCAAAAATTTGCATTGCATATTCCTTTAAATTTAGAATTATGGTGCTACATGGTGGAGAAGAGTTTTGTTTGCTACAGAAAGCTTGGACCATGGGAACCATCCCATGGTCCACTCCTGAATTTTATAGTAATGTATTTTAACTAAAAAAATAATTTAGCCTCTTCTTTTTGGTCACACACGATAGCGAAGTTACCTATAAATCAGGGTTTGTTCACACGTGAAAGCTTTTCTCTGGATCGGCTTATCATGTTTTTCTGATTTTTTGCACAAAGTTACTTATAAATAAATACTAGGCAAAAAAAGGGTTTCTTGAGTTTTGCTCTAAAAATTATTATTACTATTTTCAATAAATGGTTTAAAATGTTGCTTTGGCATTTTACTTTACAAAATAATTTGAAATGAAAATGTTGATGTATTCATTTTAGTTTTTGCCCTGTGTTACCAAATTATTTCCTCATGGGGGTGGAATGAGTTTCCAATTTTATAAAGAAAGAAACTGTTTGCAGGAGAAACTTTAGCAGCGTTTGAAAAAATCTGAAGTTTTTTTTTAGATTTCCATGTTTACCAAAACGTAAGAACGTCAGGAAAGAAAGAATAACTTAAAAAATAGCTTTTTGAGGAAACAGCAAGATTAAAGAATAATTTTCTGAGGAAACAATGCAAAATTAAAGGATAATTTTCAGAGGAAAAGTGCAAAATTAAAAAGAAATCTCTGGAAAAAAAATAAAAAATTAAAAAATAATTTTATGACGAAACAATGCAGATATTAAAGAATAATATTTACAGAAAACAAAGCCTGAGGTCGTTGGTTAAAAAACATGTTCAATTTCCTACGTTTTCGTGAACATGGAAATTTGAACCAACTTGCTTAACACTTTTCGTGCTAAAAATGTCAAAATATAAGAAACTTTGAGTAGTGGGCTGAGCTTATTAAAAAGTGTGTAATAAACTTTCATCTTCAATAAGGATGAAAGCATTTCTTTATTTTTACCATTAGAAAGAGCCTGAAAATTTAAAATAACATTTTATCAATGTTCTTAACACATGTTCAGTTGAAAGGATGTATAGTGTCAGTATTGTGTTCCTTATAAACTAGTTTCTTAAACTAGAAAACAACCATGTTGCCATGGGCTTCATAGGTAACATCCCCTCCCCATGTCCGTCTTGATATTCTCTTCCATTCTTGAAGCTTAACAGAAAAATTCCCTGGATAAAAAACAAACTAAAATAAAAAAACAACTAAGATTTCCATTTAAAATGCTTCTCATGTAAATTAAGAACAAAACGACTTGTATAATCCTCTCTTCTCCCAAAAAGACAACGAAATCAATAAAAATAAAGACCCCTTCCCCCCAAAATTTGGATGTCCTTTAAGGATGACTCTATACATTATGAAAGAAAAATAGCCAATACCCCCTTCCCCAGCTTTGTTACAAAGTTTGTCTGGGATAGAAAGTGACACATTTTATTTATTCGTAACAAAAAGTACATAAAACACGGGCCCTATTAAACTCCTTGGTTTACTAATTTTGGATAGAAAATGTGATACAGTTTCCTAGAGTAAGAACTACATGAAAACGCGCGCCCTGTTAAAATAAACAAAACACATGAACTATCCACATGTTCGACGGATATCCTCTTGCTTTATTCTCTAGATATGTAAAAAATAAAAATTATGCTGACTAAACCTAAAAATCTAGGTAACTAGCTAAACTTTCTTGGTCATTTTTGAATCTTTTGTTTGGTTTCTTTATCTAGAAAATCTATTATAATACCTGTATACGTCTGTCTGTCATGCAAAATGGTACCGCAATGCGGTGGAAAAAGAATAGACAAACCCGTGGATTTTTCCACGGGCCACCGACTAGTAATTATCTAAAAAGAAGAAAATAACACAGGTCAAATATCTCCAAAGTCCCTGATTCGCGACATAGTTTCATTCTGAAATAAAACAAAGCTACATAGCTAGCGTTTTTCTCAGCTAACGTCGCCATTTTATGATTATAATTTATGCAGCAATAAATTTGTAAGAGATATAGCGATAAATAACCTTAGCTATAATTAGCGAAATTTCTAATAGATGTTCACATTTATCGAATTCCTCTTACTGTTAGCGATAAAGCACATCAAGTGAAAATTATCGCTATATAGCTTGTTATCAAATTCCCTTGATGGTAAATGTTCAATAATCAATTATCCTCTTTTTGATGTATGCAGCGTAAAATTTAATATTGCAACTGCACATGTGGGGCTACCTGATCTGTATTACCTATATGCTGAGTTGGAATAACTGTTATACAGCTAGAAATCCTGTGGTTTTAAGGTGAATCGCAGGCCCAGTCAGAAGACGTGTGAGGACAATATCAAAATTATATTTTATACTATCTTTGCAATCACATATTTTCAGGGAGGGAATAATTAAATCTTAATTAAGGGAGGGAATGATTAAATCTTTTTTTAAAATGAATCGACAATAATTAAATTCAGGCCTTGCCATGAGCAATCGGCCGCTCGCGCAGTAGAATTTACACAAGTGATTTCGCACGCCCTATTCATTTATTTTTGCAAGCCTTCCACTGAAACATAAACCATCACAGGAAATGTTACCTTTGACTGCTGCAACATGGATCCAGGTGATCATTTATTTTAAAAAGTTTTTATCCATAAGTTTCGTAACCATGTGCACATGACACCAGCCACATAACTAGCTTGGTTGTGGACATCGATGTTGCGGTTCACAGTCACTATTTTAAAAAACACCCTCTAAAAAACGGCTATAAAAATTCACGACTGTAAATACCAACTGCTGCCGTGTTTTCCCCTAAGACCTAGAATATATGCTTGTCATAACACCCTCCTCCGTAATGACAACTCTAATTAATACTGCAAAATACTGTATTGACAGTGTAGGACCCCATTTTTGTTAAATAAATTTTTATAATTTTGTTAAGGAAAGACATACTTGTTGTTGCACCCTCCTTCGTTATGGTTATTAATATAACAAAAAAACTATGTTGATTGTGAAGTCTTTGTGCATGTATTTAATTTTTGCTTTTCACCTTAACAGGTAGTAATACTTCCTTTCAAATAGATGAAAAGAAAAGAAATTTATCCAAACAAAATTAAAAGCTGAAAGTGAAAGAAAAAATGTTTTTTTTAATTTTTTTTTTTAAATTTAGTTAAGGTTAGGGTTATGTTTTGAGGCAAAAAGTCAGATTGGGAACGCAAAAAAGCTGGACATGGAGCATTGAAAGTCGGATATGGAACGCAATGATTTTGAAAATTTAGATATGCAACGTAAAAGTTGGATAATAGTTACAGTGATACCAATCATAATCAACTTATGCAATTAAACAGTGTACAGAAATAGGACCTGCCCGGTGTGTTTCTGATCAGATGGTGTCCAAATGTAAAACTTAAAAAAAAGATTTTACGTATTGACTAAGTTAGGAACAAAAGTTAAAATGTCAGTGTACAATTACATTTAAAAATGCGAAATTTAATTCAAGAATGAAAATAAAAATCTTGCATTACATTAATCAATCTTTCTTTCTTCAGAATCTTTTTAAAGAAAACCACAATGCGTTTTTAAAATACAAATATACTAAGTCATAGTATAAACTTACATGATAAATATTAATATACAAGAATAAATGCTTCAATAAATAACGCTGTAGAGACAAAGACGAAGCAAATCTTTCTAACATATAATATTAGTAAATCTAGTAGTAATATAAGATAGATATAAATCACCACCCAAACTGGATCATAACGATATAAACATAAATAGAGTGTTCATTTTTATGATGTGACACATTTCCACATTCTACGTACCTCGTTGACAAAATCCTTGAACGAGTCTTGGTTGGTATCAACGAGGTGGTACTTCTTACACATTGCCTTGATGATGTTGCGCGATTCTTCCCATTTAACTTGTCAGTAAAGTGCCATTTCATGTACGTTAAGTGACTGAGGTTCTCCAAATTTGAGAACAGGGCAATGTCATCCTTAAAGTGAACCCAAGGTATAAAATAATGTTGGACTTATGTTATAGAGCTTGAAAAGTTGGTTAACTTAGATATTTACATTTAAAGAGTTATTGGGTCGTCAGCAAAAAATTAAGAGGCCTGGGACGAGCAAACGAGTGTCATTTTTGCAAAAAATTTTATGTTACTCAATAGACCTTTTCATCGATAGCGACACCATTTTGAATTTCCCGCTTTCGCAATGCATCTGCGGACGACCGGGGTATCTGGAGTTAGTGTCAACAGAAGAATTTGTTGGATTGTGTTGGATTGTATTTGTTTTAATCATGGTTTTTACTGAAAAAGAATTAATAAAATGGAATGTACAGGCACTTAAGAAATATTTGTCTTCCTGAGGCATATCTTTATCTGGGGGAGGGAGTAGAAAAGCTGATTTAATTAAGAAAGTCCTAGCTGTTAAATAGGAATATATATATAAGACTAACCTGTAGGTTATCTTCGCAATAGTTCTTTCTGTGTATAACGCAACGCTAAATTAGTGTGATTGATTCAACCCAACACTATGGAACACCACTCTGACTAAACACAACGAATTACCAATGATACTGGTTCAACACAATTAAAACCCCACCACCAAGTGATTCTTATTAGTAATCGCCTAGATAGAAGATCAACACTAGCAGCTCAGTTACTTGAACTTCCAGTTTTACTGTCCTTGGAGGAGAAAAGCAGAGAGATACAGGATCGAAGAGCTGCAAAATTATGTGTTGATTGTATCAAAATTCCTTTTCCTGAGGAGTTAAAATTAGGCTGGATGAATTCCTTCTTATACTTTCCAGACATCACCACAAGCTGTCTCAGGGACTATGCAAAAAAAAGTATTTCAGAAAAAGGTTGCAAAGAAGGCCACAATCTGATGTTTGCAGGTCATGTTAGGAGGTCATGTTAGGAAAGTTGAATTTAACAATATTTCAAGTTGTTTAAAGTATTGTTTCATTCGAGGTAATGTAGTGCCACAAACAAGAGTTAGTGAAACACCCTATAATGTTTGGGTGTGCACAAACTATGACAGTCGTGAAATTGTGACTGGAGAGTGTGGCTGTGTTGCAGTATACAGTGAGTCGTGCAAGCATATTTTCGCACTGTTACATTTTGTTGAAAATAAAGTATCACTGGGACTTAACAAAACTTGCACTTCTAAAAAACAAAAGTGGCAAGAAACTGTTACCAAAAAGGGTAAAGTTCATCAGCCTGTACCCTTAAACTTAGTTAATTTCAAAAGACCTCATCCAGAAAACAACGATCTTCCTATAAAATGTCAGAGAAATATGTTTGATCCTCGTCCACCTCAAGAGCAACATTCAACTATTAACTGGAACGAACTTGTATCAGCATCAGAAGGTAAAGCTTCTGTTCTGTGCTTCAAAGACAGTAATATTGTTTGTGAGTACAGTTATAATGAAGTAACACCAGTGGCAAGCAAACCATTAAATATGAAGGAACTGGTGGTGGGTCAATCGACATCTGATGATTTCTACAAATCATTGAAGGAAAACCGTACTAAAGTACAGATATTAGAAATTGAAGTTTCAACTAGAGGACAAAGTTCGAACAAATCATGGTTAGATTATCGCTACGGTGTTATCACAGCTTCTGTAGCACATGCTGTTCTCGCTAAATATAACCGTTTAAACCCAACACTTCTGCAATAAATAATTTGGTTGCTAAAATATTGGGCTATACACCAGTTGCAAAGTCTGCATCACTTTCATGGGGTATTGAACACGAAGTTTATGCTAGGAAGAGATATACATGACAACAAAAGAGTTTGCATAAAGGTTTTTCTTGCAAAGATGCTGGCCTGAGAATACATCATGAAAAATTTATGCTTGGGGCTAGTGCTATTGGTCTTATTTCCTGTACTTGCTTTGATGGTTTTGATGTTTTGGAAATCAAATGTCCTTATAGTGCTCGAGATAAAAATATGCGTGATTATGCTACATCGCATAACTCTTGCATTAATGCCATGTCTGCTACATCTGGAGTTGTCTATACCTTAAAACCTAGCCATCCTTATTTCACACAAATTCAGCATCAAATGTATGTAACTGGAGCAACTTATGCTGACTTTGTTGTTTATTTACCAGAAGAATCATGCACAATTACAGTGGAAAAAAACAGAATAAATCAGTGCCTCGATTGGAACATTTTTTTAGCACATATATACTTCCAGAGATGTTTAGTGGGGAAATAGCCACCAAATATATATGCAAAGATGTTTTAAATGAAATTGTTGATTATGTTTCAATAAGTGACAGTAATCAGATACAAAAGGAATTAGATCAGCTGCTCTCCTCCCAATCCTGATTAAAATTTTGCCTCAAAAAAATTTTCTCTGCCCATGCCTCAATAAAACGGTTTTTTTTAAAGCCACACATTTAAAAAAAAACATTAATTGGTAAAAAATACAGGTATAGTATATATATATGTCTGATTTTATAAGTAACCTGCATAATGTAAACATACAGCAATAGGCTTAGCCTTTCAAAGGGTGGCACTTGTGCTTAAGTATGCCTTACATACTGTAAGGCATACTTTGCAAAAGTTTTTCCCACAAAATGATGTTTTGCAGAACCACAAAAGTTTCTTTCTGCAAACACTTTCTTCCCTAAAAGTATATATTAAAAGCCCTGTGATGCTTTTAAATTTATTAATTACATAAAAAAACATTTGAAACACACTGTATAATAATGGTACTGGTACGGTTTGCCGTAAAAGCAAAGGAATTCCAGCTTTATGCCATCTATGCCATAAATAACATTTTTTTAAAATGTGTGGCTTTAAAAAAAGCCATTTATGATGGTGTTTGTAAAGCCTAACATTTCTCTGCAAATTACTTGAATATTATTTTACCAAAGGTGGTTGCATATTTAATATTGCCCCAGTTATTGTCCAAATGTGGTCACATAAATCAGTCATTGATATTGGTAAAGTATTACTAAGCATTCTAAATTCCTCACTCTTTCTATGTGGATCCTTGCTCTAGCAACACGTTTACCATGATATACCTCTGATCGAGTAAACTGTTTTTTTGACGAACAAATAGGGGCAAAACACAGGTTACCTGACGTGATAAGAACAAAACAAGCTAGGGAAGATGACGGTGATGTCAAATCAATGCTGACACTAAAATCAAAAGCACTGACAGTATCAGGTGTTATAATTTCTTCTTTTACTTCTTCACTGGCTGGTCCTATAGATGCTTCATTTTTTGTAGGTGTCGATATTTTGCCTAATTTTCGCTTTTTGGATGCACAAGGTAATGCCTGCCTGTCCTTTGGTTGTTTTCTTTTCCTAGCAGGCTCTTCACCATATCCTTTCCAATATAGTGTAGGGTGTTGGCTAACATCAGTGGGTCTTCCATAATCAAAATGGTTTGAGCATATAACACTGTGTTTATTAAAAATAAAATGCTTCCTATTACATGCAAACCCCAATTTAGAATAAAACTTTGGATCAGGACATTTCCAGAATTTTAGCTCAAGACTCCCATCGTATGCAGAGATATGTGGCTTAATTACATATTTTTTCTTATATTTTCGAGCATTATTACAAGCTCCAACAGCACAGCGATCATTAATTCCCATTTCACAAAAATCCATAAACAAGCTCCAAAATGGCTATAATCTTGTAATGTTTTGATTTCTCAGATACCCCAGTCGTCCGGAGATGCATTGCGAAAGCGGGAAATTCAAAATGGTGTCGCTATCGATGAAAAGGTCTATTTCACCTTCATAATATCTATGCATAGATAAAGTTTGAATGCACATCCCTTAACAGGTCTAAAATTACTGATGACAGAAAATGTCCAAATTTGCTATTACTTAAATATGACATCATAATTCATGTAGAATATTAAATCTGAAATTCTTTAAATGTGAATATCTTGAGAACGAAAAGAGCTTTTATACCTCAGGTTCCCTTTAATTAAATACGCTATGGCCAGCAACAACATGTGGCTTCATTTCTATGATGTGAAAAACATGCACAGAAGGAACTTCATAATCTTCATCGATATCTAATTGTGCAATAAGAAATTTGGAACATAAAATCACGCCAAAAATCGTAAAATCTACAGAGCGTAATTGTAAAAGTAACGCCACGTTACTAATTTTTTTTCACAACTAGTTTATGATAATGCATTGTGATGTGATAATGCATTCCACTGAAATTTAACAAACACAGTTCGTGAAACAGTAGGCAATATGTCTGCAGATATAGTGTGGCATCTCTTTGTTTAGCAAATTGTGATTAATTCATCACTATGTTTTTTTGCAAAATCTTCAAGGTCGGAATGGTTGATTATATTCCACACAAGACTGTATTCTTGTTGCAAATTTCGTTGTAGAAGGCGCTGTTGCTCTTACATTGTAAAAGAGATTTGTTGCTGGCTCTAATACTAGGTCAAATACTAATGCTAATACAGTTTAAAGTCAAATGCTAAGAGCAATATATAAGGCCAAATGCTCAGGCCAAAGAGTACAGACAGAGGCTAGGCCAAAGAAAGTGGGTCTCTGAAATGGGTGACTTAAATAAACAAAACTTTAAACAAGAATTCGTTGACAAAGATATGATAACAGATTTACAGAGTACAAAATCTAATCAAGGTTAGTGGGGGAAGAATATGCAGTACATTGCTGATAGTATTACGTCCATCTTGCTAAAATCATGGTATATTAAACTCTATAGAGTTTTTACCTGCCATTGAACACTTTAAAAAACCTACGCGTTATAGTGTTAATGCTAAAGCAGGATTTTTTTTTGAAATTATTTAATGCCCTTCTTTTATATAGTGACATATTCCGTTTATCTAGTATTACTTATCAGCATATCATTCCTCTAAGTTGATTTCACTAAAACAGTATGCATGGCAAGCCTAAGGAACGCAGAAGAAGTGTGCGAAGGTATATCAGGATAACATCCTTAATCACATTTAAGTTTATGACATGGATACAATGCTATCATATTACCTTAGGAATCTCTTTGGAGTCCAGGATTTTAGACACAACTGAACTTCAAACAAGCAAGGAGGAGGAAAATACGACCGGTATACTAAATAAGGGCTTATTACCAAATATGTGTTGTCAAAGTTAATCATTGACCTATTTCAAGGCACATATAACACAATGTTTTTCTTAATTTATGGTTTAAATACTTCAGATTCATCAAAACCAGTTGCTAGTTTTTTAAGGTGGAGGAAAGAGGTTAAGGAATCCGGTAAATTTCCTTCATCATACTTTCTAATCCAAGTACTTCTTATTTAACCATATTCCTGGCATTTAACATTCATATTATAGCTCTGAGCAAAAATGTTACCACAGAAAAGAAATTTTGGAAAGATGCCCAAGTGAGTTATAAAAGTGGCACATGTACAGCCCTCGAAATAGCGGTCGGACATCGGACATTGTCCGACCCAGACGCAAATTTGTCCGACGAAAATCAGTTCTGGCCTGTCATTTTGTCCGGCACGTTTCTGTAGCTACATCTCCCCTATTATAACTTCAAAAATAAAAAATTAAAAGTAATGAGATAATTCAAATATAATCTTGTATCTTTTAATCAATCTTCGTTCCGCATCTCTTTCGTTTTGTTTTCATCTGCCATGTGCCATCATGGAAGTTTCTTAATCATGATCACACATACCACAAATAAAAAATGTGTTGGGCGGCTCCGTTAAAAAACAAAGTAAGGCTGCGCATTTTAATAAGCCAATTAAATAGCAAAAAAATGCCGTCGCTAAAGAAAACTTAAAACATATAAAATAGAATAAGTTTTTAAGTTTGTATTATTATTATTATTATTATTTGTAAACTCATCACAAGCGAATGGGAAATAATATGCTTCGTTTTCAAATTAAAAAAATCTTTATCCACGTGGCTCAAATAAAACTTCAAAATTCATTCAGAAAGTTCAGCAACATTTTAACAAAATTTATACAGAAAAAAAATTATACCGCACGTGGGTTTAGTTTTTAAAATTGTTTGAATGAAAATAACACTTGAGGCATAAAGAAAAAAATCAATTACATGGGACCTGCTATGGTTTCCAATTGTTTTGTCAAATGAAGAAATTATCTACAATTAAATCCATGATATAATAATGTCTGTTCCGCCTGTAAGTGCAGTTTTGCAGACTTGCTTCATCCGTGCTCCGTCGGCGTTTACCTCCACATTAGTTAAGAACCGCATGGCTGGATTTCTTGTGTAAGACCTGGTTACCAACGACGAAGGGGCCAGGCAATAGAGATTCATGTCTACGTAGTTCTTTTAACTAAGTCAGGAGTCGGTGAATTAGCTAGGATGGTCAGGTTGGCTATGAATAGGCTTGCTTATGGATTAAAAGGACAATCAATAATTCTGAGATCTAAAAGTGTCCGACCAAGACGGAAATCTATCGGACGTTTTGTCCGACGAAAGTTCGAAACGAGCTACGGACATGTCCGACCAAGCTGGAGATGTGGCGGACATTTTGTCCGACGAGTCTCCAAAAATTATTTCGAGGGCTGCATGTATGGTGGCTGAGCGTTATCACAATAAATTTTACAAAAAAAAAATTTACTTTTGATATTTCTTTCATTCAAATCGATTCAACTTAATTTGAAATGAAATGAAATGAGATAAAAAAAAACATTGGATAAAAAAAATTAAAATAAAAACAACAAAATGTATTTGAAATCAATTTTTCTTCACTATTGTCAATTACATAAGACAACGCTAAAATTTGAAATTCTATTGTATTTTTCCCGCTGTTGAGAAGAAGTTTTTGTTTCAATATAAATGGATAATTGTAAAATGTTGTTTTGATGTATTACCTTTTCCTTCTCCGCATGTTAAAAATAATAATGGCCGTTAAAACAGAGCTGTGGGGTAGCCTTGTTAAAAGCATGAAGCATAAAAGAGTTAATCAGGGCAAAGGTACAGTAAAAAAATCATCAGGACTTGGACAAAATACTTTGTCTGAGAAGGAGATGATAATACAACAATTGGCAAGCGAGGCTTCTGGTAAAGCGATGAAATGTGAGCATATTGGGCCTCAAGAATTTGTGACTTACCCCTTCGATGAAAAAACGCTCAATAATATTGAAACTGCAGGCTATCATCATTTCAAAGATCGTCTAACACACTCAAATATGGTGTGTGATGTACTTGCTTCCCAAAATGGCCCTTCTTGCACCAAGCTCAGCTATTCATCAAACTTTAAAAAAAATTATGTTCGTTTCGTTAAATGTTAAAGAGGATGATGACATACCATTTTCTGCAAAACAACCAAGAATATCAGACAGAATGTCATTCTCTGTATACAATAAAATCCGACAGAGTACAAAAAGTATGCCGTGCACCACAAACAGATACAATGCTGGTATGGGTAGCAGTAGCAGCAGTGCCAGTGGTAGAATGCATTCATCAACATTCATCAATCAGTAGACAAGCCCCAAAAAGTCTGTCTGTTTTTCAATGCTTAATCTTGGGAAAGTTATTTTGCATTGACTCACTGGCATAGAAATCAGTGAAAATTGAAAAGTTATATATCGAAAAAGAGTCATTCGCACGTGGTGGGTTCCGAGCAGTTTTCAAGGCTAAAAATTATAGTAATACTGCCTGTATGTTATCAAAAGATTTTTACCTGAACATATTCAAATGATGGAGCAAATAAACACTGTGGTCGAGAAAAAGGAAACTGTAGAAACACTCTGTCGTAAGGCTCTGCAAGTGCATTCCCTTGCCAGGAATTTAACATATCAATTCAAAGAGTATATTGTTGGGAAGTCATTTGGACAAACATCTGCGTATAGAGAGGCAAAACTGGGAATATCTGAAAATGGTGAATCTGTCGTAAATGAGGATTTCATCCCTGGGGTCTTTGCCAAGTAATGATGGAATTGCTACAGTAATTGAAGGAGAAGATCTCGATTTTGTAGAAAGAGAGTTTGAAAAGCAGAAGCATAGCTCATTTTTCATTTATAAAATCACACATGGAACTGATATTTCTGGACATTCCAGGAGCTGAATATGTATTGCACGACCCTGAAATAGCAACGAAATCTGGCATGCAAGAGAAAGGAGAATTGCGTTTCTGCATGGGAAATTTATCAGAGGTTGCATGTCGAAACTTCATAAAGAAACATGATTGCAACAAATATTGCAAAGTTGTAAATTTGCAAAATATTGCTGAAAAATAAGTGAAAACACATGCTTTTTTGGTGATCTCCTTTTTTTAATTGTTTCACAAGCTTTTTTGAAAAAAAAACTATGTAATATATTATTCACATGTTGAAAACACGACTACATATATAACTATCAAATGGAAGAAAATAAAAGGGGGTAAACTCTAAATGGCAGATGTATGTTAAATTTGACATATCTCCTTGGTAAAAACATGTGCTTCCCATTTTAACTTTTTGCTGTGTGAATCTCTGAAGAAAAATTTCCCAGTCTTCAATAATTTCTTCTATTTTAGTGTCAACTTATTTGTTTTGTTTTATATATATATATATATTCTGCTTCATTTATTGACTACCTTATTACACGAAAAGAAGTAGTCAACTTAATTAAGCAGGATTAATTATGATACATGAAATTAACGCGAATTTATAAATTTCGGTATTTAAGTGTGTGGTAATTAACGCGAATTTAAAAAAGCAAATATTTCAACGGCATTATATAACGCGAATTTTTAGCCATTAAAAAATCTCTTTTCTCAAAATTAGATGAATTTAAAGCAAAGAAAGAAAAAGGGGTTTAAACTAATCAAATTTTGGTTTCGTTGGCGAGCCTGCTTCAAAGTGTCTGTGATACCAGCTGCCTTCCATCTCGCCTTGATGATGCTGCTCCCCTTGCACTGCTAGTGCTACAGTTTTTGCGCGCTGTGCCAAAAAGACCGGGTCAAAGGACATCAATCAAATGACCACGTGGGTCTCGTGGTCTGTATTTTGTAAATTTCATGCCCATGTTACAAGGTAAAAACAAAATAAAAAATGGAGTGGGTACTGGAAGAACTCATCAAGGAAGAAGTAAAAAATCAGATTGGAAAGCTGGAAGATGATAATCAGCCAGCCAGTCACCAATCTGAATCTTCATCATCATCTGCAAATTCTGCAAGCAAACGTCAAAGGAATGTTTATAGAAGGTTGAACAACTTGATAACTCAAGTAGCACATAAAACGACAGAGAAAGTGGATGTTAAAAATAAAAAGAAAGGTTTGAAAACACAGAAGTTGAAGGTTCAAATCAGATATAGTAGATTTCTTTGTGTTGGTGGACAGGAGGAGGGTACTTGGGAAATTGTGAAGCAGTGTGATGGAGGTGGCCATCATTTTGTATTTTTTGAGGCCAATGAAGAGCAAACATTTGATAAGTTGAAAGAGAAGGCCTTGAAAATATTCTTCAACAGACTTGGACGAAATAGCTACAATGAAGAAGAATCTGATGTAGTAGCTACAATATGTGATAGTTTTGGTGAAGAAATTTTTACCAATAAAAATTTACCAAATTATTTCAAGAGCAATGGCCTCTACCCGTCGAAAACTTACTTTGTACTCAAAACAAGGTCGTATATTGAGGATATTGATGATCAACTGGAACTTTCCTAACTGAAAGTAGCTGAAAAAAGGAAAATTTGTTCTGACTGTAGCCATTCGTATACAGACACTTGTTTCATTTGTGAACAAAACAAAGAAATTTGAAGATTCCTTGAAAGCTGACCAGCCGAAAATTGAAACTGAGAAAATTGAAATTTTATCAGATACTGAAGAAGAAAAGCCTGACCTAATTGGACTACGTAAACGGCGCAGAGAAATATTTGAACATTCCTCTTTTGAAGATGATATACAACAGTTGGGAGAAATATTTGAGAACACAAAATCCCAGACATTCACCATCAGACGACGACATGTATTTTCAGATATGTTGAAGAAAATGAAGTTGTTCTTTGAAAACAAAGATCTAACAAAAATTTCTGTGGAATTTACAAGTTTTGGTATGATTGAAGGTGGTGTTGGTGTGGGCCCAGGAAGAAAATTGTATTTCTCCTGATGATATCAAAGCCATCTTTGTCCCTCACTTCTCAAGTGGTGAGGCAATGAAGGTGGAGGAAGATATTTGGTATAATTGGCACAATTTCATCGACGAAACCGGCCAAAAGAAGACGCAGAGTGTCCTTACCTTCACATTGAATGACGTCGAAGATGGCAAGGTAGATGAATCCATCAAAAAGGCAAAAACCCTCACAATTGAGGACATATTGTCATGTTTCTAACAGGACAATATTGTTTGTCTCTTCCACCACCGAAAGTGGACATTTATTTTGATCATAGCAGTGAGGGAAGAGTGATAGTATCAACATGCGTAATGAAGTTGACATTCCCAGTCACATCTAGATATAATAGCGAAAACTTCAGTAAAAACATAATAGAAGATATCATAAACGGAGAGTGTTATGGAAAAGTTTGAGCTCCATGTTATGCTTTTGATTTCAGCTGTTGATATATGTTATTTATTTACCCAGGCTTTGTATATTGAAATAGTATTTTTTACATATCTTTATGAAGCATTTTAAGCTTCATGTTATGCTTTGGATTTCAGCTGTTGATATTATGTTATTTATTTACCTGGACTTTTTATATTGAAATAGTATTTTTTACATATCTTTATGAAGCATTTTGTTTATTACATCAGTGCAAAAATTGTCCGCTTTATAGAGATGTCCGTTTTATAGAGATTTTGTCAAAAATTTTAGGCAGAATTTTGACTGAAAAAGGTTTTTCACGCTTTACTTTACGAGAATTGTAAATTAAGAGACTATGTATTTGGGCAAAAAGCATTATTCATAACAAAAAATAGACTATGAAATTTCATTGGTGCTGAAAAGCTGTCGAATGGGCAGAAAAACATATAAAAAAAGTATTTGTAAAATGTCTGAAATAGAAAAAATGTAAAAATATTGATGAATATTTTTATGTCGTCATTCTATTTTTATAATGTCCTCTTTATAGGGAGCGTTTATAATGAGAAATAAAAATGTTAAGAATATGTTACAATATCCTCTAGTAGTGCAAAATATATTTTCAAAGCTTGATTTACACTTGAAGGTCTTTCTATCGACAAGCCCCTCATTTGCAAAACAGCGTCTGCAAACTCACAAAACTCTTCGCAATTGTCTGGTCTACTTTGAGCAAAATTAGGATTGTCAAACTCCTCCACATCTGCCAAATCAACCGAAATTTTATACGACTTGGTACCATACAATTGTGGTAAATGATACAATGAATTTGGTCTACCAGTAGGTAGTGATGCACCTTTAGACTTTGCAATGAGATGTCAATTTCAACACTCTTTAAATTCATCCAGTTCTTTTCTTAGTATATGCATGAAACAAAATTGCAGGCATTCTTTCACAACATAGCTTGAGCTATTGACAAAACCAAACAATAAAAGTTCAGAGAAAAATTGTCTCCACCACATTGGACGGTCTTTTGTAAATTGAGACCATAAACTTTCTATGCGTTGATTGGATGGAGATGTACCAATAGCATAACTTGCAAGGCCTGCAAATTCGTCATTATGTTTGGCTCTCAGTGTTATTTGTATAGGCTCGATCAAACTGTTTTCAGTGACATCATCTGACCTGATTTTAGTAGGCACCGCTGCGTTTTCCTTAACTGCCGAGAGAAAGTAGGCTGCAATTATGTTTGGATCTTTGTTGCTTGGAGAAACTTTCATCCAAATTATTATGCGGGAAAATCCGTTAATGCACCTGTGTATCGAGAATCCATATGGCTTAAACTTATCATAGCCATCGATGTGCCACAGAAAGTCTGGACCAGGTACTGAGTATATTCGTCAGCGAAGTCTTTTCTTCTTTTTTGTTGACACTCCTTCTGGGTCCAATTCCCTGACAATTTCCATAACTGTATTACAGTTAACAGCAACACCCATTTTTTCAAGATACTCCATATCTTTCTGTATCCTAAATGAAGCATATAAGTCATTATCAACTGTAACAAAACATAATTATATTGAACTTCCATACAGTTGCATACCCAAATTACTGCCACTGCCAAAAAGCTGTCTTGCTACCTCTGCTCCTATTGCAGCTCTGTCTTCGTTCCGTTTTGAGATACGCCTGCGTAAATTTTTTTCCTTCAATCTTCTTTTAAGTGTTGATATGGCTAACAAACCCAAAATTTCAACATTTGTATATCCATCTAAAGAGTACGACTCGATTAGTTCCTCCATCATGTCTGAACTAAAAGGAGCGCCAGAAACTGCAAAGAAGAGCGCATTAGGTCGTTGAACACCTCGCAATGTGCTAAGAAGAGCTCGCACAGAACCAAGAACACCGCGCACAATGTGAGCCTTCAGGGCCATCGTAAATATAGTTTTTTGCAGGAATCTCATCTGGATTTTTGATGATTGATTTGCAAGTGGTTCGAAATTCTTCCGAAAGATAATAGTTCCATAAGATAGTACTTTTTATAAAGAAGCAATCTTCTTCAGTTCGTTTTCTGTGACAGTGTAACCTCCATATGAAGCATACAGGATGAAAAATATCAGAACAGCAAAGTTCATTGTTATTGTTATTATGAGACTATTTTGTAAGTTCAGAAATGTTGTAATGGCTGCTTACCGCATTATTCTGGGTCATACTTTTCAGGAAAATCATATATATGATTTGGGACTCCATCGGGCATCAATGTGTCTTTTTAATATCGAATTCTATGCGGGTTTCATACTGTGTCTTTAAATTCGTTTAATTGGTTTTGAATGAGTGGAATCATGACATAAGCGAGGATGTTCCTGAAATGTAGCATTAAAATACTAGAATTCTGTATATATGGTAGCTTCATTCTCTCCATTTTCACTTTTGTTCTATTTCTATAATCTTTTTGTATTTGGTTACACTTGGAAAATTAATAGGAATTAACACCCAGGGTTTACCTGTTAGTGTCATTTCCTGGGTCGTAGTGTTGTTTCTTATTTTTGTAAATTGTTATAGTAACTTTGTTACGTTTTTATTGGAAATAAAAATTTGTTTTTTGATTCACCTGACTGCTCGTGGACGGGCCATATATAACCAAGTCGACAGGATCTTCCAGGTCCTCTCAATCTTTGTGTAAAAAGCTATGCGTGACTGCCATTGTCCTAGTCTCAGTACCTGTATCCATTCTCAAGTAGTTTGGAATAACTTTTGACTCGAACAAATACTCAAGGTACTATCAGCTGATGATTTCGGGTTTCGAATTTGAATTCCACTCGCGAAGCCATAATATTTTGCAACTGGCAGTGCTATCAAAAATGTTCAGTTCTGGAATGTTCAGTTCTCGATATCCGAACAGCCTACCAGGACCATCGAGCTCTTCTGGAAGTGCTTGTCAGGCTTCATTCACAGAAACATCTTTGTTGATGTAGTATATGCCAATAAATCTCAGGCGCCTATACAAAGTCATTAAACTCCAATTGTAATAATCTCGTTTTACAGTCTAGTATTTCTCTTCGTTGCAATCCTTGAAGGACATAACGACAAAGATCTGTTTTCAAGGTACTGTCTAATGACACTCAGGTTAGGATGCCCCACTGACCTCAAGTTTGTCTTGCCCTTGGAATAGCGCATTTTGAATAATATTAAAGCACTTTTTAAAGCATCTTAAAGTTGGGCTCCATATCTGAATTTGTGAATTAAAAAAATGTCCATAACTCCTAAAATATAAAAGCTACAGTTTCCAGATTCTGGCTGTATTGATTATTCCCAAATAGCTATCAAAATTGTCTAAAATGTTCAGAGAACCTTTCTATATAGATTTTATAGTAGAGATTACAAAAGCTAATGTGGGTGCTAACCCAGCATAACTTGCTTGTCCTGACGATTCAATCGCACGTCTTCATACTTAATCCGCTGATTTAAAATTGTGCTCCTTATTCAACATTTTAAAAACACTTTTTGATTTTAACATGAACAACACGTTTTCCTTGATATTTAATATGTAAAACTTGTTTGCAATAAAATGACAATTATGACACAGAAAGTCCCGACACTGCGTTCCATATCCAATCCCACTTTAACTGCTAAACCCTAATTTAAATTTATTTTTTAAATCCACAAGCAGGTATAAACTGAGTTTAATGGTATTAGCAACAACATCTAAATGAAGAGCAGGTTACTATTATCCAGGTAAAACGTTAATGCTTGATAATGATTTTATTCATTTGATAGTGGCACAGTGTTTGGGGTTCACTGCTCATGGAGCTTGCTCTGTGACCGTCCCCCACCCCTTTTAAATAGTTGCCCAAACGATTCAACGCTTGGGCAACAAACAATCACATGAATGCTACTCTTCATGGCAAGGCCTTAAATTACTTGTAGTATAAATCTTGTGAAGATAAATGTAAACAGTTAATAACACTTGGCCCACAAGGGAATAAAAAAGATAAAATGAATGAACAATAAAACCCAAGTAATTAACCACTGATGGGGACAAATTCTATGCCTAGGTGTGCTGCTGACATAAAATTAAATGACAGAAACTACAGCAACTCATAACTCACCTGTCTAATTTTACTGACTGGGTCTGATGTCTTAACAAATTCTAATAAATTTAAATTGTAAAGGTAACCTGGAAAAAGTAGCCCATCTCCATTTTCATAACCAACATATTCTTGAAGTTTATTTAAAATGGTTTTTTCCATCATAACATATAATGGTGCCATCTCGTAGGTATACCTTAAATTCACAAAATAATAATTATTATTATAATCCTTATGAGTTGGACCCTCCATAAATGTTATTTACCTGAAATTTAGTACATAAGCGTATTTGATCTATTATACTTCAGGATCACTAATATTTCTGCCTTTTTTGCATGGGTTTAAAGAATAATTCCGCCTCCCCAATAATCTGATGAGTATAGGTTCTTAAAACAATTTTGAATGCATGAACATCTTGTTCATTTAAAAACTTTGAAAAGTTGAACACTTATCACAAGACACTTGTAAACTTAATACAGCAAAAATGTCATGTTTTAACCATGTGCATCATAATTGTGTCCTTTTTAAAAACTTCCTTTATTTCTTTCATTAAAAATACTAATACTAATCATGAATTAAAAAATGATCCTGTCTCTCTAATATTTCCAAATGTGAGATTGTTAATTAATCTTTTTAAATATTTATTAAATTACCCTAGAATAAAATGCCAAAAATTCTTGACCTTCTCTTTCTTTCAAAATAATGAAGTCATGTGACTCCGATGAGTAGAAACTACAAGATTTTAGACCTTACTTCTTTTATGCAGTTGATGATCTTAGAGGGAGGAGGAACTGTGAGGCTCTAAGTAGGATGAATAGGTCCTGAAATAGCTTAAAAACCTAATAAAATATTTATTTTCAGTGAGTACAAGTTCAATTGGCCTACCTTCTTGTTGATATGCATCCACATTAATGTAGTTTCAATTTGTTTAAATTAAGATAACATATTTTTCAATTGCACAGAGTTTATTTTTAAAAAGATTATTTGAATTATGTGACATGATTTTTTAAATTTTGCTATCTTTTAAATCTAAAATTCAAAACAATAGAGCATTTGTAAAATGATCCAATTGGAATTTTGTAAAGATCATTATTTAATAGGTAGTTGTGTTTGTGCCTGTGTCGTCCCATGTAGCGTCATAAATGTTAATTATTAATGTATACTGTTTTAGTTGTGCATATTAGTGATGCATGTCGTGTTGTACTGTTTATCTGTTAATCATGTGTAAACATTTTTGTATATATTTACTGTACTCATATTGTAAGTATCTGTAACTATGTAAATTTGAAGGAGAACAGTTTACATCAAATAAAAGTGAGACAACCATTACAACTTAAAGTATTCTTTTAAAACAAAATTAGTGCAGCTACAATTTGAATAGCCAAACTTAGGTAATTATGTGAAGTTATTACGAAGTTACATAAGTAATACAGTTTTGTTAGCATCTGGCGAAGCCATTAAGACCCATGTGTCAATGATCAACGCAGAAAAATGAACAGCCATAAGCACGGAGCTTAGCAGACATGAAGAAGTTAGATGAAGTGTATTATGACATTGACCCGTATTATTACAATACTTACACATACTGTTTAAAAGGTTTGGACATTTTTGTTAAAAGATTAGACTGGGAAAAAAGCAAGATATACATTAGGTTGGAAAAACGTCTTACTGGTCTGTTTTAAAGTTAGCTAAACCCTGTAATTTAAGCACTTATCAATTCATAGATAAAAATTAGCTTTCTTGAATGATTGATTGAGTTTGAGTCTGGGTCAGACAATGTCTGGTTATCATTTTCAGGGCTGCCGTTGGGGTTGCAGTTGGAACTTATTAAACAGTGGGAATGATCAACATGGTGACTTAATTCTTCATTAAATTTATGACCCAAGACATTGTTTACCTAAACGTTTTTTTATTACAAGAAACATGCATACAAGAAACATAGGCTCAAATTGGCAAAAAAACTAAGAAACATATTTAAGAAACATGGGCAGGCTCAGAAAGGCAAGAAACAATTTTTTTCTAAGACATTCTTCTCCAAGAACCAAAAACTAAACAGAAAGCACTGAAAGTCAAACAAATCAAAAATATTTCCATCATCTGCACCCTCTTCTACCAGCATATCGTTCTCTTCATGTTTTTGAAGCAATTGAGAATAAGAAACAAATAAGAAACAGTTGAGGCTTATTTCTCAAAAAAACTAAGAAACATTAAGCCTAAGGCCAAATGCATCTTTCTTGTAAAAAAAACGTGTATTTTAACCCTTGATTAAAAAAGAAAATAAAGCAGACAAATGTAATGTAAAATGCACCTACATTGATGTATTGGTAGTATTAGCAATCCATTGTCCCATTAAACAATTGACATCTACACCAGCCCAAAGCTGATTGTAAAAACGAGGATGAGCTACAAAAAAAATATCCAACATAATTTTACTTGTAAGTCACACATCGCAGGTCTCCCGTTATTTTTCAATGTCGTACATACTAAAAAGGGTAACACCCTAGAACAAGCTAGAACAACCTGGAACGATCTAGAACAACCTAGAACAACCTGAGAACAAGCTAGAACAACCTGAGAACAAGCTAGAACAAGCTAGAACAACCTAAGAACAACCTAGAACAATCTAAGAAATATAACAACCAAAAATATAAGACTATCTCTGTATCGATTCTGTAAATAAATCTGGGTTTCTAACAAGAATATTTCCACCATTTTTCCCGCTCGCCAAGTTATGGGGGATTCCCTTAGTTTAGTACAACAACAGCATTAACCGTCCCGGTATTTTTACCCCTAAAGTCCAATATCAGCATTTAGCTAGAACAATAGCTAGTTATTGCATTTCTTTATTATATTGAATTTTACCATTTTATGTGAACCCCCGGCCTTACGACGATACAGTTCGCTGCATCAAGGAAATCGACTTCTTTCAGTCTCGACACATTCGAAATGTTTGAAATGAATGGAAAGAACGAAAAATATTATATTTTTTTCTTCATTCAAATCAGTTTTCAGAACACAGAGCGTTTACGCTATTCCGCACAGAATTCTCATTTCATTCGCTGCCGGTTCTCCGGTTGTTCTCTTCGTTTACTGTCAGCTCTCTGATTGTTCTGTGAAACTGGTGGTTATACCTGGTTTTGTCTATGGGTAAAAAAACCTACAAAAACGCCTGTCGTTTAAAAACAACAACAATGAATGGAAACCAGGTCACTCATTTTGTAGCGAGATGTCGAAAACACACATTCGATACCCATTTCATTACTAAGCATCCAAGAAGGTTTTTTAAAACAGTTTTAGTTAAATGGCGTCTTCTGATGATGAAGATTTGAAGCACGTATCATCAACCAAAAGCAAATCTCTGGCCACGTTGCTATTACGACTATTCCTCGTCATTAGTGACCCTGTCATTCCAGGCTATTAATCGCTACCTTCTGGCTCCTCAAAACTTAGGAGATCGTTTAAATTTCTCGTCGAAGAGCTATGTACAGGAGCCAAACTTTAAAGGTAGATAATTAACTTTGTTGTCTACCTCGACGGTCCAACTGATGTATCTTTTCGTTATTCATTCAGCAGATGTTACAATCACGGCGCTTCTTATGCTTGAATTTTTTTTATCCCCTATTTAACTCTATCAGCATGATCTTTTAGCATGTTTTCAGATAGGTCTTGCTTGTCCTTAGTTTATTCCAGTTTGTTCCAGGTTGTTCTTAGGTTGTCTTAGCTTGTTCTAGCTTGTTCCAGGTTGTTCTTAGGTTGTTCTAGGTTGTTCTAGGTTGTTCTTAGGTTGTTCCAGATTGTTCCAGGTTGTTCTAGCTTGTTCTAGGGTGTTACTCTTTTTAGTATGTACGTTTTTAATGTAGGAAAATTTTCATACTTAAAAATTTATTCATATAAGCTCCCAGCGCTTAAATTAAATATTTGACCACTGCCGGTCATACTGACCGTCAGAGATCCAAAATGGCCGGTCAAATTGAATTTTTCGGCGGTCAAAAATATATGTGATTCCTTGCGTAACGGTTTCAATCACAAAATTTGATATTTATTCCACTCTGACGTTTTAAATTATTCTTATGCCTCCCTGATGAAGTACAAGTCCCATTGACCTACCTTCCCGTTGGTGTACTTCGTTAAGTGAATACACAATGAACGATAATTAGTCAACTTTGCTTCCCTCGCGCTCATAAAAGCAAGCTGCCTGGGAACTAGGTTGCAGATGTTATTCACGAACTAAAGGTCAGGGTGGGAATTAAAAATGTTTCTGAGTTGATATAAAAAAAATAAACGATTAAGAGAAAAAACTATTTAAAACAGCATTACTAATAAAAGAATATACAGGAATAAAATGTTTTTTTAACAACTAAAATCTACTCGTCACTGTCCTCTTCCGATTCAGTGTCACTGTGATCGACTAGTTTACTGGCTTTTTCCTTCAAAGGTCTTTTCTTGTACTCTTTTCGCTTTTGTTGATATGGCCTGCGTATTTTACCCCCTTCGAACCACAGTTTCATCGCTGGAATGGGATCAAAATCTCGTAGAGGGGGACCTTCCATACAAATTCTGAGCAGACTGCTTAAACGCGATTTTTTTATCGAACATCATGAATCGGTCTTCACTCTATTCATGAAAGAGAATAATCTTTCAACCTTTGCATTAGATACAGGTAAGGAAAAAAGTAACTCAGCTAACAACAATAACAATTCCCAATTTTTTTCTGACCAGAACTAAATAGTTGACGGCACACAATATGGTGATTTTTGGATAGGTCGAGGTATTTTGTGGCATATTCAAGAATACCATACAATTGGTTGCGTAAATCGGAGACACTTCCAATTAAACCAGCTCTTTTAAGTGGGGTTTCATAAAAATCAAATATCTCTTCGATGGCTTTGTCCCCAAATTCTTCATCATCTCGACTCCGCATCCATCGTTTAGTATTTAGAATTGTTGGAGCATGTTTACTGGCGATGGAGTTTTCTTTATCAATCTGTGTCTCGATGGCCTCTGCAATTACCGCCGTCCACTCGTTTTTACAATTTTCGACAACGCTTTTCGCTCTTTCAAAATCTTTTAACACAACGTCTTGAAACATAAATCCACCATTTGATTCTTCTACTTGTGCCAAAAATCTTTGAATTGTAGGAAGATCTGTATTTTGTATACCAGCCTTTAAATTTCGCTCTTTCCAACGATGGGTAAAATTTGTCTTCTGCAAGGTTACCAAGATGTTGCATATATATGCCGTACTTGTCAATTATAATTTCAAGTGCGCGGACTTTGTGTGCTATCCATCTGGTTCCTACAAAAATAAAATAAATTAATTTCAAACTAATCGCCTATCATACAGAACATAATTTAAAATTCTGTGAAACGTTAGAACAACATTGATATTATTATTATACACGTAAAAACTCACCAGAAGCCTCCTTCCATGAATTGCATATCCTCCTCGTATACTGCAACAAGCTCTTTTAGTTGGCGTAATTTCTTAGGAGACATTTTATACAAATAATACATGCGTAGAATCAATTCGACTACATCCGTGAATAATCTTTCAAGGCCAATTCCAAACGATGGGCTACGCACCAGCCGAATGTCAACCATGGGTTTTCCCATTGCAAAATTGTTTTTACACCGTCCTTTTTCCACTGTTTACAGACGCCCCATCGGAACCGAAACCGACCAATCATCGAAGCCAATACCCTCAAGTGACTGCCCCATTGCATTAACAATTCCATGTGAGTCAGCCGTAACAAGATCAGCAAGATTCAAGTACGAAGTCTCTATTTTAATTTTGTCGCTATTAGGAGGAGTTGGATCAAGCGTAGCCACAAAAAAAGCTTCTTTTTCAACTACGCTGGCATCGGTGGATCCATCCGAAAGAGTGCTGTAAAACTTTGATTTTTTTAACTTATGCTGTAAATCTTCAGCTATGCTTTCAGCAATGTAATCGATTATTACGCCACCGGAACTGTCATTACGATAAGCTTCACCAAGTTCGACACCATATTTTTCTTCCAACGACAGTATGGCTTTATACTTACTTATCGGAAGTTCTTCCTTAACAACAAAGTAAGCTGTTTCAAATTTTTTCTTAGTAATTTCAAAAAAAAATTTATTGAGAGTGTTGAAACCTTCTATTAGTGAGGATTGTTTATTTAAGTGAAGCAGTGGTTCTAATATCTTGCTCCGTTCTTTTGAGGAATGACCTTGTTGTTTCAAAAACTGATGGTATGCTTCTTTGTGTGGATCACTTTTAGCATGTTCCAGTGCAGCAGCGTGTTGCAATCGTTTGCAGCCATCTCATGACCACGCAAAATTAAACCCTTGGATAGAACGAATGCGATCTTCATATGTTTTACAAACAGAACACAATAAAGATGACACATATTTTTTATTTTCTGTTTCCGTTTCAAGCACCAACCAATTTTCAGCGTCATAAATTTGTAAGGTAGTGGACTTCCAATTTTCTGCTGTAATTAACTGCAGTTTTCTTTTCGTGGTTGTTTTTCTTATCTCCTTACATTCTTTTTGATTTTTCTTGCTATTATTTCCACAGCCAAAAAACGAACTAATGCTTGTTTGTTGCTTTTTTGCAGGGACATCATCAACATCAATCACACAATCAGAGTTTGTTCTTTTCTCAGCCATATTAATTTTAAAGTGTTATGCTTGTTCACAAGATTTAGGGCGAATGAAATAGAGAAATTTAGCGTCACACTATCAACTTTATTAATTGTATCAATTTTATAAAAAAAAGTTATTTTTGGATTTTTCACAAATACATGTGGATAAATAATGAATACCTGAGAGAGACTCATTCCAATATTTAAAAGAACACCGATGTTATATTTTTTTCTTCTTCACAAGCTTAACACGTGGTGTAGCAATATTTGATCTACCGAAAATGTCCAGTTTTTTGTGCATGTTAAAGTTGTTGATGTCCTGCGTGGTTGAGCATGATGAATACTCAAGTCTTTTTATCGCACCTGAGGCCTGGTTTGGGAACGGACTCTATACAAAAAAGTTATATGGCTACGATGGGTTGACAAAATAAAACAAACGAATAAATTAAGGATGTTTGTCGTTCTTCCATACCTAAAATAAAAAAATAAAAAAACCCAAGAGATTTTATTATACATATCAGGTTCCATCCAGTTGTAAGAAAATTAAAAAGCCTGGGGACGAGGTTAATACTTTCTCTATATCAAAAATAAATAAACAAACGGCCAATGGCGAAGCCTTTTATTTGTAGTCAAAATGGTAGAATTTTAGCTAGCTAGCTACACTAAAACAAAAGACGAAAAATCTATATAAAAAAATGTGTATGAATCAATGGTAAATAAATGTGAAGCGAGATATTTAGATTATTATCTATTCTTAATAGTAGATAAATAATATTTTTTTTGCGAAGCAAGGAATCGATCGCCAGTCAGTCTGACCGCTCGTAACGTGATCCTGACGGTCAATTAACAAAATTTGGCTGACCGACCGTTATTTTAAGCGCTGAGCTCCACTCAAATTAATGATTTTCATCCACTAGAATTAATGACTTCAATAGCACAAAACAATTAATATGCCTTAAGTTAAAAAAAGTCCTATCAATTTCCAACATTAACATCCGTACGAATGATTTTTGTTTTAAAAGAAATAATCAATATGGATATACTCACATAGCTGAGCAACAAAACGAAAAGTTTAACATACTAGCAACAGGTGTGTGCATGCTTTTTTGTTTTTTAGTGAAAAGGATTGGTTTGAAGAAACAGGTTGTGAATTTGACTGATATATAACCTTCCTCACTGGCACTCACGTAAATATTGATAAAAAACAACAACAATTTTTTCTCCAATTCTATGCTAGAAGTACTATCATTACTTTGTGTAACACATAAATCTACAGCTATTTTAAGGGGCGGTGGCTGTTCACAGAGCAAACTCCATGAGTAGTGGACCCCAAATACTGCACCACTATCAAATCATTAAAGTCATTATCAAGCATTAACTCGTTACCCTGGGTAATAGTAACCTGTCTTCTTTTAGTTGTTGTAACTAATACTACTAAACTTAGCTTCTATCTGCTTGTGGCTTTAAAAATTAAATATGAATTATATCTTTTTTAAAAAGAAGAAAAATTAAATTTTAATATGTTTGGATAAATTGTTTTTTCTTCTTGTTATTTATTCGGAAATACCCTTGAGCATTTCTACCTGTCAAGGTGAAAATCCAAACTAAATTCATGCGCAAAGACTTCTTAATCAATGTAGTCTTTTCTTAACATTAAAAAATAAGTATAACGGAGGAGGGTGTTACGACAAGAATACAGGGACGTGTTTTTTGTAACAAAGTATATTAAAAAAACAAGGACAAAATCTATTTAACAAGAATGGTTTTTTACGCAGTCAATATACTATTCTGCAATATTAATTAGAATTATCATAACGGAGGAATGTGATACGACATAAAGTCTAGAATTTGGCAGGTAACATAGCAGTAGTATTGAGGAAATAATAAAGTGAGAATTGACTAGCTACCCTGTTCTAAATTAATTTTTCATATGTAAATTATCTTTTCATAGTATGCCTAAAATAAGATTAAAAAATAATAAATGCAAGGTAAATGAAGAAATTATGCTAGCCAAACATTTTATACGATTTTGCGTGTGCTGATCGCACGCCTTAGCCGTTTTGCTGTGCATGGCCGTGTGCGCGTTTGATCGGATACCTCTCATGACAGGGCCTGGAAAGCTATATCTGGAGTCACACAAAGTTTTAACAAAAACTGGAAAAATCACTGGGAATTACTCGTGCAAATTTTTCAGGTCTTGTCAAAGTACCATTCATTCATTCGTATGAATAAATTTATGTAGCAAATTCTGGTCGGCTATTAACCCATTAATTAATTAATTCATTCAATTATTTATTCATTCGGATAAACAAATTCGTGTAGCAAATTCTGGTCTTTCTACGAATACTACAATGTCAAACGCTCCAGAGCTGAAATCATTAGTCCCTTATAGCAAGGTATCCGTTCAGTCAGCTAGACTCTCTTCCAATGTACACCTTTACATTGTGTCTGCTTCATCCTGTAAGAAAAAGTTCTATTCATCCAGCTTCTTGTTTTTGAGACTTTATGAAATTCAATATTTTAAATCTTCTGCAAATGGCAGGGTTGGGATCCATCAAAATTGAAAATATGTATTGCTATATTGATGAAAAACGCTCAAAAAATATTGAAAAGTACCTAAAAATATTAATAAAATGCTATATTTTCGTCACAATTTTTACTCTATGCCAAAATAAATGATAAACAAAAAACCTATGTGGCTTCAACCAAGATCTGTTTTTCCTCCATGATTGCTGAAATTTCACCTTGCCCATTTTAATTATATATTTGCATTAGTTTGTTTCTTTATTATGCTATCTAAAAATATCAAATATATAATTATTTTTGTGAAACATCAAAAGTAGTAATATTAATTAAGACATAAAATCAAAGAATTTTAACCACCATTGATGAAATAGCTGAAATAGTAAGTATGCCAGAAAAAATGAATTAAACTAATACTTGTTCAATGATATCAACAGTTGAAAAAATATTGATAATATTGCTAATAGCCAAAAATATTGAAAATATTGAAAATATTGATGGATCCCAACCCTGAAATGGTGTCCCTCTAAGTAGCACTTATTCTTCTTTCCTATTTCTTTTAGAACACCCAACATTCTTGCACTTAGTGGTCTTTTCCTGATATTTCACTCAACAATTTGCAAAACTATGGGCCCATTTTTTTTGTACCTTCGAAAATCTGTGTCTGAAAAAATCAAAACACAGCCAACTGACAGTGTCGCCATTTTCTGCCATTATGAAGTTTTAAAATTATGAATAAAATAAAAACCGTATTATTAAGCCCTGTAAAAATGTAAACAAATATGGCTACCAAGTAAAATAGAAAAACAATTTCTTTGCTGTGTTATTATTTAGAGGAAAACAACGTAAAGGAAAAAATCATTAATATTACTTTTGGGATTTTCAGCTTTTTAGCAATATCCATCATAGCTAATTGTCTCCAATTCAAAATCCATTTCTGACAGTGGAGGCTTGTTAAGCACGTTTTTGTTTTGTTTCTCGGCCGTCCTGTCTGTTTACATTTTGGTACAAATAAATTATGTTGTCATATGAATCACATAATAATTAAAATGGCAGCACTGCCAGCAACTGTGGTCTGACTGTAAAAGGTAGGAAATTCTACTCTATGTGTGTGCTATCAGTACCGATACCTTCCCTCCTGACCAGTGGCAATATTATCTGACTGTCAGTACCACATACTTTTGAAAAAACAGAGAACATTATTTTTTGTGGATACAGAAGGTACTGGAGTCATAATTTGACATGAAAAAATGGGCCGTATATACTACTAACTACAACTTTACAACTGCAAAATACCAAATTAAACAAGATCTCACACTAAAAACAACCTAGCCTTAATTACAGTAAGGTAGGTAATAAAATAGTGCAAGGCCACAATGAACTGATTTTGTGTTTACAGCTTGTGTTCATTGTATTTTTTAAAGTTGTTTTAAATTTTCATCAACACAATGTTAAATAAATGTAAAAGAATTGCAAGAAATCCAAAAAATCATATATATATACAAACTGCATCTGTGTTTTAAAAATAAGTTTAAATTGTTTAATTTTAAGTAAAATAGTTTTAATTTCATTTATCAATACTAGTTACTCAGTACTACCCTATTTAGTTATAAAATTAATTTTACAAATGTAAAACATCGCTGCATTTAGTTTCCTGAAACTACACTACTTTGAACATTGTAATGTTCAGAGTAGTGTAGTTTCAAAGCAAAGAATTAAACAGGTTGCTTAATAAGGAAACTACATGCAGCAGCATTTTAAAAACACATACCTGTTTTCACAACATAATGTAAAATATTTTCCACTTGTTCCAAAATTCCACCCAAAGATGTACCATATTCAGGTAAAGTAAAATTAAAACATGCTTTTATTTCTTCTGGAGTTACAAAATTTATAATTTTGGAATTTCGATCATTGGAAATAGCAAGAAACTGAACAAGTTTTTTCGCCACATCAGTGACAAATTTTTCAGTCACCTCTTTCTTGTCCGCATATGGTAGTAGATCTATAAATGAAAAGAGTGGATCGTCAATAGGAATCTTAATAGTTACACACTACAGTATTCAGCTTTTGCGTTAGAGGACCAGTCGTGTTCCAAATTCACAACAACACAATTTTTACAATCACATCTTTTAAGCAAAAGATGTGACATTGTTCTGGTAAATATTTGTTAAAGGGATTCCTGTACTGAAAATTACACTTTATATGTTGTGGAGAATAAATAAAGGGGTGGTGGTGGTTATCTGGAGGAGTGATGGTTGCTAACAAAAAGCAAAACGAGGAGAAGGGTGTGCCTGAGTAGCAAAGATTTAAATAAAGTGAGATTAGTGTACACCTACACGCTTTATAAGAATATGATTTATAAGGATACTAGTATATAGTTGCAACTACTTGCCGCCCCTTGTTTACCGTGATACGACAGTTGTTCTTTCAAAGCTGCACATATGCCCCAACACCAACCTTGATCCCAGAGCTGGTTTTCTCTTTTATATCGGTAAAACCTGGGGTCGAGGTTGCACCAACACATGAAGTGCACAATGAAAGGATACGCAGTGCGTTTAATCTGATCACGTGTGCACATCCTACCTCCGCAAGCTTCTATGCCAGGTTAAAATCTGCAAGTTACACGCACATTCGATTTTGCTTCTAGTGGGGTTTTTTAAGAGCAGCAAACAGTCCATAATTATTAGAATTCGGAAAGAATAAAACAAAATATTTCCAGTTAAGTTTTTTAAAGAATTATTTTGCACAGTATTATTATATACAGTGGAATACGACTGAATTTCTTGCTACATTCTACCTAGCTATAAATTGGATTATATTTATACCATTTTGCATGCACAATTGATAGTTTCAAAATGTTTAAAATGCAGTTTGTGTAGCAATTAAAATAAAATTTTATAAATATTTATTTAAAAAAGGAATTAAAAAATCACAATCAAAAAATAAGATTTTAGGACAAATAACATTTTGTTCATGCATAAAAAATGTAAATGTAAAATCTATAGATATATGCATCAGTTCATGTCAACGGTGGCAAGTTTTTCTGCAATTTTAAGCCCAAAAACATTGTGCTTTACTGTTCGTAACGTATCAGAAGGAATTTTCTTTTAATCATTTACGTACGTCCTTTATTTTTCCAGTTAGGATCTCCATCAAATTTGTATTTTTTTCGTCCCAGGCCTCTTAATTTTTTGCTGACGACCCCATAACTTGGGATCTGCATGTCGCTTTGCAATCAAATTTTGTGAGTAAACATATAGGGCCTATACAAGCTTACCCAGAAAATTTTATTGCAAACCAAGTTGCAGATCCAGAGTTATTGGGTCATTGGAAAAAATCGGCCTGAGACGAGCAAACGAGTGTCACTTTGATCGAAAATTTTATGTTAATCAATACACCTTTATAATATCTATGTATTAATAAAGTTTGAATGCACATCCCTTAACAGGTCTAAAGTTACTGATGACAGAAAATGTCAAAGTTTGCTATTACTTAAATATGACATCATAATTTAAGCAACATAATTAAATCTGAAATTCTTTAAATGTGAATATCTTGAGAACGAAATGAGCTTTTTAAAAAATTTAAAGAGACTTGTTAACCAACTTTTTAATCTCTATAAGATAAGCCCAACATCATTTTATACCTCAGGTTCCCTTTAATGATTATTAATTATAACATGTTACTTGAAAAATGAACAATTGGTAAATATGGAAAGTGTAAGGTGTCAAAGTTGAAATAAGCAACACATTTTTTGCAAGCAAGATACGTAAAAACACTGCATTAATTTTCTAAAGCGTAGATATGCAAGCCCCTTGGAAGACCCCCTTCCCCTTGTACACTTTGATACGCTTTTAGACTGCCTCTCTGCCTCCTTTTTCTTTGAGCATGCTAGCTACATTACTTTTTGTGAATGACCCCATAAACCTTTGTTGTTGCAAAGCTAAATTCACTGTGAAAAATTTACTGGCACAAATGGATGTTTGTCATGGTGGGTGGTTTTGTGAAGAACGCTAGGAGCAACTTTAGAATTTGTACAGAAAAATCTTGGTTATCATATAAAAGCTGCAATGCAGATACGCACTTTTAAAAGAACGGAAATTTCCAAGTGTACTTGGTGAGTGAGTGCGTTGCAGGGTTGCAGTTATTTTATTAAATTTTTTGTGTACATTATCTAAGGTTTAACCGAACGTCAATTGGACGTTTGGAAAAATATGAGTGCTCTCTCTTTCCCAAATCCAAAATTACAAAATTTTTTTGCACAGCTGAAATTGAGGGGTGACTACTTTACAGGACTTTGCGGAACTTCACAGAAAGAAAAACAATTAAAATACTGGATAGTTTACATACATTACATAGACATATAGCTATAGCTACCTCCAGGGTGGCTAGGCTTAGCAGTGTTCAAATGATGAGTTTCAGTATGGAAATTGATCTAGCTAGCTATGAACATTATCAACAAAGTATTTTTTACAGCTAGCTATGTAATGCAAGAATGCATAAAGTTGTCATCATTAAAAGATTCTTCCAGATCACTGTCATCATCGCATCAGTGTCAGTTACACAGTGGTACTCACTCAAACCTTTCTCACATTCGCCGCCATGACAGTTTGATAACACAAACCTAGCTATTAAGTACAGCTTCACAATTAATTATTCTGAAGTTCTATTAGTTTATTTTAAAGTTTGTGCTACTTCGAAGAAAGAGGAAAGGGAAACAAACAAATCCGCTATTTCCATTACTGTTTGTGGGCAAGATGCTTATACAAGGAGGAGATAGGCCTAAGTGAGTCGCAATATGCATATCCGCAGAGTGTACTGGAATTTTTACGAGAAGTGGCACCAGGTGATATCGTAGGGGAAATACGGGATGATGCGTATAAAGTAACGATGAAAGAATTCTGTGAGAGTATAGATATCCCTTTACTACAACAAACGTTATAAGATATGTAAATATATACAAAATAAAAAGCATTAAAAAATATTTATTTATGTTCGTTAGGGTGGAAACCTTGGGGTTGATAATGAACACCTTCACTTTTTTGGAAGGCATCCTGTCTCTTTACTTCTCGATATTTTCTTTTTCTCCTTCCTACTTTGGTCTCCTCGCGAACAGAACTATCTCCACTTTCAATGCGCTCCTTGTCAATTTGTTGCCATTGAATGAGCGATGACGAGTGAGGTCTAATTCCAGCTGATTCAAAAAGTTTAGGTAGGGTATATTTTAATCCTGAATTATAAATGTAAACGCTCAAGCTCAATGCAAGAGATATCTCCATCAGTGAGTTGTACTGAACTTTGGGACAAATGTTCCAGAGAACACTGTTGAAGTACTCGTTAGCGTTTTGATTAGTCACATTCTTACACCCTTCCAAAAAAATTACATTGGCTAATCTATTGAAAATAGGTGTGATACATTTTACAATGGCTTCTGAAAACGGCCATTTCACAGGTTTATAATTGTTTGACCCGGTCGCAATGTCTCTTTGATAACTGCACCAGCTGTTATCACCCTTGGGACAGTTTTCATGTTGCGGTTTTTCTAATGTACTTGAGTAATGCTTTAAATTTGCCCAAGTTTCACGTGACATTTTTTCTACATCTCCTTTGCTATTCCTTATCGTGCGGCCGTAAAAAAATTGCATAGCATCGATTTGTGCGATTGTAAGGCGTCCCTTACCACTTATGCCTTTACCGTCATCCAATTTTTTCCCCTTCATATCCTTGACCAGTTTTCACAAATTCGTACCCATTCTTTTCGTAACGTGGTTAACACACTCTTCTTTTTTAGCGAAATAGGACGCCCCATACGGCCTTTTTCTGTCCACATTTGAATAAGCACTGCTATCTCCATCCCCAATAAACAGATTGTATCGGATACCGAAGTTTTCAATTAAACGTTGGTAAAGTTGTAGCACACCGTCCGATTCCATTTTCTAAAAAAAATATGAAAATATTTATTAAAAAACTGAACACACTATACGAATGATGTATGTAATAAGATGTATGTAATAAGAAGTAATTAAATAGCACCTGTGGACTTTCAAAATGATTTTTGAAACAATTTGGTTCATGATCAATGTACCAATCTAAATAGTGGATTTGTTCTATCAGGCCGTTCTCTCTTTTCTCAGCCATACAATTACACTGTTTGCATGTTCTTGATTTGAGTGTCACATCTATAATACTTGGGAAGAACAGTCTGCGATCGCTGACACTACACCATTGTTAGCAGTCCAGCCACGACTGCTCCAAGTTCTGTCAAAACTTGCAGCAATGTCAGTAATGTTATCTGTACAGCCGTACTCTTGCTTTGTTAAATCTATCGCCCTGTCAGCTGCCATTTTTAAATTTTTGTCCCTCAACTCAAGGGCTTTACTCTCCCAGAACTGAACGTGTTCCACATAACATAGTTTGCTAACGGGCGTTGAGAGGCCCAACAAACTTGTGATTTTCATCAAACATCGGCGTCCTTTACCAGCCAGGCGACTACTAAGTACACTTTTCCGATTTAAATCAAAAACTTTTCCGGATTTGGGAGTACTGAAAAACTCTTCTTTCGCGTCACATTCTTCGTTTTTACATTTTATGGCAAACCTCGTTCCCAGACCTGCCCTAAATTGTTCTTGATCAAGTAAATTTATATCGCTATGACATACTTTGCATATACATAATCTTTGTAAACATTCAGTTAAATTCGAGGTATCTATAATCCAGTTGCACAGGGAATCGGCGAGGTATGATTCTTCAGAGTCGTATTCGCTATCGCTGGATAAAATATCCATTATTTTCTTTCGACTTACACACTTTTGTTCAATTTGCAGGTTTATTTTTTATTTTCAATCTTCGCTTAGCTGGAGAGTGGAAACACTTTTTTCTAATTTTTATTCTTTTTTTTGAAGGAGCAAAAGCTTTATGACGATAAGTAGACATTTTTTTAATATTTTATATAGCTTGATGTTGTTAGTTTTGCTCGCTTGTAAAATGAAACTTTTTTCCGAAAAAGCATAAATGAAAGTCAAAGTGAAAAGTGATTTTTAATTGGTCGGATAAAAACAAAGAATCATTAAAAGAAAAGCGATACAAGAAATTCAATGGTATCGTTTTTTACAACGTCGGTTGTGATTACATCATTGTTACAAAATATTCTCATATCACAGTTTATTCCCAAGGTGATAAACATAAACATTTACACTTATATTTGATCTTTTTAGCACGTTCAGCTGGAAGACTAATGATGAAGATTGCGTTTGTTGTAGAAAAGTCGCATTTCTATCCTATTTTATAAAAAAATAATTTCACCATTAAAAAGTTCACTTTTTTTTTTATAAAAGGGCTTAAAAAAAAAATTGCAAAAAAAACTATTTTGTTCCCTTACTCGCACCTTAAATTTGCAAAACTTATTGGCTACATCTAGCCTGTTTTAACGTCTAAGATTTTTATTGTGTCCTAATAGCAAATGACCAGAGTCATTTAATAGGCTTCAAAACCTAGCATGATTTGTGGTCACAGGCCAAGTAGCATACAACACTTTGTTTTTTTCAAGTGTGAATTAAACAACAGAATGTATTGCAGGCTTGGACAGGAATGACGTGCGATCGCACGCGCACGCCTCTGCACACGCCATTATTGTTTTTGTCGTGCGTATGATCGCACACCTAGAAAGTATTTTGGCGTGTTCTTAAAAGGTGTGGACGATAAAATATAATATATATAAAATATAATCTGTCTCTTTTATTCAACCTTCGTTCAGCATCTATTTCATTTTGTTTTTATCTGCCATGTGCCATCATGGAAGTTTCGTAATCATGATCACACTTACCACAAGTAATGTGTCAGGCGCCGTTAAAAAACAAAGTAAGGCTGCGCATTTTAATAAGCCAATTAAATCGCAAAAATGGCGTTGCTAAAGAAAACTTAAAACATATAAAACAAAATAAGTTTTTAAGTTTGTATTATTATTATTATTATTATTTGTATTGTCATCACAAGCGAATAGGAAAAAATATGCTTCGTTTTCAAATTAAAAAAAATCTTTTAAGTTTATCCAAGTGGCTCAAATAAAACTTCAAAATTCATTCAGAAAATTTAGCTACATTTTAACAAAATTTATACAGAAAAAAAATTATAGCGCTTGTGGGTTTCATTTTTAAAATTGTTTGAATAAAAATAACACTTGTAGCATTAAGAAAAAATCAATTAAATAGGACCTGCTATGGTTTCGAATTGTTTTGTCAAATGAAAAAAAGTTTTTCCTTTACTTTAAAAATTTAATTCATTTTATTATGAAACATCTCCGAGTGAGAGCATAATATTTATACTTTCACTGGCAAAATCAAAATAATTACCGATATATAAGGCTATCCTGCCTGTTCCGCTTGTCAGTGCACACTATGCAGAGTTGTTTTATCCGTGTCTCATTGGAGTTCACCTCTGCATCAGTGAAGGATCGCATGGCTAGGTATCAGATGTGATCCGCAGTTACCAACTATGAAGGGGTCCGTTTAATAATATCTTAGTCTAATTAATTCTTTATCTGAGTCAAGAGTCAGTGGATTAGCCAGGAAGTACAGGTTGGCTTTGAATAGGCTTTCATTGGTTAATTTCTTTACAATACAACAAAAGTGATAATTTTTGAGGTGGATGATTATAAAGTTTCTTAGAAAAGTATATTTACCAGGATTTTGAAAGTAACAATCTTACAATCATCAGGTTTAAAACTGTTATTTGAAGCGTTGATATGGTCGTCTTTTGAAGAAAGATAAAATTAGTAAAACATAAAAAGCATCTTTGACAACAACTGTATATGTGACGATTTTAGGGAAAACGGTAACAACCTATATTTTCGGTAATATCAGTAATACCGTTATACAATTAAAATTACCGTTATTACCATTTAATATTTATACTTTCACTGGCAAAATCAAAATAATTACCGGTATAATAACGTTATTCAACGGTAAATAATAGTAATGTCATTTTTTCTATTACTGCCTTGCTTTAGACAGTTGGGGTTGATAGACATTTTTTAACGAATAATGGAGATTTTAGAGTTTCGTAAAGTCGAGTTCTCGGAACTTCACAAAGTTGCTGGATCATTTATTGAACTAACACAACGATTTTAAGCTTAAAACGGTTGAGTTTTCATAACATTATAATGAAATACGGTGAAGTTTGCGCTTCAAACGGTTAGGTTTTAGTCATTTCAGAAGAAAACACAAATATCAAAGCCCCATACAGGCCCCTATTGTCATTGTGGAACGAAAGAGCAAGATTTTAAAGCTTTATAAGGTTGTGTTTTTGTCGTTTTAGAACAAAACACAGTGATTTTTAAGCTACACACAGCCAAGCTGGTGTAACTTTATAAATTTTTTTGTTGTGTTAAGACAGAAACACTAAGATTTTAACACCTTTATAGCACTTAAAATAAACATTTGATCCTCGGTGGTCAGTGTAAAAGCCGAGAATTTAATCAAGTCAACTTTTTCGGCAGTCAAAAAAAAAACAGTGTAGTAAAGCGGGAGTTTTTGTAACTAATTATGGGACAAATGTATTAAACATATGAAATCCCATGCGGAAAAAAACGTGCACATTTGTGCCAATAATATAGATACTGTATTAAAAATTTGCATTTACAATATTTTATGGTGTAAAAATCTAGTTACAAGGGTTAATTTGCCATGATTCTGATTACAGTGTCAAAATTTTCAATACATCGTTCATTACATACATTGCTTTAAATTTTTTGTAAAACTGTAACTTGAATCAGTAATCGTGACGCCGATCTGAAAAGACTCGAGAAAAAAGCAAGATACGCATTATTGTCGTAACTCCCTCCTTCGTTATGATTATTATAATATATCATATATTGTATAATGGTGAAATACGTTTGCTAGCTAAAATGTAATACTTCTGACTATTGCTTAAATAGTCCGCTTTATAGGAAACAAAATATAAAAAATACATCGCAGAATATGTTTGTCGTAACACCTTCCTCCGTTATGATACAACATAATTTTTGCCTATACAAAATTCCTTAAAAAATTTTGCACATGTGGGGACATAGATGTTTTTATAAGACTGCACGAAAAATAATTTTTCAGTTTTTTTTATAACTGAAAGGAGAATAACTTGCCGTACATACTAAAAAGGGTAACACCCTAGAACAAGCTAGAACAACCTGGAACAATCTGGAACAACCTAAGAACAACCTAGAACAAGCTAGAACAACCTAAGAACAACCTGGAACAAGCTAGAACAAGCTAGAACAACCTAAGAACAACCTGGAACAAACTGGAATAAACTAAGGACAAGCGAGACCTATCTGAAAACATGCTAAAAGATCATGCTGATAGACCCCTTTTCGTGTTTTGTGAGCGATTGAGGTTATAAGCGTGTACAAAAAAAAATTGAAGCCTAAGAAGCGCCGTGATTGTAACATCTGCTGAATGAATAACGAAAAGATACGTTAGTTGGACCGTCAAGGTAGACAACAAAGTTAATTATCTACCTTTAAAGTTTGGCTCCTGTACATAGCTCTTCGACAAAAAATTTAAACAATCTCCTAAATTTCGAGGAGCCAGAAGGCAGCGATTAATAGCCTGGAATGACAGGGTCACTAATGACGAGGAATAGTCGTAATAGCAACGTGGCCAGAGATTTGCTTTCGGTTGATGATACGTGCTTCAAATCTTCATCATCAGAAGACGCCATTTAACTAAAACTGTTTTAAAAAACCTTCTTGGATGCTTAGTAATGAAATGGGTATCGAATGTGTGTTTCCGACATCTCGCTACACAATGGGTGATCTGGTTTCCATTTATTGTTGTTGTTTTTAAACGACAGGCGTTTTTGTAGGTTTTTTTACCCAAAGACAAAACCAGTTATAACCACCAGGTTCACAGAACAATCAGAGAGCTGACAGTAAACGAAGAGAACAACCGGAGAACAGGCAGCGAATGAAATGAGAATTCTGTGCGGAATAGCGTAAACGCTCTGTGTTCTGAAAACTGATTTGAATGAAGAAAAAAATATAATATTTTTCCTTCTTTCCATTCATTTCAAACATTTCGAATGTGGCGAGACAGAAAAAAGAAGTCGATTTCCTTGATGCAGCGATCTGTATCGTCATAAGACCGGGGGTTCACATAAAATGGTAAAATTCAATATAATAAAGAAATGCAATAACTAGCTATTGTTCTAGCTAAATGCTGATCTTGGACTTTAGGGGTAAAAATACCAGGACGGTTAATGCTGTTGTTGTACTAAACTAAGGGAATCCCCCATAACTTGGCGAGCGGGAAAAATGGCGGAAATATTCTTGTTAGAAACCCAGATTTATTTACAGAATCGATACAGAGATAGTCTTATATTTTTGGTTGTTATATTTCTTAGATTGTTCTAGGTTGTTCTTAGGTTGTTCTAGCTTGTTCTAGCTTGTTCTCAGGTTGTTCTGGCTTGTTCTCAGGTTGTTCTAGCTTGTTCTAGATCGTTCCAGGTTGTTCTAGCTTGTTCTAGGGTGTTACCCTTTTTATTATGTACCAATAACTTGCTGTATAAATTTCCAAACAAAACAATCTTAACCTGCTGTATAACTTTCGAAACAACACCATATTCTGTATAACTTTTGAATCAGCAAAGAATAATTATTGCCGCATAATTTTCAAAACAGCACAAGAAAACTATTTTGCTAATTCAAAAGAATAGAACAAATTTATTCATTTTTTTAAAAGGAGGTGAATTATTAAATTTTTTTGCAACTACGTGCGTGATGTGAAAACACAAAAAATACGCTTGTCGTAACACCCTCCTCCGTTGTAGAGTAAGTTATTAAAGAAATAAGAATCGCACGTTACGCAAAAGAAATCGCGTAATGTTTTGTTGAAAAAAAATAGCGTAGAATAAAATGTTAAGAAATATATTTTTTAAAATGGACCAAGTTTGAAAAATATAAAAAAAACATGCACAAAAACATCTTTAAAAAAACAATATTTTTTGCGAAATTTATTTTAATCTTTCGCGTAGTTAACAAATCATTAAATTTCATTACTTGCGCTAATACCTAAGGGGATTTTATTTTCAATAAGTTTTAATAATAAACTCACAGTTATGAGAAAATAATTACAGTATTGTTTTAAATTGAAGCTTTTGTTATATCACTCGCAACATAGCTTTCGCAAAGATCATTAAAATAATTACGATAAATAAAGATTAAAGGGCTTCCGACTTGCAGGAAAAGGTGTTGTATAGCGCGTACGCGGAAGGTTACATTCAGACTGTACTGTAGTAGTAGTAGTATCTAGTAAATTTGAGAGGTAGTATTTTCGTTAGCACTATCTAATGTTTAATTTTCTTCATGAAATGTGATATTTTAAGCTTTGAATACCCCATAATTTTATAGCTTTATTTAAAGTTTGTTTAATAATATCAAATTTTTATTGAGGATCTATAATAAATAAAAAGAACATTACTTTATAAAAACATTTCATTTTAAAAAAGAAATGTTTAATTTAACCATTGGCAAGAAAAACACATATTAATTAAATAAAAATTGCAGTTTTCTTCAAAATTTAATTTACCCAAAAGTGATATGAAACTGTTTTAAATGATCCAGTTGAAATTTGATACAAATATTGATTGTTTATTAGCTCAGAGTTTTGGTTGTTATACACTTTATACTTTGCTGTAAGGCTACGCTCTAGATAAGCAATCTGTTGCTTTTGCTGCGTTAATTTGAAAGCGTTTTTTCACTCATGGAAGGTACAATAAGTTGCTGGTAAATTTCACAGTTCTGTTTTGTATCCTGACAGTAAAATGCCAAATTTTGGTGGTCAGAGACTGTTAAGGCCATGTTTTCGTCTTTTTAGGAAGGCCCAGTTTGAGTAACTTTTATAACAACATACAAAATTTTTGAGCCTTGTATGGCTATTTTTTTTGTCAGAAATACTGATATTTTTAAAGCTTCATAAATCTGTGATCGTTATCGGGACTTCTGTAACATCTTAAGGGAGAATGGTCTCACCCACCAAACAAACATATCAATTTCACTATTATATGAGAGGGTAAGATTTGGGCACGCTGGTTTTCTGCTCATTGGTTGATTTTAATTCTGGGTTTGCTCTGAGAAATTATTTTGTGTTTGTTTGGTAGATTTGAATTTAGGGGTTTGCGTCTAAGCTTTAGTATGAGAGAAACTCTGAAACTGAAAGAAAGCCATGTTCTGATTTATTTAACACAGTTTTTGTCATAAGGACAATTGACCCACAAATAATCGTTGGCTTGAGACAATTTAGTTAAAATCCGAGGCTTGTCTCTTTAATAATAGCCGTATTTTGTGTGTTCAAAATGGTTGCGCACAGCTTTTTCGGAAAATCCCGGCAAAATCCTGCAGAACCCGATTTTTATGGACGAAGGAATATAAAGCAATCTGAGCTACGGCCATTTTGAAAGCTGTGGCGTTGACGTTGGTAAGTCTGTTTTTGTCTTTTATATGTTTTTACATGTTAAGATAAATATATTGTCACGTTTTTTAGCCATGTACAAATCTTAAACGCACCATTTTTAGGTTTTTTGGCTAGGAACGAAGATTTTTAAGAAGCATTCTACTGCCACCTAGCTAGCTAGCCTTAGTTATTACTATTCAGTTTAGTATAACAGCATTTTATCCTAGCCAATATTATTTATTTTTATGTTGAAGTTGTGTCTATCTAGCTAGCTCCTGAGCTACCTCTGGCTAAAAAGTGAAAGTAGTCAAATGCAGTTGGGCTGCAACACAATTCTTAACAGTTCTTATGCTTATTGCAGTTAAGGCAGCTACCACTTTTATTACTGGTTTGAAAACTTATGCTGTAAAATAAAATTGCTGACTATTTTTTTTAACTGAACAGGATAACCACTGGCGGTTTCCTGAATTTTTTTAACCCAAGTCGCTATAAAGTTTTTTTAAAAATTGTGTTACGCCTATACCCATGTGAAACATGGTTTACCTGTACTAAGCGCTCAGTCCAGTGTCACGATTAATTTGTTTACGTTTACTGAAACTTATTCTGCAAAATAAAATAGTATTGGCTAATTGTTTTTGCTATGACGGGGTAACAATAGGTTGTAAACTGTGCTTTTATTTCGGCTAAAGTAGCAGTAAAGTTATATTTTCAAAAATACATTACAACTGAACACTATAATGTTGTGTGCGCTTTACTTGATTCACGACATACTGCATACCTGTACTAAAGTGCTCCACCTAAATGTGTGACATTGTTTGCGGTTCTTATTAGGCGCTCCACTGGGCCTTCAACGCTAGGCCGCACAGTTTTAGGACATATACTGTATAGCCGTACTAAAGCGCTCCACCTGACTGTGTTGCACAGTTTGCGGTTCTTATTGAGCGCTCCTCAGGTCATTCAACAACAGTTACTTGTGGCTTAACCCGGCGTTTCGACGCCGGGTCTCCCGGCTAGTCTCTTTAATAATAGTCAGTGTGTGTCTGTCTGTCCGCAAAAGACGCATCCTGTTACGGAAACACGAAATGCGATATATAAAGGACAGGCGACCCTCGTGGATTTTTCTACAGGTTAACGACTAGTGTTCTTATAATTTTTTACTTTATAAAAAGAAAAGCATTAATTTAAAACTAGTCGATAAGGCCCGTGGAGAAATCCAGTTAGGCAGGAGGACAATGTAAAAATTGGTTATTTTAGACCTTTTGCTGATGTCAGCAGTGCATATGCAAAAACAAATTGACGAAATTCAGTTTATCCGTTGTCTCTATTGTGTAGAGCTCAACACGCTGATGAAGAGAATGTATATGATCATGTGCTTTTGATGAACTGTTAATGAGATATAAGGGTTTAAAAATTATTCTGACGTCAGCAAAGACCCGCGAAAACACACAAAATTATTTTTTAGAAATTTGTATACCTGTTGCCTTCAACGTATAGGTCTTTAAACGCTGATCAAGAAAATGTATAGGATCATGTACTTTTGACAAACGTTACGGAGTTATGGTGGTTTAAATGATTTTGATGACGTCATCAACCCGTCCATTCCGAAACGGACCCAGGTTTGGGAAAATTACCCAAATTGGTCCTAGGTGGTCCCTAGTTACCCACGCGGTGAAAAATCATTGACGTCACCACCTCGTTTCCAAGTTATTTGGCCTCAAAGTTTTAAGTGCACTGTAATGGCTTCATTAATTTAATATAGGATATTGACGTTAAAGTAGTGTTATTGACGTCGCGCCGTAACGTCATAAAATTTAACATTTGAGACATACTTTTTTCGGCGACTTCAAAGAAAATTTTGGCGACATCAAAGGAAAATGACGATATCCACTATGACCGTCACATACACTCCGTATTATTATATAAGATGGCACGACATCCGAAGCGTAGATGGAATTGTTTTTTGCCCAGCTCATAGCATTTGTTTAACATTATAGATCAAATACTCCTCAATTCTAAAAACTATTATTAGTTTTACAATAAATTTGCCGTGGTATGATATTTGTGAATAGATGAGCTTTTTGTTAAAAAAAGGTTTTTGCTGTCAACAAGTTTCAAATGTCAAATCTTGAGAAATAAAAATAAAAATATCAACCAATCACGTAACGTGATTTCGATTTTGCAACTAATCGAACACAAAAATTTATCACTCTCTTGTCGTAAGTTGTGGATGGATTCTTTGTTATGATTTATGCATAAGGTTTAGTAACATGTTTAACAAAATTCATGCAGAAGCTACAAACTGTACCACGCGCCAATTTCATTTTATTATTTCACAAAAACAACATGACCTTTTTGTCGACCACAGATAATAAATAGATAAAAAAAAATGTTACATCTAATAATGCTAGAAACTTGCCACAATTTTTATTTGTAAATTATTTTAGCTATCAGAATAAGGAAGATAGAGAGAGTCGCTAGTTGAGACACTTGGTTCTCATGTTTGAAGTTCATGAGTTTAAACGTCCCCCACTTGTCTCCAAAATAAAAAAGTAATGGTGCAGGCAAATAAAAAAATGGAACAACAAAAACAAAAGTTTTAACCTCATGCCAAAATCGTTAAAAAAGAGTGAACTCTAGTGTTCACAATATCGCTCACAATATACAGGTACTTCATGAGAATATAGCTGGTAGTACCGGTAAAGAATTTCAGGTTTATTGGTAATTTTAAGTTATTTATTGAAGTAATTATTGAACGGCATTACCAGTAGTCCTTTTGTCTTACTACCAACCTTAACTGTAAAATAATACCGGTATAATAGGTTGCTACTATTTTCCCCAAAACCATCACATATTATTTTAAGTAATTATTTTCATGATCCATCGTTAGTGTTGTCATTATTAGCAGCTGTTCAACTTTTCGTAATTTAATTTACATATAAATATTGCTTGTTCCACAAGTAGTCGCAAAGCTTAATTAATGACTCGACTTACAACTTTTTAATAACTAGGTTGAAATTCCTGGCCGTGAACATTGTTGAAACTTGTACTACGCTTGTTCCCCACACCAAAATAGCAATCCATGTGCCTGTGTAATTTTTATATTTCAGGGTCGCTTGTGCAAACAACATTTTGAAGCTTGGGGCATGCAATTCATTGTGCATGTGCTTTTTTCTTAATGATAGGCCTGAGTTGCAGGGTCAGCTGTTGCAGTGGAAACATTGGTATATACAGAAATTTGGTGACAAAACTGTTAAAAGTTGCGAAAAGCAGATTGGTACATAGACCTAGTATTGGGTGACAGTGTAAGATTCATAACATGTCCAAGAACTCTGACATTGATTTGGGGATATGTGTGTGAGTAACATCTGCTTTCATACAATGGCTTTGAGCTTTGTGACCTGCAATGGAGAAAATAAATCAGAGAAGTATTGGTAAGACCTGCTATGTGACTAATAAAAGATTGATATTTTGCTGGGCAGTAAAAAAGAACAATTTTCTTATCACTGCTATGATATCCTGACACTTACACAACCCAGTTTGCCAAATGTGAACAATAGCCTAATTATCCGTGCATAAAAACACTTTCTTATTTACCAAACTTTCGCCCCAACAAAATGTGGCAACTACTATGGCTAAAAGCTCACAAAAACTTATGCTATAATTATTTTGTAAACGAATGGGTAACGAAAACCACCAAACCGTCATAATACCCTGCGAGGCCTAATTCCGATGCATCTGTATATAAGTCAGCCTTATTACAAGCTTGTGGGTTGTTTTAAAAAGAAGATGTGGAAGTGTCCCATGAGAATGGAAATTTTTTCCTCTCTGAGCACCAGAAGGGAGTAGTCGTGTGTTCGATCCCATCTTGGTAACTAATTTTAATTTTTTTCCCCTTTCTTTGCTTTTCTAAATTCTATTTTTTTATAAAAAAAGTAAAGTAAAAGTGTTAAAGCAAAAGTGTTTCCACCATAGTTTACCAAGAGTGAATGTAGGCGAGATGTAGGCGAGAAGAGAAAAATTAATTCAATTTCTTTTCTCTTGGCGGCGGGAGTATTAGATTTTATTTCTGTTCACATTGGGGTAGGTGTGTGATGTTCTAAATTCAGAAAAAATGTTATTCAAGAAATATTAGGTACATGGAAAAAACTTGGTCAGGCCTCTCAAAACACGGGACGCGTACTCACGTTAATTCGTATATCAACATATAGGAGGAGCTTAAGCGCGCAAAAATTATAGTGACAAGCTGAGGCCCAGGGTCCTACGCCGGATATAGCCCTGCAGAATAACATAGCGATATCCGTAAATGTTTTTTTACCTGCGACATTGGTTTAAGATTTATACATGACTAAAAACTTTATGAAATTTAAGATATTTAAGATTTGACCATAAATATATAAGTAATCTTTATCTTTTTTTAAATATCTTCCATCTCTGCTAACGCTGGGCGGATTAACCTTATATTATATTATCATACAGGACAGGGACTGTTATTGAAAGAACACATACCATCCTTTTAGCGAATTTTTATCTACTCTTTCATGTGGGTAGGGGTGGACAAAAAAACTGATCTGCCCAATGCAATTTCGTTGTTTGTTGCTTAATTTCAGACCACAGTAGCCTACCCTACAACCTCGATCTCAGGGTTATTTGTCTTTCTGACATCGGGCTGGCGACGAAATTCGTCTCGCCGTCCCAATACCAAAAAGGGACAAAATTTCCTGGGAACGAGGTTGGTTTACCCTATAGACTCGCTACACTGCTGCGCAACGCCATGGAAACCTACATTGATAGGGTCTACGTATGGTAAGGCTAGGTTTAAATCACTAACACTAACTAGCCTTTCATTGACCATCAACTTTCTGCGTTCCTCTTCTGGGCTTTACTTTGGACATTTTTTTTATAGACTATGCTTTCGATGAATTTCTGTTCAAGATCTCACAAATCAATTTAAAAAAATAACTGTGTAGTGCGTAACAAATATTATTGCCTATCTGGATAGCAAAATATGTTGTGTCTAACTTCGTAACAAATCAATAAAACGTTGCAGGAAAATTCCACCACATTTCACCACCTTACAAGCAAAGGAGTGAAACCCAAATAATGATAGCAACTCCACATTTAGTGCACTTTTCCCTGTATCTCCACTTCGTAAGGGAGATATTAGTTTACTGAACATTTGCTGAGGAAGTCAAATCACTAAATTAATATATGTCTATTTCTATGCCCAGCTAAATAACTTTTTGTAGTGGACCAATATTTTTTTCTACGCTAAAACAATCAAAATCCATGTGATTGATGATTTTCTTTGGGGTGGATCACATGATTTTCAATTGAAAGTCATTGCACCCATTAGAAATATATTTCAGGTTGGGTCAGAGAATTTTAGTAATTTTAAGTATGTCGGAGTCAACATACAACAATTCAATAGTTTTATTGAGTATGACCAAAGCATATATGTGGCAAGGAACAGGTTGAGATTCTAAGCACCAAAGACAAACATCGACAACTCTCACATGAAGAGCAATCTAAGTTTTAATGTATTTGTGGTCAATTAAATTGGTCAAGGCCAGATATTTCTTTTGATGTTTGTCAGTTGTGCACAAAGTTAAACCGTGCAAATGGTGATGATGTTATGAGAGCTAATAAATTGGTAAAGAAGTTGAAATTGGATCCTGATATTTGCCTAAAATTTTGGAGGTTGACACCTCCATTACAATTAATCTTGTACGCTGACGCCACATTTTAGTACAATAGAATTAGACAAAAAAGCAGCATGACCCCCCAAAAATTAATATAAAGCTGAAACTTGGTACAGAGGTAGGTTATTTGGAAATCTACATGACAGAAGCTCTCAAAGTGGAATATTTTTTTTTTAATGTTAAGAACATCGTGACACCTATCCTTAAAATTAATATGCAAAGAGGCAAGAGGGGCATGGATGAGAATATAACCAATCACCCTCAAAAAAGGCACCAACAGCGTCAGAGAAAGCATTAGTTTGCAGACTGGTGATCGGTCTTTGGTCATAGAAATCGCATTGTCCATTAAACACACCCAAGAACAAGCTATATCCCTGTGAAATTCGAGCGTCAAGCGACACTTCGAGGCAGGGGAAGACAAGGTGTTCATCAGATCCAGGACACGTCGCAAGAACGTTCTACCACCATAAACAACTTTACAAGCCCAATTTAGGCGACCAGCAAGGCGTTGCAACTCTTTCTTAGAGGCTCTCTGCTTAGTTGAAAAACGTGCTCCTACTTCCCACAATGCATCCAATTTAATGGCTGGAAGAGAAAGGTTAAGCAACACAGTGTCAAGCAGAATTCCAAGAAAAATAAGTTGCTGGCATGGAGAAACAAACTTAGCAGGGCTAAGCTGAAACCCTAGTGTAATTAATAGGTCACAGAGTGTGTTATAGGCATTAGAGCATTCAGCCTGTGGTCGATCAATAACAAGGAAGTCATCCAGGTGGACAATCACTAGAGGATAACCTCGTCTGATCATCATCCGGCGAAAAGATTGTGTAAGGCGATGAAATATTCCAGGAGCACTTCGACCTCCAAAAGGAAGTCGAGTATCGACAAGATATAAATATAAATGTGATTCTGTCCAGAATGAGGTTTGCCACAGGCCTGATTCCCAACCTTGTGGTTGCAGATGTGGGCGAATTTACAATCTGTTTTCTGGCAACATTTTTGTAGAAATTACGGAAAATTTCCACACCTGAAGAGGTGTGAGTAGGAAACCCTGAAGATGACCCCGAGACAGGTGAACTTGAATTTCTCCTATTCAAGGCATTGGAAGGGTAAGGAACAGGATGGGATGCCCCACGTGATATCAGCATCACTTCATGCAAATGGCTATTGTCAAAGCTCCATGGGTAGCCATAGGTGTGCTGAAGAATCAGATATATTCATCGTCATACTTCAGCACAGACTCCTGGAGCTGGAGATATGTGCTGGGCAGTCATTTCTGGAAGATGCCGATCTGAGCTTAGCTAATTTTCGAGCAGCAATTTGATTAAGAAGGTCTTGCTCTTTTGTTTGCAAACTTTGCCTTAGGGATTGCTCTTTCTGTTCCAAGACAGCCAGCTGATTTCGAAGAACAGCTAGTTGAGACGGTGAAGAAGATTTGTTTGCTGTGGCCAGTTGAGACTGCAGAGGCGAAGATATTTGGATTGAGGACATCGGATTAGTAGTGATAGCTGAAGAAAATTTGGTAGACATTGATAGGGCAGCTGATGTAGAGCCAAGTTCCTTGCAGCCAGGACACTTTGAGAGCCGTTTCTTTTTGAGTTTTGATGATTCATCTAGAAGAGCGACAGACATTGCAGCAGATTGAAAGGTTTGCTCTTCATCTTCTAAACCCTCTGGCGTTTAAAAATACAATTAATAAGACACATGCAACTATCTCCTCCCCATTGCTGCAATTTATTTTATCATGCACACTGTGATTGCTGAGATATAAATGGATAACAAAATTCTATAAAAATTAGAAAAGAATGTTCGGTACATCGCTGTTACAGACAATCCGTGATAATTATTATGTTGTTATTGGGTAAGAAAGTATAGAGACGTGATAGTTCCTGGGGCAAAGCCTAGAGGCAGACCGAGAAAGACTTGGCAGGAGGTTATAAGGACAGACTTGATACAGAGGAAGTTGAGTTTAGATCTAACACAGTCTAGATCAGATTGGAAGAGGGTCATTAATATACCCCGTCCAACCCATGCTAGCATGGAAAACGGACGTTAAGCCGAGAATGATGATGATGATTTTTACCTTGAGTGCTAGTTCCATTTTTTTAGTGAGACAAATTTTTATTATTTTTTCTTCGCAACTAAAAAATATAAACTGCATGCGTTATGTGAAAATACATAGAAAAAAAATGGTTGTCGTAACACCCTCCCCCGTTGTTATTTTAAAAATTTTTTTTTTTGTTCCGACCATATATTCTTGATAAAATTATTTTTATTTCGCTGACCGTAAGCTACTATCGACTTCGCCCATAGAACAAATAATTACGTTATGGTCGCCTTATTTCTAAAATCCAATTTTCAATATAAATATATTACAAGATTTTTTTAAATGTAAAAAAAAAAAAGACAAGATTATACCCATCTATTGTTTAATATTTTTAATGTTATTCACGATCCATCGCGACAATCACGATTAATAGTGACGATCGCGATAACATCGTTATTTTTTTATACATCGCGACTATCGCAAAGTTCTTCGGTAACATTTTTTCTATCGCGATGCTCACGATAGGATCGTGGATCGTTCGTGTCGCACATGATACGCCAAGCCTTTTCAGGAAAATTTTAATACGTGTGTGCCAAAAAGCACACCTCAAGTATTTTAGGTGTGTTTTTGGGTGTGCTGCACTGGTTAACTTCTTATAAAATTTGTCATTTTGCAGGTGCTATCAATAGCACGCCTACGCCATTTTACGTGTGTGTGGAGGTGTGCGCGTGCTATTGCACGCCTCTCCTGAAAAAGGCCTGATACGCGCTCACGATGTTAGGTGTCCTGATTCCAGTACTGTAAGAAGAAATACAAAACAATTCTAACAGATAATGAGTATAAAGTTAATGACTTGAACAGTTAACTAGACTGAGTCTTCTAAAGCTACGGCCCTTATCACCCTCTAACCTTTTCAAATTCACCGAACACGGAGAAATAATAGAGTTATTATAAACACAATCAATGCCGGCATAGCTATATATTTTGTGTCCTTCTGGTTCACTCATCACTTTTGACATCACTTCTGGATTGTGAAGATGGCTGATCGAGTAAAAACCAAAGAAGTTTGTGTTCCAAAATTTGTTCTTATATACTTTCCGTGCGACCAAACAACGTTGGTAATGAAAAGAGAAAAACTAAAAAACATTGGACCGGTACACAATTTCTTAAACAATCCTGTAATACCTACATGTAAAAGCGATGGAATTAAGGCGGACATGGAATTGAAAGACAGGATTACAAAAAAAATGAACTTTACAACGCTTTAATCATAGCGGCTAGCAGTATGTTCATGTGAATCGTATTTCATTACACATTTTTTTATAAGAACACTGAACTTTCTTGAAGGTAGCTTTCAAATGTTCTTAACTTTTTAATTTAAAGCCTCAAGATGTTCTTAAATTGTCCTTAATTTTTTTCTTATTTCGTTATAGCTTTTTGCGAAGATGCAAGATGAACTTCAGAAAGATTTCAGGAAACTCATGAATAAATCGCACACTGCGAAGGAAGGCAATTCAAACCAAGGTCTTCCTGGTCTTCAAAAAATAACAGTCAGCAAAGAAAGTGACGAGATTGAGGAAGTAAAAAAACAACGAAAGGATTAACGAAAGCAACAATGCCGTCTCCGATTTCTCTTTCTTTTCCAGGTTATGATAGCTCTAAACCCACTCACATCTCATCATCCACAGCACAACTTAAGTCACCATCAGCATCATTTTTTGAATTACCTGACCTGCCAGACTCACCACCACCACCACTACCATCTACAGTACCAAACACAACGTTAAACTTACATACAGTACAGTCTGAATGTAATCTACCGCGGACGCGAAACTCGCATGAATAGTTACACAGAACAATAACATTGCGATAGCTTTTGTTTTTTTAAGAAAATAATTGCCTCGCTGATAAACAATGACCCCACGCGATCGATTGTGTAATCAAAATAGGTTGCAAGATCAATTTTAGCAATCTATTTTGCGCGAACTCTTTTGAAATTTTTAATTGCAGTAATTAAGCGTTTTTTTAGATCGCATTTTAAAAGCTTATAAACGAAAAGCGGCGATAGAAATGTTTTTTTAGATCGCATTTTAAAAGTTTATAGACAAAAAGCGGCGATAGAAATGTTTTTTTAGATCGCATTTTAAAAGTTTATAAACGAAAAGCGGCGATAGAAATGTTTTTTAGATCGCATTTTAAAAGTTTATAAACGAAAAGCGGCGATAGAAATGTTTTTTTAGATTGGATTTTAAAAGTTTAAAAACGAAAAGCGGCGATAGAAATGTTTTTTTAGATCGCATTTTAAAAGTTTATAAACGTAAAGCGGCGATAGAAATGTTTTTTTAGATCGCATTTCAAAAGTTTAAAATCGAAAAGCGGCGATAGAAATGTTTTCTTAAATCGCATTTTAAAAGTTTATCAACGAAAAGCGGCAATAGAAATGTTTTTTTAGATCGCATTTTAAAAGTTTAAAATCGAAAAGCGGCGATAGAAATGTTTTTTTAAATCGCATTTTAAAAGTTTAAAAACGAAAAGCGGTGATAGAAATGTTTTTTAAGATCACATTTTAAAAGTTTAAGAACGAAAAGCGGTGATAGAAATGTTTTTTAAGATCACATTTTAAAAGTTTAAGAACGAAAAACGGAGATAGAAATGTTTTTTTAAATCGCATTTTAAAAGTTTAAAAACGAAAAGCGGTGATAGAAATGTTTTTTAAGATCACATTTTAAAAGTTTAAGAACGAAAAACGGAGATAGAAATGTTTTTAAGATCACATTTTAAAAGTTTAAAAACAAAAAGCAGCGATAGAAATGCTCTTTTAGATCGCATTTTAAAAGTTTATAAACGAAAAGCGGCGATAGAAATGTTTTTTTAAATCGCATTTTAAAAGTTTAAAACGAAAAGCGGCGATAGAAATGTTTTTTAAGATCACATTTTAAAAGTTTATAAACGAAAAGCGGCATTTAATAGTTGTGAACAATTCTTCTCGTATGTTTCTTAAATTAAACGCGCTGGAATCTTTTTAAGTAATTAAATCAACAATACATTCTCGCGCAATGTATTATAAAACTTTGCGAAAGATTTTTATTATTTAATTACTTCACGCTAATACTTAAGGGAATAGCTTTCAATACATTTACACAATGCATCTCGCTATTACAAGAAATATAATTGCTCCGATATTTCTTCGCGAGCGCATTGTTTTTTAACACGCAAATATAAACTCGCAAAACCCTTAAGGGATTTAATTATAACAAAAGACAAACGACTGCCGTCCTCCACGCAAAGGTGTGATATTAGCGTGTACGCGGTAGATTACATTCAGACTGTACTGTACAACATCACCACTGATTACTTCTTTTCAACCAACCATGTATCCACAAAATTTTCAAACGTATTTTCATCAACCTCCACTTTCTAATAATACACCATCTTTCCAACACATGAACATGCTTCAAAGACCGGACCACAAAGACTGGAGGCAAAGTAATGAAGAAATTATTGCGATAAAGATTCGTTCTCATTCTTTAAAATTTTTTTCGCAACGTTTAATGAGAAGAATATTTCCACTACAGGAAAGACAAGGAAAAAGTGTCTATGGATCAAGTGTATTAAAAGACGGAAAAGTTGTGACAAAAGAGGCCCTTGATTTTGTCAAAGTTGAATTCATTAAAAGCGTTACTTTCAACATTTATATGGTAGCGGAAAATAAAAAAAAAGCTGTATGGTCAGAATCCAGAAATAGTATGAGTGAATATTTGAATAGAAAAAAGCTTAAAGGGGAAGTTAACCCAAAAATTATTTTTTGATATTTCATAGAACACAAGTCAACAACTTCAAAATTTAAAGTTTTATTTCAAACTTCTAACAGGAAAAGTTAAAAAACTCACGCTCTTTCTCTGAAAATTACGACCGCTATCTCGACCCCTTCGACAGTAAAAAAAAACTGGATCTAGCGCAGTTTATGACGTAAATGTGTTCAGAAAGCAATTTTCGTAAACAAAGCTACAAAGTATAGTCTCATTTTATGTCTGAGTCGGTTAGCTAGCAATACGTTTAATAACATTATAATTCTTACATAAATAAAACATGCCCAACTGTTCAGCATTCGGATGTACAAGCAGATCGTCACGTGAAAAAGACCTCAGCTTCCACAGAGTTCCTTCAGCGAAAAACAACAAAACCTTGCGCAAGAAATGGTTGCAAAACATACGTGATGGAGACTTGCCAAAAGATTCAGGCTTTTTTATTTGCTCAAAGCATTTTAAATCAGAGTGTTTCCAGAGAGACCTGCAAGTAAGGAAATCATCCATAATATTCTTCACACTTTTTGATTCATTATTTGCTGAACAAATTTTGTTAAAGCAAGGAATCATTCTTATTGCATTTTAGACGGGGGTTATATTTAAATATTATATCGCGTTTTAGGCAGAACTACTTGGTATCACCCCGCGTAGAAGATTGTTGTCAGATGCTGTACCAACAGTCTTTATATTCACGTCAGAATGTAAAAAACGAAAACACACAGAAGAAAGGATAAAATCACAGGAGAAAAAACAGGTAAATATAATATAAAAGCCAAACAAGTCCTGGGGACGAGGTTGAAAAACACTCATAAAAAAGATAAATGTTGTATTTTGTCAAACTTGTTTCCACAGCCTTTTCATTATTTAGGCGGTAGAGTTAGTACTCGAAGACACATTTTCCGAAGCAAACGTGTCTTCAGACAGATATCAACATTTTGCTGCTCAAGTTGAACCTGATGTTGTGGATAAAGGTGTCAATGCTGTTGCTAGTACGCAGTCGAAGAAAACTCAATACTGTTTTCAAGGTATCTCAACAGTAGAAGTAAACGACTTACAAGCACACAAGAAACCGTTGTTAGTAAAAGTCCCCGGGAAGAAGTCTGTTAAGAACATGAGTTGCAACACCATAATGTCATTTCCACCCCATGTGACAGTTGAAATGCATACTGTGTTATTTAAAGAAAGCAACGTGGAAAACAATGACGACGACCCAGCTGCATCCGTGTACAATGATGACCAAGATTCTTCGTTCCACCCGGATAGCGTGACGGAGAGTGAAAGTGATGATGGTGATGAAAATGATTCTGGGGAACTCACTGGTGACTACAAATCAAGTAACTTTATTGTACATTGGTCTTGCATACTTTCACTACTGCGCTGTTTCACATGCATGAAAGCGGTAAGCATTTCCAACTCCATAATCGTTGGGACACAGCTGATCTTACATATGATATGCTCAGCTGGCCACACTCACAAGTGGTGCTCGCAACCTTTTATTCGGCGACAACCTCATGGAAATTTACTCGTGTCAGCAGCTATATTATTTACAGGCAATACTTACCAGCGAATTAAGGAATTTATGGAAATTTCCAAGATAAAGTTTATTTCAAAAGTCGCATTTTATCGAATCCAAAAACATTTTCTTTTTCCGGCTGTCCATAAAGTGTACACATTACACAGGGAACTTCGTTTTCAAAGCTGTCTTGATGCTGAGGATAAACTTGATTTGATAGGCGACGGGAGATGTGATTCACCGGGTTATAACGCGAAGTACGGTACATACACCCTTATGAATTTGGAATCTGGAGAAATTTTGGCTTTCCATGTGATCCATGTGGGAGAAGTGGAAAATTCATCGCGGATGGAAAAAGCTGGGATGATTAAAGTACTAGATCGTGTCGGTAATGCTGGAATATCCATTAACAGCCTTACAACCGATCGACATATTCAAATAAGGAAATACTTAAAAGAGGAGCGGAATGACATTAATCATCAATTTGATATATGGCACGTTAGTAAGAGCATAAAAAAGAAAGTAGTGAAGCTCAGCGGGAATAAAAGTGCCCGTGATTTACAACCCTGGATAAAGTCTGTTATCAATCACTTTTGGTGGTGCTGTGCATCATGCGAGGGTAATCCAACAATTTTAAAAGAAAAGTGGTTCAGTCTTTTACACCATGTGAGTAATAGACATCACTGGGAAGGAAACACTTATTACAAGAAGTGTGCCCACGCCAAACTCAGTGAAGACGACAGCCGAATTAAAAAATGGCTTCGAGAGGGTTCTACTGCTTTCATAGCGCTGGAGAAAGTTGTGCGAGACAAACTATTGGTACGAGATTTGAAGTACCTAGTTGAATTTAAACATACTGGCAGTTTAGAGGTATATCATGCCTTTATAACAAATACTGCCCCAAACGGCTTCATTTTAGCTACAGTGGTATGGTCGCGCGTTCTCAGTTAGCAGTGTTAGATCATAATTCTGGCACAAGCTCAAAGCACGCACAAACGAAAGATGGCAAATTGCGGTTTAAACACCAATACTCAAAGGTTTCTGGCGCCTGGGTAGTAAAAAAAATTTCGACAAAAAAAGATAAGAGCTATACAGAAGATTTGGTAGAGGAAGTCGAGTATTTAGTGTCTTCTCAAGAAGAATGTGCTGTCCAGATCTTAGCAACGTACCAAAATACATCGCACCTGTACAACGCCCAGAAAAAGCAGAAACTGTATGCAACACAAAAACAAGATTCTTGTTTTGAATTTATTTTTTATTGTAAAACGTTTTTCTTCTTGTTAGTTATACACCTAAATGGTTGTCATCAACACTGGTTTATAAAGCCAAATCGTTCTGAAATCGTCCGACTCTGTGATTCACTCGTTCTCTAAATAAGAAATAAAAATTAAATAAATAACCCCCTGACAGATCTCACAGTAAGTCATATATGTTTATTCCGAATATGCGCTTAAGTGATGGAACACAATACAAAAAACCCAAATTAGACTGTGGTAACAACACGAGCAGTTTTAAAAAGTTTAGAAAAATATTTAGCAGTGAAAAAACTTTAGAGGAAAAAGAGAGCTGAAGAAAATATATTTTCGAAAAGATATTATTTTTTGCTTAATTAAATTTGGTTTACTTTACCTTGGAAAATTACTCCAGTGTTGCTGTAACAAAACTTGCCGTTTGTTTGCATGCCTTGGCATAACCAACAAATTCAAGAGTTCTTGTCGCTGTTGTCACACATAATAAATAAATATTTATTCCAGGTATGTTTTAAAATATTCTAAACTACGTATGATACTTTGAAGAAATGATAAATGTCAGTAGAAATTTATTCTAGTACGCTTTTCTATACGCGACCTCAAATTTTTGTTTCTGAACACATTTACGTCATTTTTGTTGTTCAATCCCAGGCCATCGGTACAAAACGCGCTGCGCAAAAAAATGACAATTCTTGGAGGCGAAACAGCAGCTAGTTCACAAAGAAAACACAACATTCAGGAACTAAGTTATATATTTTCATGATTTTATGGACTAGTTGAATGAAATATCAAAAAATAATTTTTGGGTTAACTTCCCCTTTAATGACAGTGACATTGATTTTATAATGTAAATAGTTAAGATTCTAATATTTTTTTAGTATTACTAATTTTTTTAGTTTATACATTTGTAAACTTATCACCTTCTGTATATATTTTATTAAAAACAACTGCAACCTGTTTGATCATTAATTGAGCTTTCGCTTGTGTACCAGTTGTTTATCTAATTAAATATGCAAACCTTTGAAAACATTTCAAAATAATTAAATTAAAAATCTATATAAAAACTTTCTACACTTTTTTTATATATAAGAAACAAATTTATCAGAACGGCGAAGCTGAGATTTTGCTAAAAATTAAAAACATTTTAAAAACGTACATAGCCTGAATTTTTCCATCGATTAAGAACAAAATAACATGAGTCTAGAAAAAAAATTATTTTTTTAGCGTGATGTCAAAAATGCGTAAAATCAAAACTTTCTATTTTAACATTTCTATTTTACTTGAGGAAGAGAAAAAAATTTACACAATGCGGGAAAAAAAATAATTTGGAGGAAATATAAAAAACTTTTTAGCACGATGGAAAAAAACATTTGTAAGAAAAAATAAAAATCTAAACTTTCAGCGTAATAAAAGTGTTAATATTATTCTCCCGATCATAGTTGATATTTCGTGGTTGTTAACACATTTAAACAATAGCATGCATGTCTTGAAATTAAACAAAAGTTTTCGCATATACTATTGTTAACGCACGCGATTAAGGACAACAATAGAAACATGCAAAATACATGTGATAACAATAGACACATGAAGTTTCTTTATGTAAACATGTCCTCATTACGCTACATCGTGAAACGCATGTACATGTAACATTACATTCGGGCGGTACTGTACCATTCTCTTTTATAATGTAGTGGTCAAACTGACGATGAAAGAGCTGAGTGGTGATTCTGCTAAAATTTACATTTTTCGAGAAATCGGGGAAAAACTTTTTCTACCTCCTAATTTAGATGTATGTCACATAATTAAGCTGTATGATACAGCTTATTTAGGAGATCTCCAAATTAAGCTTTACAGCTTAATTAAGAGGATTTCCCTGACTGACTTAGCATCACACAACTAAGGACCCAAGAAAGAATAGTCTTCGTTAACTGTTTGATCAAGACTTGTATAGTACAGGGCATTGGTGAAAAGCCAATTTCTCCCCAGAACCACTATACGAAGTGAGTAGGAGTCGCTATAAATTCCTCCCATATCTGAATAAACTGAACAACGTGCAGAAAAGAAAATAGAGGGAGATTATTATCTTTCATTCTAGCCGATAGATAGATAGATAGATAGATGTGCATATTTTACATGGCTAGCCTCACAAATATCGAGGGATATACCCTGTCTATTATTTCCAGGAGGGGCCATGGCTTAGATGGAAAGTCCTAGAGTATTTAATGCTCATTTTGAGCTACGCAGACTCAATTAGTAGGGCCCACGCTCTACTAGACAACTCCCGGCAACATCCAACGGCCCACACAGTGTGCCATCTTCCCAATTTCCCTCACATGGCTTGGGTTAACCCGGGGCTATGGTAACATTCACTCGCCCATGTTGAATCGCCGTCAAGAGGAATCGAACCCCGGTCTCCCGCACAGAGTACGAAAGCTATAACCACTGATCTACGGCGCCACAATTACGATTACTAATAAGAATCAATTGGTGGTGGGGTTTTACTTCTTGCAACATTCAACGACCCACACAGTGTGTCATCTCCCCCATGTTTTTTAAGTGCCTAAGCACTTGGTGTGAATGTAAAAAGTACCAGTAGCACAAGTAAGATGCTCATTAACAGTTTGCAGGCCACTAGCAAAAATAGACCACTTTCCCGCATGGCGTAGTTGTTTTGATTTCATTTTGAGAACAATAGGCATGCGCGCACTTTTGTGTAGGTAAAAAAGCAGGACTCGCACAGGGTAAAATGGTTATTAATGCAGATTAAAGATTTTGGGGGGTAGCATAAGATAGATAGGGATAGATAGATTATCTTTCCATGAACTACTACTAGTTATATTTACAAGTTGGAAAAAGGACCATTATAGTTACTAGTAGAAGTTTAAGTTACTAGTAGAAGAGGGTCATTAATATACCCCGTCCAACCCATGCTAGCATGGAAAACGGACGTTAAGCCGAGAATGATGATGATGATGATGAGTAGAATAGCACAATAAATAGGGTTATATATATATACACTGTTAACTGAATAAACTTTTCTTTTTTCTTCTTTTTACAAAAAAAGGCCTAAAAACAAATAAATAAAACTAAAACGGTGAAATCTTGTTTTAGATACAGCAAAATAAGAGTATTGTAGTACATGAGGTTGAGACCATAGAGGTAGCAGGAGCTAGTTGACTATGGAGACCTTATAAGGATTTGGTTAGGGGTTTGAACTGTCTGAGGTTGTGACACTGGCGCAGCGTCGCACATATCAGGGATGCGAGCACCTGAAAATCACGAGGCCATGGCATTACAAAGATAAACTGAGGTTAAAACTTATAATAATAATATATGACAGTGGCAAAAATAATGAGAAAAAAGGGCTGATGTTGAGAGATTTATTACACATAAATGGAAAAAAAATAGTTGTAAGTATTTTTTTTAGTTTATTACGGCTTAATTGGTTAAAGTTTACACCAAGGCGTTGCTGCATTCTGTTCCAGTCTGTAGCGCATTTAGTAGTAACAGAGTTAGAGCCATATGCGATTGTGTTGGTTGCTGGAATATTGACATTGAATTGAGATTGTCTGGTATCATAAGAGTGAATGATGTTAAAGCACCTAGCATAGCTTTTAAAGACTGTTGGTAATTGGCTGTTTAAAATATCATGCGTAAACAAACAATTTAGGACTGCACTGTAATCTATTATCTTTATAATTCTTGTTTGACTGTATCAAGGGTTGCTATGTTGTCTGCTTTTTTTAAAAGTGATAATCCGAAGAGCTTTGTTTTGGGTGGTTATTATCCTGTTTTGGAGAGGGTTATTACCTAATGACCATACTTGAAGGCCATATAATAAGTGAGAGTTAAAGATGGAAAAGTAAACAGATTTTAGAGTCTCATTTGTAATATAGTGCCTAATTTTAGCGAGCATTCCAACTGCACATGTAAGTTTAGGAATTAATGAATGGAGGTGCTCATTAAATGATAGATGTTCGTCTAGGATTAAACCTAAATATTTTACTGACTTCTTAGGGGTGATTCTTTGTCTGCTGATGTGGAAGTTTAGATGTTTAGTTATGGATTTACGTTTAGATTTAAATATAATTAATACTGTTTTATTTGCGTTAAGGGAGATTTTATTTGCTTTTAGCCAGTGACAGAGTAGTGTGAGATCATGATTAATATGTCTATTGAGCTGCTTTACAGATTTATTTGAATGTATAAGGCTGGTATCATCGGCAAAATGTAGGACTTTGGAAAACCTAATGGATTTATGCAGGTCATTTATGTAAATTAAAAATAATAATGGACCAAGTACTGTCACATGTTGAGAGCGATTTGACAGATAAGATTTAAACCAGGCATTAGCTATCCCTCTAATACCGTGATAGTCAAGTTTTTCTAGCAGTATATATATTGTGTTCTACAGTGTCAAAAGCTTTTTGTAAGTGTAGAAAGATCCCAGCGGCAAATTCACCTTTATCAATGGCTTCCCTGGTGGCTTCAGTTAGCTGGATGCATGGTTGGTGCTATGCTTAAGTCGAAATCCAAATTGACTCTCATAAATTTGATTTTGTTTAGAAAGAAATATATACATATATATACTCGTGAGTACATAACACGTTCAAATATTTTCCCTATATTGGAGAGGAGAGAAATGGGTCTGTAATTACTGATTATGCTTGGGTCATATTTCTTGAAAATTGGGTTAACGTTGCTTTTGGCGCATAAGATCCAAGAGGAACTGGAATTAAATTTTACCTATATTGTTCTAATTCTTCTTAAAAAATTTCACTAATTTTGAGCGAATATTTCTTTTTTACATGGATTTCTTTGATTACTTTGGTCTGTTGTTTATATTTTCTGCCTACAGAAATGCTTGCGCATGTGCAAAAAATCCGCAAACATTTTAACTTTTGTAAACATTGGCAAGTCATCTGTAGGCAGTTACTTCTATGTCAGGAAGGAAGCGTGTATTGAAACAGTACATAAATCTTGTCAAAGGCTAACCTTTAAAATAAAGATGGCAAAACGGTTTTGAACTGCTTTCAGCGGACGACATCATACAGCGATCTTGATCTTTCCAACCCAAAGCAGAAAACAAACCTTTATGCTGTGCTGTTCCAGAAGTACAATATTTACCGCGAAGCTTTTACACGCGATGTGCCATTGTTCTGCCCTACGGTGGCCCACAAGTGTCACGGCTCAAACAAGAAACTCACGGCGCAAGCAAAATGTTCACGGCGCAAACAAGAAGCCCACGGCGCAAAGGGAGAAGCTCCCACGGCGCAAAAAGGTATGAAGCGGGAGGCGGGTCAATAATGCGTAGTCCAATTTCGCTTCAATTTATTGTGCGCCCACCATTTCTAGAAATCGTGGTCCAAGACTTTTGCGACGGCGCTTTCTAGAAATAGTGGTCGAAAATCGCGACCCCTCTTTTTAGAATTAGGCGTCAGAATAATTTTTTCGGCGACGCATTCTAGAAAGCAGCGCCCAGAGTTCTTCAGGACCACGCATTCTACAAAGCATCGGTGCAAATACTTCCCCGCCGACGCATTCTAGAATGCGTCGCCGCTCAGAAATAATGTCTGTATCTTAAATTAGAAATGTCAATGTTGTTTTTAAATAGAATTTATGAAAATGTTTTATAGAAGCTTTAGCAACAACGCGCCAGGAGCTGGTCTAGAAATATGCGTTCAACACATTAAAACAATTACGGCGACTCTTCGAAGAAGGCGTCCAACAAAATATCAACGAGGTTGCGCCGACTCTTTCTAGGGAATAGGCGTCCAGAGAAAAAATGAGCAAAATTGCGCCGACTCTTTTTGGAAGAGGCGTCCATCCTGTATAATTGCCCTGTAAATTTGCGCCAATGCTTTCTAGAATATGAGGCGTGCATCCCGCACATTTGACCCGTAAATTTGCGCCCATGCTTTCTAGAAAGAGGCGTCCATCCTGCAAATTTGACCCGTAAATTTGCGCCGATTCTTTCTAGAAAGAGGCGTCCAACCTGAAAAATTTGTCCTGCAAATTAGACATTTCTAGGAAAACAACGTGTGGACGAAGCGTGGTTGGCCAAGCAGCAGTGCAGGAAGCTGCAAGGATTCTGACTGAAGCCACTAATGGTAATGCAAATGAAAAAGAATCTTTCAATGATCTCGCGTGTGAAGATTATGTGTACGCACATAGCTAGCTAGCTAGTTACCTAATTTTTTCCTCCTCTTTGGCAGCAAACTATTCTGTATTCTGTCTGTGTTCTATATATATAAAATCAACTGTAGCTAGCTATAGTTCTCTTTCTTTTCGAGAAAATCGATTTTGAAGCTTGCTAAAGTTTGGCAGTGCACGAGGTAAGGGACAAAACACTAAATTACTTTATTTTGCAGGGACTTTGATATTATTTTTTTGCTATTAGAGCACCTTTGATTTTAAGAAATTGTTTTATAGGTTGTAAAACTTCAACAATGGCTAATAGTTATCTTTTTTATTCTTGTTTCTCCTATTTTATATTTTTCTGTAAAGAGTAGCAATTTTTTATCCTACAGTTTTGCATTTTGCTCTGTAGCTAAGTAACTTAATAATTTTTTTTTATATTTAGTTAAGACTTTGGTGGGCTTTCTCAAGATCAAATTGTTAAAATCAAAGATGTTTATACCTAGCAGCTAGCTAATCTTCGCTTTATCGCAAGGTTGGGTGCTAATATACAATTTATAAAGAAACACAAAATGATTGCTTTGTATATATTTAATGTATATAATAAATAAACTATTTATGCACAACTTGAGATATTTTCTACTGGCATGATGAACTAGAATGTTGAAACAGTTGACTCTGAATGACGTTTTATTGAATAGATGTCACATATTTGGCCTGAAAAACCTTTTGGACTCTTCGGACAGAATAATATTTTATCTATATTATCTTTACTAGCCTCAGAATCTAAAGTAATGTGTTTAATTAGTTAGGGAAATAAGTTTGAGCTGACATTATTATACTCTTCTTCTACTCTTCTCATGGATTCTCTAATTCTTTTTTCAGTAACACAAATTTCTTTAGACATAAGAAAGCCATCCATTAGTCGATATCCACAATTAGGGAAACGTTTCACAAATTGTTGAACATATTCATCCAGCTTTTTGTCATCAATATGTATGTATTACTGACGGACAATCAAAATTGACGAAGACGTCTCTAAATTGTGCTCTCACTTAATGAAACCATTTTTGCCGTTTTTGATATCTTACATTTCAAGTTGAGATTTTGCGAGAAGATAGGTGGCCGAGCTTGGTTTAAAGTGGCGTGCTTAGATGCATGATATTGCGACTTTAAGGAATTTTTATCTTCCTTTATCGATTCTTCTGCTTTACGTAACAGTTTTATAACATTCTGGTCAATAATAAACAGTTCGTTGCATGTAAGTATAAGTTGAATCATATTATTGACTCTGTATCTCAAACTAATAATGTCTAGAAATAAATTCTAGAAAGCATCCGCGCAAATTTACAGGGCAATTATGCAGGATCGACTCCTCTTCCAAGAAAGAGTCGGCGCAACTTTACTCATTTTGTCTGGACGCCTATTTCTAGAAAGAGTCGGCGCAACTTTGCTCATTTTGCCTGGACGCCTGTTTCTAGAAAGAGTCGGCGCAACCTCGTTGATATTTTGTTGGACGCCTTATTCTAGGAAGAGTAGTCGTAATTGTTTTATTAATGTGTTGAACGCTTATTTCTAGACCAGCTCCTGGTGTGTTGTTAAGCTTCTATAAAACATTTTCATAAATTCTATTTAAAAACAACATTGACATTTCTAATACAGACATTATTTCTGAGCGGCGACGGATTCTAGAACGCGTCGGCGGGAAATATTTGCACCGATGCTTTGTAGAATGCGTCGTCCTAAAGAACTCTGGGCGCTGCTTTCTGGAACGCGTGGCCGAAAAAAATATTCTGATGCCTAATTCTAAGAAGCACCGCCATTTCTAGATGCCGCTTTCTAAAAAGAGGGGTCGCGATTTTCGACCACTATTTCTAGAAAACGCCGTCGCAAAAGTCTTGGACCACGATTTATAGAAATGGTGGGCGCACAATAAATTGAAACGAAATTGGACTACGCATTATTGACCCGCCTCCCGCTTCATACAAACGTTTTGTCTCTGTTCACGGGGTTTTGGGCCATGCTGCTTTTTAGATCAAAATGGCCGTACATACTAAAAAGGGTAACACCCTAGAACAAGCTAGAACAACCTGGAACGATCTAGAACAACCTAGAACAACCTGAGAACAAGCTAGAACAACCTGAGAACAAGCTAGAACAAGCTAGAACAACCTAAGAACAACCTAGAACAATCTAAGAAATATAACAACCAAAAATATAAGACTATCTCTGTATTGATTCTGTAAATAAATCTGGGTTTCTAACAAGAATATTTCCGCCATGTTTCCCGCTCGCCAAGTTATGGGGGATTCCCTTAGTTTAGTACAACAACAGCATTAACCGTCCCGGTATTTTTACCCCTAAAGTCCAATATCAGCATTTAGATAGAACAATAGCCAGTTATTGCATTTCTTTATGATATTGAATTTTACCATTTTATGTGAACCCCCGGTCTTACGACGATACAGTTCGCTGCATCAAGGAAATCGACTTCTTTCTGTCTCGCCACATTCGAAATGTTTGAAATGAATGGAAAGAAGGAAAAATATTATATTTTTTTCTTCATTCAAATCAGTTTTCAGAACACAGAGCGTTTACGCTATTCCGCACAGAATTCTCATTTCATTCGCTGCCGGTTCTCCGGTTGTTCTCTTCGGTTACTGTCAGCTCTCTGATTGCTCTGTGAAATTGGTGGTTATACCTGGTTTTGTCTTTGGATAAAAAAACCTACAAAAACGCCTGTCGTTTAAAAACAACAACAATGAATGGAAACCAGGTCACTCATTTTGTAGCGAGATGTCGAAAACACACATTCGATACCCATTTCATTACTAAGCATCCAAGAAGGTTTTTTAAAACAGTTTTAGTTAAATGGCGTCTTTTGATGATGAAGATTTGAAGCACGTATCATCAACCAAAAGCAAATCTCTGGCCACGTTGCTATTACGACTATTCCTCGTCATTAGTGACCCTGTCATTCCAGGCTATTAATCGCTGCCTTCTGGCTCCTCAAAACTTAGGAGATCGTTTAAATTTCTTGTCGAAGAGCTATGTACAGGAGCCAAACTTTAAAGGTAGATAATTAACTTTGTTGTCTACCTCGACGGTCCAACTGATGTATCTTTTCGTTATTCATTCAGCAGATGTTACAATCACGGCGCTTCTTAGGCTTGAATTTTTTTTTGTACACGCTTATAACCTCAATCGCTCACAAAACACGAAAAGGGGATTACCCGAATTTAACTCTATCAGCATGATCTTTTAGCATGTTTTCAGATAGGTCTCGCTTGACCTTAGTTTATTCCAGGTTGTTCCAGGTTGTTCTTAGGTTGTTCTAGCTTGTTCCAGGTTGTTTTTAGGTTGTTCTAGGTTACCCTTTTTAGTATGTACGTCAAAATGGCACCGTTTTTTTTCGCGAAATGCTATAACTTTAGTAAACAAACAAAATTTTTGTTTGATTTGAGTTTAGTCAAGCTTATTAATAATATAGATTATTCCATAGTAAATACATTGCTTGGCTTGGAAATTGTAAAAGGTTTGTTATGTAGCTAGCTAGCTAATATACTTAATTAGCTGGGCACATCAATGTATAATGTATTACATCTAGAGCTAGCTAGCTAGCTAGCTAGCTACATGTAGTAGCTGCTAACCGCTAGCCTTCACCACACTCTTCATTCATTTATTATAATCAGTAATCCTTGGCTATTTTTTATCTCAAGGTTTCTTACAAATACTCAATCAATTTATCATATTTTCTCTGATTTAAACAAATGTATATGAAGTACAAAAAAGACAACAAAAATAAAAGAAACATTTTTTTATGACGAATTTGTTATTTATATTTTGTTTCAAAATTTTCTTCTTTTTGTTGATTTTTAAAGAAGTTGTACATTTATCAAGAAAAAAGTTTATTCTTTTTTTTTCTCCTTTTAATATATCTCTAACAAAATAACTTAACAAAAGTCTAAGCATGAACAATTAGCTTTTTATACATTTCAAAAGCATCAGTCCAGTTTCTCGGAGTAGGTATCATCAATTCATCCTGTAAATATTTAAAGTATGCTTTGTATTCGCTACCTTCACTCTTTTGGACAATATTAATCTTTATGTCTTGAAATTCCCCAGTAGAGATTGAAAGAATAAGGTCTTTCTCTCCACCATACCTTTCAGGTATTTCGTATAACACATCTGGTCTACACGCAATTGTATCAAATCTTGATTTCCTGATACGATGGGAATTCCAATGTTCTTTTACAAAGGTTAAATCTTCTTGTAAAATTTCATAAAAACAATACCAAAGACATTCTCTCTGTGTTTCCAATGTCATGTTAAGAAAACCTTGAGATTTTATATCTTTAGAAAAGTTTCTCCACCATCCACATCTAGTTTTAAATAAGTAGGACCACCAAGATTCGATGCGCTGATTTCTAGGTGAGGGCACATATCTGTGAGCATTGATATCATCTCTGAAATAGTGTTGAATAGATGCAGCAAAACCATTTTCTGTTCCGAGATCTGTGATAAGCAGGATAGGACACCCTTTAAATTCATCTACGCAATCAGTGTACATTTTTGCTATATTAGCAGGAGAATTATTAGATCGTGTAACTTCGAGCCAGAGCACTTTACGATTAAACCCATCAATAGCTCCATGAATTGGGAAACCAAACGGTTTTAACTTATCATATCCATTCATGTGCCAGGAATGATTAGGGCCCCTATTAGTGTATTCGCGTCTTTTTAAACGATGCTTCTTCCTTGCCTCGCAACCACTCGGATCTAGCTCTCGAAGTGTCTCCTCGACAAAGCTTCGTGGAACATTTACTCCTTAAAGTTTTAGTGAATGCCATATTGAACGATACCCACTTGAAGAACCAGGCCCGTTAATAAACAATTCCATTTTCTGTCTTGCTAGTGCTTTGTTAGATATGGAAGAATTTAATTTCGCGCGTCTCCCAAGCCCATAGTCCTTCAACCTCCGTAATAGGGTGCTACGGCTCATTTTGAGGTCATGTTTTTTATTTCGAGAACGATAAGAATGTTTTCTATTTCATATCCATGTCTAAAATAGTACTTTATCAAGGCTTCATCACTTTCAATTTCATCGTCACCTTCTCCAACTGAGCTTGTCCGATAAAGAACTAAAGGAGACAAGAGGGTAATAGCTACATTAACTATTGTAACTGTTATTAAACAAAGATATAACAAAAAATCCGGAGGAGGAGTGGCTACCCCACAGCAAACTAATACCGTATTCGCTTACAGCTGCTACCGAAATAATGATAATAACAAATATAACAGGATACCAAGTGTAAATTAACAAATCTGACCTTCAAACATAATGAATCTGAATGATAATCCTTACTAAAACCAAATGATAACATACAAACAAAAGTAACCAGGCGATCAGAAAAATATTACTACTTCTTTGATTTGCTTGTTTGCGCCGTGAGCTTCTTGTTTGCGCCGTGAGCTTCTTGTTTGCGCCGTGAGCTTCTTGCTTGCGCCGTGAACATTTTGCTTGCGCCGTGACACTTGTGGGCCACCGTACTGCCCAGATTGCGAAAACGGCCTGTTTAAAACCGGGACAGCCGGATTATGCACGCATGGTCCGATTATGTTTTTTTTGCACTGGTTATGTCGTGGTGACCGGATTATGAACGCTGATATAAATGGCTGGCCAGGCAGGCTGTGATTGGCATTTTCTTCGAACTTTTGTGAATTAAACATTCTCTGGAAGATAGAACACCCCTATAAACTAGACATGGCGAAAGAAAAAAGTCTCCACGTAATTCTTAGTATAAACTACTCTTGTAGTAAATACATTTCAACATAATATACTTTGAAGTAACTAAATTTCACGGAACCTAAATTATTTTTTTTGCAGGAATTAAGTTTGGTGAAAAGTTATTAAACTTGCGAATCCCAAAATTTAGTATTTGCCACGAAATTTCGTTTCATTTGAGAACAACAACAACTTTGCCACCAGGGCTATTTGCTTGTCAGAAGTGATGACGATGATATAAAAGCGGTCGGCCCCGATTATATTTGTTCTATAGGTCTCGAATAATATTTGACTGTCATACATAAGCCGGCCTGCCCCGATTATGTTCGTTCTATAATAAGTGAGAAATGAAAAGCCCTTGCAGGCTAAAAGATTTCAGATTCTTGTTCGCATGTAATTTTGTTCCCTATACCTTTCGAGTTCGCCAGTAGCCCGTGTTGTACAGAACTTTTACAATGTTCCGTCAGTTCAAATAAATAGGTATTATCCCATGGTATTATATAGAACTTGCAATATGTTTCATGTAGTGCGTGAGATATAGGATAGAACAAACCAACGCGTTACTTTTAGAAAGCGAGGGTCATTAGTTTAAAGTAGCCCAAAGCGGTAAAAAAACAATAATAAAAAAGACTATCCAAAACTTGCGCGAAAAATAATACGCGCGAAGGTGCTCGTGAGCAAAGAGAACGGGTCAAACACTTATAAGCAAGTGGTCGTAATATCTAACCATGTAACAATGCACAAACGATAAAAAACAATTATTGACTACAGTTGTTTTATTAACGTTTAGAAAATAAAAATTTCGTAAAAATGTCATTGTGGTGGTTTTGTTTATGCAGTTGTATGTATTAACATTGGCGTACAATCAATGTTCTTGAGAATGTGCGTTTTGTTCTTCGAGGTTTTGTTCTCCCAACTTGCAACCTATATCACATAGGTTGCAAGTTGGGAGTCAATACTGTCCAGTTAGGCGGCAGCAAACTAATATAGATTATTCCAGTTTTCTGTGTGGCAAATGACTGTGAAACAATCATTCGTAATACATTTTATTAGGCCCCACGCTATACCGCGGTGTTATCGGTCTTGAGTAACGATAAAGCATTGGAAGTGTTTTTAAATTACGATGGTATTCAAATTATACCGGTCGAAGTTATATGCGGAGTCAACAGTTGTAGAATACTCATGGTACGTAAAGCGAGCAGGGATATATGCTCCATGTTTTTCTTCTCCGAATGATGAACTGAATACAATATGGAAGAATTCAGCTTGTTTAGCATCGTGTTAAACTTTGCAAGATGAATAAATAATTATGTCATGGTGCTTTTTGTTATCGTAAAGTTAGCGTACTTCTTCCAAAATGTGATCTCCCCAAAAGTGCACATGTGCACTAAAATACGAAGAAAATTGTTCAGTGAATAATGGTACTAATTTGATATTGTATTATGAAAATGAAACCGTAAACATGAAATCGTTTTATTGTTTATCACATCATGTGGTATGCACATTCCTTTCAGCCATCATATTAATCACCATATCCAGTTAAGCATGCAGTTCCTCGCTGTTTTCAACAGAAAGTTTTTTCACCACCTAAGGCACATCTACAAATTTTACAACATTGCACTGTATCACAAAATACAAAAAATCGTAAAGAAATAAACATAAAATGTTCAATAAATTAAGAAAATGCATTATTTCAAAAATATTTACAATAACTAACCATGAAGAACGAGAGACATTGTACGTGGAAGAATAACAAAGACATCTAAAAGTTGACATTACGACTCAGAAAACATCACACATCAGTCTTAGTCGAAAACCTTGCCGCATCAATTACATAAACAGGTGCACAAATTAAATGCGAAAGTACATGATTTAACTTTAAGATAGACTGGGTAGTTTTGAAAATATGTGTGCACGTTAAATGAAAAATGAAGTAAAGATTATTCTCACATAAAAATGCAGTAGAGTTGAGAAAACAACAAATATTCTCCGCAATAGCTGGTCTAGGTGTCCTTTGATATAACGCTTCGATTTCACAGAGAATATTTGTTGTTAAGGGGAGAAAATTATATATCCCGAACTAATAGTTAATGTATCCAATAGTGTCTGTACACGGTTCATTCATTATTAATAACATTGCACTTGCGCCACACAGCAGCATAGGGTCTGAAAGAAATACCATATCACAAAACCAATTTCTCAGTTGATTCTTCATTCTGTTACATGGTATAACCTGCAATTCAACTCTACTTTCAATCCATAATCCATAACGACTGCTCTTAAAATAGACTTAAAATAAATGAAATAACAAACAAAAAGTGCATTAAATTAATTTAGAAGGAAAGGAAAAAGTCGCAATAATACTGTCTCTTAGAGTTAAAAGTTTTAGAACTACACAAAAAATGGAAGCTCATAAAATGCAAGATGTATTTGTATATCCAATAACTTATTTCCAAAGAAAATTGTAAAATCATATTAATGAAAAAATATTTCCTTCTATATATTATATATATATATACAAAAATAAAAAAGATATATACAGATATAATAAAAAATAATAAATAATTCAAATCATTGACGTATTGAACAAGGACATGTTATTTTTTATTTTTTATTTATTTTTATTAACTGTCTTTCAGGCACTTCCATATTTTACAATGGCTATCCGTCCTATTAAAATAATAATAATATTTAAAGAAAGAAATAAGTTATTCTATAGAAAGACACTGTAAAACTGTAGACAAGATTAGCAGAGTTCAAAGTGGCGAAGGATTGAAAGACATCGATATAATAGATTCTGACGGAGAATTAAGACCAGAACATATGAAAATGAAAATTATACACCAAAATATATAATAAAAAAAATATACATATATTAAATATATTTATTAATCGACGGGCTTAAGAAATAAAAACAATCGAGCAAATGAACAAAAATTGAGACTAAGTAGAGCAGAAGGAATAAATCAAAGCATAAAGTATTGCTCATGGATTGGTCTCAATCGGTCAGTAGATGTTAAGTTAGGATATTGAGAAATTGTCGTTTTTAAAAAAAAAAAAAAAAAAAAAAAAAAAAAACTAGGTATGTTGCATAATAAAAATCGCAAGACCATGGTCTAATAAATATTTTTTCAAAAAAGTACGAAATGTTTTGTGATCAGGTTCTTCCCTGATAGCTTTGGGAAGATCATTTAGAAGGCGACTTGCCTTACCAAGAAACAATTTCTACGACACATTGATTTCATACTTAGAAATAACTTCGTCAACATTACGAGTTCCACGTCCAGCAATTCTTAACTTGAAACCTTTCAAATACGATGGAAACTCATCCTGGTGAATCGATTTGTGGGCAAGTTTTAAAATTTCAAAGTGTATTTGTTGCTGGATCGGTAGCCAACCAAGTTGTATTACATCCTCGAGCGTGGAATATCTCAGTGTTACAAAAGACGCAATTCTGCACAACAGTTTATCAAGTTTTTTCAGCTGGAATAGTGGCAGGTTCCAAAACAATGAACAGCAATAGTGGATTTTCGAAATTAGAAGGGCTTCTGCCAGTTGCTTCCGCAAACGAAATGTTGCTGTGCGACGAAGATAGCGAAGAACGTATAGTTTCGCATAAACTGATTGAGAGAGTTTATTGATATGGGTTTCCCAAGTTAGATTTTGATCGAACTGGATGCCAAGAAGTCTGTAAACGGTAACGCGTTCGATCAGTTGGTCCGAGTGGTGGATATGGAATGTTGAATGGTTGGGGTTCATGAGGTCGTGAAGTTTTGCCATTCTCGGTGTTGACAAAAGCATGATTTTCGTTTTTCTGTTATTGAACGCAAGATTATTTGTGGTCGACCATTGCTTCAGCTGGTCTAATCGTTGAGTCAAGTTGTTGATTGTAGGTTGTATGTTTATAGTCTTACAATGTTCATAGATACTTGTATCGTCTGCATATTGGTTTGTGGTCCCACCATCGACGTTGTCTTGTAGGTCGGCCGTATAAAGGTTAAATAGTACAGGACCAAGAATTGAACCTTGAGGTACTCCAAATAACACTGTTCCGTAGTCAGATTGTTTGTTGTCTATCTGAACAAATTGGCGGCGGTCACTGAGGTACGATAACATCAGCATAGCAGCATTGTTGGAAAAGCCTATCCTTCGTAATTTAATCAACAGGGATTTGTAATCTACAGTGTCAAATGCTTTTGAATAGTCCAGAAATGCTGCTAGCGTGACCTCGCCTTTGTTCATCGCGCCAACGATGTCGTCTCGAATCTTCATTAAGAGTGTTTCGGTCGAGTGACGCTTGCGGAAACCGGACATCGTTTGGTGGTATATATGGTTCTGTTTATGTTTATGCATAAGAAATTCAAACTCTCTTTTGCTCTTTTGTAAACAATTAATAAACTTATTATTTTATTTTATTACTGTAAACAACACGCTCTGAGTCCGAAAGTTCCCATGAAAACATGCACATGCAAACAAAAAAAGAACCCCCTCCCCCCTCCCGCTGCTATCATTGTGGCTATCTACATACATATATATTGCAGTTACTTTTAAATTATTCCATTTTCTTCGCTAATTGCTAATTTCATTCTTTGCTGATAGATGCACATGGTCATTTCATAATTTGCTTCTCTTTGTTATTTTTATTTACAGGTCAGCCTGATCTTCACAGCATCATGATCTGAAAAATAAACACATTTTACTACAGTTTCAATTTCTGCATGGTCAAATACATTATTATTAATATAAACATGATCAAGAAGAGAACCGTCAATATGAGTTGGCTCTTGCACAACCATAGTATAGTTACTTAATACTTCTGCAAGTCGATGTGTGCCTGGATTGAAATAATCAACATTAAAATCTCCTAGCAAAATATGAAAATCCTGTGCATTCAAACGCTCACATAGGTCATCACAAAAAGATGATAAAGATGAAGAATTTGACCGGTACAAAACTCCTATAGAAATAAGTTCCTCTGCAAACAAACTTTTCCTAACTTGTACTAAAGAGAAACCAGGAGTATCATTCTGGTAAATAAAAGGAAAACAATCTCTGTAACACACTGCAATACTTTTAAATTTGTCTACATCAGAATTAGGATTAACATCAAACATAGCAAGTTGACCTGATATTTCTGTCATGTCATGGTCAGGTAACAGTTGGGTTTCAGTTAGATATAATATGTCCGATTCTTTCAATTCCTCATCATGCTGAATGTCAATAGCATGTCTCGATAAGGATCTGACATTCAACAAAGTGATCACCAAGGACCTTTTCTCTAAAGGCCAAAATACTAATGGTGGTAATATACTTTCCAACCTCAACCTTTCATATTCATCAGATGCATGTTTATTTGCCTTGACTGCCTTTTGCTTAAATTCACCTGTTAAATACAATCCAGTTAAAGATGTGACACGACTCATAGCAACATACATTTGGCCTGGATTGAATTGAGTTTGTCTGAATAAATCAAAACTAATAACAGCCTTGGGTAAACTTAACCCTTGAACTTTATGGACAGTGCAAGCCCAAGAAAGCATCAGTGGAAACTGAGTTCTTTTGATAACCGGTGATGAAAGGTTTCTTTTTACCACATGAATATCAGTATCAGTCCTTCCAATTGGTACAACTTGGTGCAACCTTGCATAGTGTTCTTTTGAGATTCTGAAAACACCAGTTTGAGCATTGTCAAATTTCACATATATTTTTTTAACATAATTATGATGATACAATATGTGAAAAACAGTCCCTATACACCCGTTGATTAATCCATCATCAATATCTAGATTTGTAGTTAGCATGACCCGAGCACCAATTTTAAGAACTAATTGTCTTGCAAGACCACCAGTATCAGTTTGTTTCCTATTCAAAGCTTCATCAATAATATGAGATGGTACATCATTTGGTATTTCATCAATAGCATTTATTTTACACAAAGTACCATTTACACGTTGTAACATATCTTCATTATGTTTTAGAACAGGCGCATTTTCTGCAAATAAATGAAGGGCATTAGCAGGATAGTTGTGATCATTCTTACTGATAAACCTTGATTTCAAAAGGTTTTCATCCTCTAGTGTGAGATTTGCAGTTCTTATATTGTTTAACAGATCATTTAAAACATCATCGCCTTTTTGTCGCATGACTTTTGTAAGTTCAGCTAATTTGAAGTTATGCCATAACTTTAATATGCTTACAAGAAATCCATCATTTGTGTAAACACGTTTTCCCATGTCAGGGGGAAGTTGATAAAGATCACCGCATACTATCATGCTTTTTCCAGCAAAAGGAACCCGACTTGGTCCTCCAAATATTTCTATTAGTCTTTGGTGGATATTGACAAGAAGAGTATTTGAAACCATCGAAATCTCATCAATTATGATAATACACACCTCTGCTAACTTGTTTCGTAAATGAGTTCGCATTTTATCACTAAGGGAGACATAATTATTCACATGAATTCCAAAACATGAATGTACTGTTGTACCTCCAATGTTTACAGCAGCTACACCTGTTGGAGCTACAAGACAGACTCTTTGCTTTTCTGCATTTTCACCTTTGTACATTAATAATTTTGTGAGAGATTTGTAAATAGTTTTGATCAAATATGACTTTCCCCATCCACCTTCACCAGTTAAAAATATAGACAGAGGTTTAACATCAGTAGGTGAAATGCAGTTACGATTTTTTATAAATTTTCTTGCCCAAGTGAACACTGTTTCAAATACTTCAAGTTGCTTAGCATTAAGAGATCTGATATCTCTATTAATCTCCTGGTCTGATGCCACAACAAAACTGTTTCTAGGTAGAGACGATAAGTTGGAACAAGTTGACTCAGTTTCATTTTCTGTGTCATCTTGCTCCCTTGATACTAAGAAGTCAACTTCTTCATTTTCCTGTTGTGCAAATGGATCTTGATTAGTGTCCATGTCAGCTCTAAAGGTTGCAAAAGCTTCGTCAACAATTTCACTATATGGTTCTAACTTTTGTTTGTTTGCATTGACAATATTTAAAACTCCTTGTTGGTTAAGCCTCTCCGTGTAAGTACCATCAAGTAAATCAGATTCAAAACGAAAAGGATAGTATAAAAACAACAAGTGATGAGCATACTTTTCTGGCTGAGTATGTCGGTTGGGTGTATATGATCGAACACAAGCACGAACCTTACGACACTTAAGTTTTTGTTTAGAATTCATGAGAGGTATCGGTGATGGATACGTAGAAGGAATGTGATTAATTTCCATGGACTCATCATTCAAAATTATAGGTTGGTTATCGTTGTCACCTATTTCAGATTTTGTGGTGTCTAAATAATAATATGCTAAAAATTCTGCATAGCACATTTTATCCAAAGCAGCATATTTACCACTTTTGAAAGTAGTATCAGGTCTGATTAAATAACGATCAAGCATGTTTGTTTTAAATATATCAACACTATCATCAGGTAGCTCTTCAAGTTCTGTCTTACTTTTGCACATTCTAAACCTGTCTTCTGGTAAATTACTATTTGCAAAGATTACTTTGGGAAATGTTTTTCGAAGCCACAATTCAGGCATTAAATGATACACTGCTTCTTGAACAGAACATTCCCTATGATTTGTAAAGGCATTTGCAATTTTAATCATTTGTTCATATTTGTTGTCGCTATTTTCACGTGCCTCTGACAATGCTTGCTTCATTGCACGCGAACATTCATTTTCTGATTTGGAAAGATACTTACACATGTATGTTATTGCTTTATAGTGATTAAAAACCGGCTGCAAGTCAATGTTTGCTTGCCACGCAAGAATTCCTTCTGAAAAATAGTTATTTACAAAACACGAATTAGGAGGGCGCCTTAAATGAACTTGGAAATCTGAGTCTGATGATATAGACAGGGCGTTATAGTATTCACTCTCTGAAATATCTAAACTTTTCAGTATACTAGGTATGCCTTCTGGAGATTGAAAATTCTCACTTTGAGGATCAATGATATTCCTTTTCTTAGGTAAAAGGATGCAATTTATATACTCCTTGACTTTGCTCAATATTTCTTCTCTCTTTGATAATATATCTTCCGTGTGTGCATAAAGGCATTTCGTCACTGAGAGGTTCAGCTACTATTGTTCGATCTGAGGAAAAATGTCCAAAATTGAACCGACATACACTATTCTTATACTTTTGACAAGTTTTAGAATGGGAATGAATCTGGAACATTTTTACAACACTAAATAACTCTGGTTCTGTCTCAGGGTCTGGAAGGTCTGCTCTTATAATGTTATCAACAAAACTTATATACTCTTCTTTATTCTCTCTTGTCAACACTGGTGCACCAATTATCCATAAAAATACATGGACATGGGGACTACCTCTAACCTGAAATTCAACGCGAATCACGTGATATTTAACGATTCCAAGGGGGCCATTTAGCACAATTTCTTTGAAAAACACTTCTACTCTGTATTGAAAATTGCGTGCTACCAACACAGGGTTCATGTTTAAAATTCTACAGCGTTCCATGTAGTCCATTTCCTCCAAATCATTTTCAGTAAGATTAAAGCCATTCAGTTTTGATACTATTGAAACTAGTTCATTCCAACGAAGGTCAGCACAGGACAATGTTAAAAAAAATGTTGGCGTTCCAAATTGTTTTACCATGGCTAATACCTCGTGCAGAAAGTTCTTCCAGTATGCTGGAGTACCTTTGATGGTATTCATAAAATTAAACGCTTCATCTTTAGCAACAAAAGATTTAACAGTTTCCTTAAAATTGTTACTAAACATACCAGCTGTTAAATTGTTACCACAAAATTTTTTCATTGCAATATTTATCCTACTTTTCAAATTGATTTGTTGAATAACATGATGGGCATAAAATATGTAGTCTGCATCCGATGCAAATTTTTGTGAATAATAGAGTAAACGCTGGTTGAAATATTTAATTGGGCTTAGCTTTATACAGCGTTCAACATTGTACCCAAATTTACCAGTTGGAAATAAATGAGGGTGGGCCAGTTCTTCACAATTCTTGTCACTTATGATGGATAAAGGTTTTTTCCCCTCGCCAGGAGCAACAACTAGTGTGTCGTTATCTATTGCATGTGGAATTTTTGAGGTCATCACAGTTTCATTTGCAGCTATTCTGAACAAATCTAATGGGTTTTCTTCTTCCTCCTCATTAGAATCTATAATATCTTCTGACCCTTTATTAACAATTACTTCCAGTTGTGTATTTTCAGTAAAACGTAATAGCTCTGTCGGTATTGTATTCATATCAATTACAGTATTTTGATAAAAAGGGTTATTAATGTTCAAATATTGTAAAACATCCTTTAAAATTTGTGGTCTTACAGGTTCAAAGTATACATGGCCATTATACATTAGTTTACGTCTTAATTTAATTAACACTAACCCACTGCAGTCAGCCGATCTTGGAAGAACATCACATATATCCATATTTTCTACAGGTACATTGCATATTGCCCCTTTTAGTTTTGGAGATTGTCCTTTTGGCATTATTGCAACTTTTTCAAACAATAACCTTTGTGCAATCAAAACTCGTTCAAGTTTTCTTAATAGTGGATACCCAGAGGGAAAGTCAAAGATCTCTAACTTATTTGAAACAGCCTGACATGGTATTTGGGGATTCTTAGCTTTTAATTTTTTATGGCAAGTTTGACAGACATAACAGTTATCATTATAGCTTGAAACTAGGAAAAATTTGAAACCTTTTAGACCTGTGATATTATACTTTGATTCATCAAACTTCAAAACAAATCGTTTGTACAAGCACCTATTGCATACCACACAAATATAATATGGTCCTTCCTTAATCATATTCTTAAAATTAAGTATCCGCCTTTCCTGAACCTCACTTTTTTTATGATCAAATGATTTACGGGATCTTTCTTTGAATTTCTCACTATTTATTGCATAATTTCCTTTCCTTTTTGACAATACATTGTCACGCTCACTCTCGTAATACTCTTTTTGTTTTAATTTTATATTTTCAGAGTTTAGAATGTAGTACTTTTTTTTGCTCATTTTAATTATTTCACGTTCATCTTCATAGAGCTCTTTCTTTTTTAATTTTATTTGCTCGTGTTTAACTGCATAATGTTCTTTCCTTTTTAATTTTATATGCTTGTGTTCAACTGCATAATGTTCTTTCTTTTTTAATTTTATTTGCTCATGTTCAACTGCATAATGTTCTTTCCTTTTTAATCTTATTTGCTCGTGTTCAACTGAATAATGTTCTTTCCTTTTTAATTTTATTTGCTCCTGTTCCACGGCATAGTATTCCTTACTCTGTTTGCGTTTTCTAGATTTAATATTTTCGTTAGTAGCATATTGCTCTCTTAACCTTTGTGTAACTTGCTCCTTTGAATTTTGGTATTTTTCTCTTCTCTTTTTTCTTTTAATAAAAGCAGAAATGTGAGTCAATATTTTTTCACTTACATGAACCTTAACAGATTGTAACTCATATTGAAGAGAAGCCTTATTTTGCTTCGTCAAATAAGAGTCCTTGATGTAGCTTTCCACATCAGTAATATTTTTAAACTTTAACAACACAGAATAACCATCTGCAGTAAATGAACCATCATTTCCCCGACTATGGGAGTCAAATATAAAAAAGCAGGACTTGTTATATAAAATTGATGTTGTGAAACCACCTATCATAAACATCATTCCACTACATTCTTCAAAATTCAAAAAATTGTTTTGCAACAAAGTTAGTTCACCATGTAAATTTTCTAAAAAGGTTATAGATAATTGAGTGCCCTCTATAGAAATTGTGTTTGGGAGTTGATCAAAAAAAAATAGCACCAGTTGTAAGAAGTGACTTATATAAACAATCACCGTTATCCAAAATATGGTCTAAATCCCAATCAATCCAGAGTGAAGCTTTGCGAATAGTTGACCAAATGATAGCATGCATAGCATTTGCTACACATTGAGTACCAGCACTTTCGCCAAATTTTCCATTGCCTTGATGAAAATTTCCTTGAACAGGCTTGACAATACTATAAGCAACGCCTGAGTTACTCTCTGCACAAGACACCTTGGGAGTGTTCATACTAAATTGTGACAATATAAACGAGAGGGTATAGCTAGCTAACTAATAATGTAGCCTATGCTGGTGTACTAAAAGATATTGAGCTATATATACTGTAGCCTATGCTGACAGAAACCTGCTGAAATAACACTATGATATAAACAATGTAAGCTTGCTAAAGTGTTAGAACAATTCTTTCTTTATCAAGTTTCTGGTTATGTAGTTTCAATATGTATTTTCATTCAATATGTATTTTCATTCAATATGTATTTTTATTCAATATGTTCTTTCTTTCAATAAGTATTTAGTAATTTTCTTTGGTCAGTTTGGGGCAAACTGACAGGAAGGAAAAGACCTTGTGCCCCACCTGAAACACAATGAAATTCAGAAGACCCCTGGCAAAAGAAAGGGGTTTAAAAAAGCCGCTTAGCAAGACACAATAAAGAGAATATCTTAAACGTTGATAGAACTGAAATTTAAGCAGTTGAATAATTATACTAACCCAACCAAAAATTTTTCTTTGCTTCAAAAAGATAACTTCGCTTCGCAGCGTGGTGAACAAGCTGGAGTATAATCAATATGGCGCGCTTGAACACGGTCACTCGAAAACAACGACTGACCCCTGGAGCTCGGTTAAGTTGAGTATATCCCACCTCGTTACAAAAAATAACTGGAAATGAAAAATTTGAAGGAGTATCTAGCATAGCTCATCAAATAATAAAAAAATAACAATATTTGTGATCAAATTTGTAACGCAGTCTTCATTCTTTTCCAATTTTACGAACATTGACATACGTACAAAACCGGCGTAGAGCTAGGACGCGGGGCCAGGTCGGACTTTAAAAGTCGTGACGTTACGGCAATAGGTTAAAAAATCGGTCGAAGAAGAAGAAGGAGAAGGAGGAGAAGAAAAAGACCGCCCGTTTTAATAAGATCTCGGATGTAATCCGAAATCTTAATAATATTAGACTGTCGTATATAAACTGGCCTGCCCTGATTATGTTCCTTTTATAAGTGCCAAATAATATTTTTTGAGTAATAAGCCGGCCTGTCCTGATTATGTTGCCCTCATTATGTATTTTCTGCCCTGTTCTTAACCGGGGCAAGCTGCCGTACTTAATCAGGGCAGCGTTTATTATCCGGGCATAACAGCACCATCTTTAAAAAACAACAAAAACTCCATCGCCGTGTTGAAAAAAAAACACGTTGTCTCGCTTACTAAAAACTGTATCAAAGAATGACCATATTAAATTGCTGAATTACTGTGGTTTTTGGCAGAATTTTTGATATTTTGGATGTATAGGGACGAAATCGTACAGAAATGCTATATACTCTCCACCGTCTTTCCATTTCCCTTATATTTGCCTTATTTAATGAGGAAATGGGCTCCGCTACGGTCCGTGCGCTGGCGCGCACTTCGCTTTGCTCCGCAATCAATATAGAAAGTGTTGCGGAGAGGTTGCCAAGGCAAAGGCATTAAGCACGGAAAGGAAAGGGCACGGCAAAGGCAGACAAGGAAACAGGAAGAGGAATCAGCAAGGCATGAGAGGCACAGGCAAGGGCATAGTAGGTAGGCAACCAGAAAAGGCATAGGAAGGTAGGCGAAGGCAAGGGGAACGGCTAGGCATTAAGCACGGCATAGGCAGGCAAGCAAACAGGAAGAGGAATCAGCAAGGCAGGGGTAGGCAAGGCATGGGAGACAAGGGCATAGTAGGCAGGCACCAGAAAAGGCATAGGAAGGGTAGGCAAAGGCACGGTAAGTGCTGGCAAGGCAAGGGGACGGCAGGGTACGGGCAGGCACCTTAGTAGAACCTCTTCTCCTCTGCAACTCAAAGATTACGTATACTCAATATGTAAGTCCAAGAGTATGGGAAATATTGAGGTACAAATAGTTCAAATTCAATACCTGAATTTGTTATCAGGTTAATATAGAGTGAATCATCTTATCAGAATTATGTGCCAATACAAGAATTTAAGCAATAATTGGTCATAATGCCAAAAAAATCGTGTTTTGATCAATTTGAAATTAAAAGTCAACTTGGTTAAAATGAATCTTACAACATTAAAAAGTCAAAGTACAGAAATGTCAAAAATGGCATTTTTGTGCTCTATAAACAAAAAGATTACCTAATATCCTCAATATCGCTATATCATATACTTATGAATACCTGGTTGTTGTAGATGCAAGATAATTATGTTTTTCCTAGCCCTGTCCAGGATTTGAACCTGGATCTCTCATTTGCATGAGTGTCATAGCCATTAGACCAGCAGGGCATAAATATATATCCGAAATTTTACAAATGAATATTGTATACACTTATAGGAATTTACAGCACACAGCCTAGTTAATTAACCTTTTGAGAAATTCTGGTTAAGCCATAAGTCACTGTTACCTGGCGTAAAACACTTGGTGGAACAATTAATACAAATTGTAAACTGTACTACACATTCAGGTGGAGCGCTTTAGCACAGGTATGCAGTATATCGTTAATCAATGAAACACACAGAGCAGTGTTTCGGGTGTAATATATTTTGTCAGAAAATATCTTTCCTTCAACTTTAGCTAGAATAAAAACACAATTTACATATTGTGCCATGTCATAGCGAAAACAGTCAGCAAACGTTTTTCAATTTTCACAAAATGTTCCTGGTGAAATTTAAAATATATGTGTACTTTAATATGCGGTGAGCCATTAGAATAGGTAAACGAACCCTTTCAAAAAAAACTTTAGTGCAACTTCTGTTAAATAGAAACACAGGTAATACTGAGTGATTAGTACAAGTATACTGTGTCACCTCAAACATACGTTTTGGCAAAATACCCTTTTCAAAAACTATTCTAACTTCGGTTCAAATAAAAAGACAGTAAACAACGTGTTGTTACCCTACACAGCTAAAACAATCACTCAGCAATTTTATTTTGTGAAAAAGTTTTTGTAACATTTAAAAATTAAAACACAGCTTATAACCTCTTTTTACCCTGTTAAAGCAAAAAATATCCTGTAACATTTCATGGGAAAAGTTGCTGTGCAAGATCAAAAATTAATCGTGAAATTGGACAGGTACATTTTCAAAAAACTTTATTGCACCTTCGGTTTAAATAAAAACAGCGGATATATATAGCTCGTTGTTACCCTGTCCAGCTAATCAGACAACAGTTTTATTTTGGAGAACAAGTTTTCGTGACAATAGGATAAAAAATTTTTACTTCCAACTAAACATGAACTTCAAAACAATAGCAATTAATTTGGCTAGCTTGGTCTAGCTAGAGCTGGACTTAAGCTTGATATTCCGCATTGGTGTAAAAGTTCAGGTCAAGTTAATAAAACAGAAATTATCGGGACATTATTTGTATACATATTGGAAAATTAAATAAGAAAAATGGATATATATATTTGAAGATTTTTAATACATGTGACGATTGCACTAGAACTGCTTGTCAGAATTTAAAAAGCCTCTGTAACAGAAATGTAGACGTTGATGTAAAAAAAGGTTATTTGATATAGAAATAATTTCTGTCAAAAAATAAATGCGATATTTAGATATTTGAAGATTTTCTAGGTGTTAATCCCTGAGAACCACTTGTCAGAATTTAAAACGCCTCAGTAATAACAAATGCAGATGTTGAAAAAGTTTCACGATATATATATATTTATATATATATATTGTAATAATTTCGGTTTCTGTAAGTTGAACCACCTATGATGCTCAGGGGCAGCAGGGTTAAAAAAAGTTGATTTCCTGAAATGCCTACAATATAGCTGGAATCGTTCACAAAAATATGGCTATCCACTCCCCCTGAATGTTAAAAATGAATGCCCTTTGTGGCTGAGCAGCATAACGATTACATTTAAGCCACATCAGCCTTATATATATATACAAACATTGATCATTAACGGGGGACGGAACGTACTATATGTACTATATGTAGCTAGCCATGTACTTTTGCTGACTTTGTTAAACTTTTTCGTTTTTGGTATTAAATTGTTAGAGACAACAATTTTTGTGGATGACTACTATAGCTATAGAACAAGATATGTGATGGTTCATTCTACAGAGTAGAAGTATCTCACGCAAAAAATAGCTAATTTTATGCAAGCTACATTGGTAGTTTCATCCCAGTTAAGTAGTTAATTTTATGCTAACTTTGTTATCTGTCTGCAAGAATTTTTTAAGCTAGTATGTATAGCTACCTAGTATTTTATGCTAACATTCAAATTCAAATTGCCAAGGGCCAACATATTTTGTGGAGACGGATGTAACTACCAAGCACAAGCTATGTGATAGACATTCCCAATTAGAGCAGAATTATGTCACTCACTGTGCAGAATGAAAATAGTGATATATATACTAGGTACATAACCAGTCAGGGATAACCGCAAATTAGGCTATCACGCCAAATTAGGATAGTAGCTTAGTTAGGAGATTTTCCATAGACTAGTTAGGAGATCCTCTCCTAATTAGGAGATGTGTTTTCTTCTTTTACGATTATCTGGACAACCACGTCTGGTCGCGCCATCTTTTTTCGGAGTTTTGTTGTTCATTACATCATCTTCGTTCGAGTAAAAAATTTTATAGTTTGCTTTACGGGACTAAAAATTATACGTCAAAAGTCTTTGGATCGGCTAATTAGACGAGAAATAGTCTATTTAAGCTATGCGCCACCATGTTGAAAATATGCGCGCGGGAAATTTAGCCTTTTTCCAGAAGCAACCGTGGCCGTAAAACAAAGAAGCCGTAACACAGCGCATGCGTTCTTAATCAAAACAAACTCAACGCTATATCTTCTGACAGCGCAAATAATAAAGAAAAATATATTTGGACCATCAAAAGGAGGTTCTATAGAATGTTTTTAGCTAATAAAATCATTGCGACTATGCAACAAAACAGCGATAAGCAGCCAAAACCATGTTGATAGCCTAATTAGGAGAGATAAATTGCCTAAATAGGCTATCGTAGACTAATTAGACTATCATAGCCTAATTTGCGGTTATCCCTGACTGATAACCTCCACTACTTTCTTGAAAAATCTATCTCGTTTCTAGGTAGCTAGCTACGCTTAGCACCATCTTTAAAAGCCAACAAAAACTCCATCGTCGTGCAATAAAAACACGTTGTCTCGCTCACTAAAAACTGTACCAGAGAATGACTATAATAAATTGCTGAATGGCACTGGTTTTTGTCCGAAAATTAATATTATGGCACTGAAGGGTCAAACTTCTATTCAACTTTTCGGAACTTCTATTCAACTTTTCGGAACTTCTATTCAACTTTTCGGAACTTCTATTCAGTAATTCCTCAAGTTTCTATTCCGGAACTAGTATATAGAAAGTGTTGCGGAGAGGTTGCCAAGGCAAAGGCATTAAGCACGGCAAGGAAAGGGCACGGCAAAGGCAGGCCAGGAAATAGGAAGAGGAATCAGCAAGGCAGGGGTAGGCAAGGCAGGGGGAGGCAAGACAGGGGGAGGCAAGGCATGGGAGGCAAAGGCAAGGGTATAGTAGGCAGGCACCAGAAAAGGCATAGGAAGTGTAGGCAAAGGAACGGTCAGCGCTGGCAAGGCCAGGGAACGGCAGGGGCAGGCACCTTAATAGATTAATAGAAAATCTCCCCCCTACTCAATATGTCTAAGATATGTATCATATTAGGCCAGGAGTATAGAACATATTGAGGTGCAAATATTTCAAATTCAATAGCTCATAAAAAAGGTCTCAAATTTATATCAGGTCAATATACAGTGAATCATGTTAGCAGAATTATGTGCCAATACAAGTATTTAAACAATCGGTCATAACGCCGAAAAAACTATCATTTTTTGATAAATCTGAGATTAAAAATTAACTTGGTTCCAATGACAACAACATTAAAAAGTCAAGAATTAGAAATAATCAGAGAAGTCCACGAGAAATGCAAAAAAGTTTAGTAAAAAACGCCTTTTTTAGTTTCTTGTGCCTAGCAGGTTTATCAACACAAAACTTTTTACCATAAAGTGATAGATCTATTACAAAAACAAAGCATTTTTGGGCTCTATAAATGAAAGTGATGAATGTACGCAATTTCCCCCTCTACGACTCAAAGATTACCTATTATACTCAATATAGCTAATATCATATAGCTACTTATGAATACCTGCTTGTTGTAGATGCAAGATAATTATATTTTTCCTAGCCCTGTCCAGGATTTGAACCTGGATCTCTCATTTGCATGAGTGTCATAGCCATTAGACCACCAGGGCATGAATATATATATATATGAAAAACTTTACATGTGCATCTTATATATGCTCACATAGCCTTTTTACTAACTAGACAGGGGGGCCTGGCGTTGAAATGTCTGGTTTAGTCACAAGTAACTGTAACACCCAGCGTTAAACGTCTGGTGTAGAGCGATTTATACGTTTTGCAAACTGTGCCACACATTCATGTGGAGCGCTTTAGTACAAGTATGCAGTATATCATAAATTATGTGAAGCACACACAACAGTAAGATGTTTCAGGTGTAATATATTTTTCAAATAATAACTTTTCTTCAAAAATACAGTTTATATGTTGTGCCCATCTTAGCGAATTTCTCAAAATGTTTCTCGCAAAACTTAAAAGTGAATTTCAATCCAGGGTGAGCGCTTAGTATAGGTAAACAATGTCGCACATCCATATAGGTTTAATACCATTTCAAACAAAAAATTAGCGCAACTTCTGTTAAATAGAAACAAAGGTAACAGCTTGTTCTTAACACTGGGCTGAGTGATTTGTATAGGTATACTGTTTCGCACATACGTTTCGGCATAATACCCATTTCCAAAAAACTATCCTAACTTTGGTTCAAACAAACAGACAGTTAACAACCTGTTGTTATCCTACGCACCTAAAACAATTTTACTTTGTGGAAATTTTTGTAACATTTAAAAATAAAAACACACTTTATAACCTGTTTTACCCTCTTAACGCAAAAAGAATCCTGCAACATTTTATGGATAAAGTTCCCGTGAAAGATCAAAAATTAATCGTGATTTATGATTTATTGCAACTTCGGCTTAAATAAAAACAGCGAAAAGCAGCCCGTTGTTACCCAGTCCAGGTAAAAATCAAACAGCAGTATATATATGTTTATTTTGCAAACAAGTTTTCATGACAGTAGGATAAAAAGCTCTTATCCCAAACTGAACAAAAACGTCGTTAGAGACGCATTGGTTAAAGATCAGGTCAAGTTACAAAAACAGAAATTATTGGGACATTATTTGCATATCGTGAAATTAAGTAAGAAATAATGAATACATTTCGAGATTTTCAATACATGTTGACGATTGAACGAGAACCGCTATTCAGAATTTAAAAAGCCTCAGTAATAACAAATGTCGATGTTGTAAAAATTTCCCGATATATATATATATATATTGAAATAATTTTTGCATCTGTAACTTGAGCCGCACTGATGTATGCTCAGCGGCAGGGTTAAAAAAGTTTATTTCCTGACGTGTGTACAATATATATAGCTAGCTACAATCGTCCACGAAAATATGGCTCTCTATTCCCCCTGAATGTTTAAGAACTGCCCTTTTGTGGCTATGCAACGTAAACAATTACACGCGACGTACCTGTATATAAACATTGATCACGAGTGAGAACAGAACGTACTATCTGCAAAATATCTAGGTGGCTATGTTCTTTTGCTGACTTTGCTAAACTTTTTGGTTCTTGGTTTTTGGTATAAAATTGCCAGAGACAACACATTTTGTGGACGATTGTAGCTAGAACAAGCTATATGATCGGACATTCCTACAGAGTAGAATTATCTCACTCACTGTGTAGTATATATGTATAATAGCTAGCTAGAGGATAGGTAGAAAATCTGTCTCAAAGAATTTTTCTATGCTAGCTATGTTGCTGATTTTATGCCAGCAAAAATAGCAATTTATTGCTAGCTACATGGGTAGTTTTATCCCAGCTAAGTAGTTTATTTTATGCTAGCCTTGTAGCTAGTTTGATGCTAGCTATATTGCATTGTTTGTTTGTTTTTATGCTAGCTCACTCTAACAGTAGCTAGCTAGCTATATGCTATCTAAGTTCTATTATTATTCTACCTAAATCTGCAGTTTTAAGCTAGCTAGCTTTAGGTGTGAGTGAGAATAAGAATGGGTTCATTACATGTAAAAAATAGTGATATACTAGCTAGCTAAACATACCTTTTCTTCGTTTTCTTGAAAATGACCTTCCAGAAGTTTCGATATGGCTTAGATTAACGAAAGTTTGAGTTTGAGGCGGTATGCATCCGAGAAAAGGTCATGTGATATTAGTAAAAGTGATTTATGTATCACGTGGCTAAAAAGTGTAGGCTGACTAACTCTTAACTGGAAACGGTACAAATTACGCTAGGCCATCTTTAAATAAACAAAAGCACTCCCTCGGTGTGTCAATAAAAACACACCTTGTCTCGCTTAATTTAGCAATTATATAGGAGAATGACCGGATTAAAGTACTGGGCAACCCAGTCCAAAAAAAAAGTGGCACGAAAATTCAATGATTTTGATGTACAGTGGGGGCGGAAATCCTATACACTCTCCTCCGTCCCTTATATTTGGCTTATTTAATGAGGAAATGGGCTCCGCTACGCTCCGTGCGCTGGCGCGCACTCCGCTTCTCTCCGCAAAAATCTCGAACTTCTATTCAAATCAATATAGAAAGTGTTGTGGAGAGGTTGCCAAGGCAAAGGCATTAAGCACGGCAAGGAAAGGGCACGGCAAAGGCAGGCAAGGAAACAGGAAGAGGAATCAGCAAGGCAGGGGTAGGCAAGGCATGGGAGGCACAGGCAAGGGCATAGTAGGCAGGCACCAGAAAAGGCATAGGAAGAGTAGGCAAAGGAACGGTCAGTGCTGGCAAGGCCAGGGAAGGGCAAGGCAGGGGCAGGCACCTTAATAGAAAATCTCCCCCCTACAACTCAAAGATTATGTATACTCAATATGTCTAAGATATGTATCATATTAGGCCAGGAGTATAGAACATATTGAGGTGCAAATATTTCAAATTCAATGGCTCATAAAAAAGGTCTCAAATTTATATCAGGTCAATATACAGTGAATCATGTTAGCAGAATTATGTGCCAATACAAGTATTTAAACAATCGGTCATAACGCCGAAAAAACTATCATTTTTTGATAAATCTGAGATTAAAAATTAACTTGGTTCCAATGACAACAACATTAAAAAGTCAAGAATTAGAAATAATCAGAGAAGTCACGAGAAAGGAAAAAAAGTTTAGTAAAAAACGCCTTTTTTGGTTTCTTGTGCCCAGAAGGTTTATCAACACAAAACGTTTTACCATAAAATGATAGATCTATTACAAAAACAAAGCATTTTTGGGCTCTATAAATGAAAGTGATGAATGTATGCAATCCCCCCTCTACGACTCAAAGATTACCTATTATACTCAATATAGCTAATATCATATACTTATGAATACCTGCTTGTTGTAGATGCAAGATAATTATATTTTTCCTAGCACTGTCCAGGATTTGAACCTGGATCTCTCATTTGCGTGAGTGTCATAGCTATTAGACCAACAGGGCATGAATATATATATATGAAAAACTTTACACATTTTCCAAAAAACCTTTATTGCAACTTCGGTTTAAAAAAACACAGCGGAAACAGCCCATTGTAACCCTGTCCAGCTAAAAATCAAACATCAGTATATGTTTATTTTGCAAACAAGTTTTCGTGACAGTAGGATAAAAAGCTCTTATTCCAAACTGAACAAAAACGTCGTTAGAGCCGCGTTGGTGTAAAGGTCAGGTCAAGTTACAAAAACAGAAATTATTGGGACATTATTTGCATATCGTGAAATTAAGTAAGAAATAATGAATACATTTGGAGATTTTCAATACATGTTGACGATTGAACGAGAACCGCTATTCAGAATTTAAGAAGCCTCAGTAATAACAAATGTTGATGTTGTAAAAATTTCCCGATATATATATATATATATTGAAATAATTTTCGCTTTTGTAACTTGAGCCGCACTGGTGTATGCTCAGCGGCAGGGTTAAAAAAGTTTACTTCCTGACGTGTGTACAATATATATAGCTAGCTACAATCGTCCACGAAAATATGGCTCTCTATTCCCCCTTAATGTTAAGAACTGCCCTTTTGTGGCTAAGCAACGTAAACAATTACACGTGACATACCTGTATATAAACATTGATCACGAGTGAGAACAGAACGTACTATCTGCAAAATATCTAGCTGGCTATGTTCTTTTGCTGACTTTGCTAAACTTTTTGGTTCTTGGTTTTTGGTATAAAATTGCCAGAGACAACACATTTTGTGGACAATTGTAGCTAGAACAAGCTGTATGATGGGACATTCCTACAGAGTAGAATTATCTCACTCACTGTGTAGTATATATGTATAATAGCTAGCTAGAGGATAGGTAGAAAATCTGTCTCAAAGAATTTTTCTATGCTAGCTATGTTGCTGATTTTATGCCAGCAAAAATAGCAATTTATTGCTAGCTACATGGGTAGTTTTCTCCCAGCTAAGTAGTTAATTTTATGCTAGCCTTGTAGCTAGTTTGATGCTAGCTATATTGCATTGTTTGTTTGTTTTTATGCCAGCTCACTCTAACAGTAGCTAGCTAGCTATATGTATGCTATCTAAGTTCTATTATTATTCTATCTAAATCTGCAGTTTTAAGCTAGCTAGCTTTAGGTTAGCCTAGTTAACTAAGCTTTCCTCCTCGAGTTAATAAAATGAGTTTCTCTCAAACTAAAGCTTAGACGCAAACGAATGACTCAGCGGAAACCCCGAGTTTAAATTGGACAATGTGACTAATCGCTTCGGAGGCCATTTTAATTTATCTGTGAGTTGTTTACCAGGCTTGGCCACATCTTACTGTGGTAAAAACTTTATAGTTTACTAATGTTTGTTAGGGTGAGTGAAACCACTCGCTGGAATATTCGGATGAAAAGGGCTTTCCCCGACATGGACCACGTGAGCAAAAAACAATAGAATTAGCCAATCAAAAAGCGCGGCCAGATTTTGGCCGCAGAAATATCGTTTGAGACCCAGCGTAATTTTTCCCACCTTAACTACTCCGATTTCCCGGTGGTAAGAAAAATTACGCTGGGTCTCCTGGCTAGCTTTAGGTGTGAGTGAGAATAAGAATGGGTTCATTACATGTAAAAAATAGTGATATACTAGCGAGCTAAACATACCCTTTCTTCGTTTTCTTGAAAATGACCTTCCAGAAGTTTCGATATAGCTTAGATTAACGAAAGGTTGAGTTTGAGGCGCTATGTTATCCGAGAAAAAGTCACGTGATATTAGTCAAAGTGACTTATGAATCACGTGGTTAGAACTAACTTAGTCTCAGCTGGAAGTTCCCGCTAGGAGATCTTTAAAAAAAAACAACTCCATCACCGTTCCTAAAAAAAACACATTGTCTCGCTTACTAAAAACTGTACTAAAGAATGACCATATTAAACTGCTGGATTACTGTGATTTTTGCGGAGAGAAGCGGAGCCCATTTCCTCATATAAATAGTATAAATATAGCATGAAAAGGAAGTACGGTGGAGAGTATATAGGATTTCCGCATCTCGCCCTCACTATACATCAAAAATTTTCAAATTTCGTCAATTTTCGACGCGACGGCCCTGTAGTTTAATCTGGTCATTTTCTCTTGAATATTTGATTAAGCGAGAAAACCATGTTTTGACACGGCGATGGAGTTTTTGTTGTTTTTAAAAGATGGTACCAAGCGTAAATTTTGCCGTTTCCAGTTGAGACTAAAGCTGCCTACACATTTTAGCCACGTGATAGATAAATCAGTTTTACTAATATCACATGACCTTTTCTCGGACACATACTGCCTCAAACTCAAACTTTCGTTAATCTAAGCTATATCGCAACCAGACGGAAGGGCTTGTTCAAGAAGACGAAGAAAAGGTATGTTTAGCTAGCTAGTATATCACTCTTTTTTTTACATGTAATGAACCCTTTCTTATTCTCAGTCACACGTAAGGCTAGTTAGCATAAAACTACCGACTAACAGGTAGGCATGTGTTAGTGAGTTATTCTCACCGATATCTCCACAGAATGTCGTGGTCACTTTCTTCAACGTCAACTTCGACTATAGTATCGGATTAAATTGTAGGTTAAATACAGGTAGGCATGTGTTAGTCAGTTATTTTCACCGATTTCTCCACAGAATGTCGTGGTCACTTTCTTCAACGCCAACTTCGACTATAGTATCGGATTAAATTTTAGGTTAAATACAGGTAGGCATGTGTTAGTCAGTTATTTTCACCGATTTCTCCACAGAATATCGTTGTCACTTTCTTCAACGTCAACTTCGACTATAGTATCGGATTAAATTTTAGGTTAAATACAGGTAGGCATGTGTTAGTCAGTTATTTTCACCGATTTCTCCACAGAATGTCGTGGTCACTTTCTTCAACGTCAACTTCGACTATAGTATCGGATTAAATTTTAGGTTAAATACAGGTAGGCATGTGTTAGTCAGTTATTTTCACCGATTTCTCCACGGAATGTCGTGGTCACTTTCTTCAACGTCAACTTCGACTATAGTATCGGATTAAATTGTAGGTTAAATACAGGTAGGCATGTGTTAGTGAGTTATTCTCAGCGATTTTTCGTGGTCACTTTCTTCAACCTCAAATTCGACTTCAGTGTCGATCATAATATTCTGTTAAAATGGATTGAATTGTGCTCTGTTAAAATATCAAATTTTAGGTTAAATACAGGTAGGAATACGTTAGTTCGTTAATCTCAACCATCTATGTTTTTTACCAATTGTCGAAATTTTATGACTTATTTTATTTATAAATTAAAAGTTACAGCAATTAATTAATAAGCACGAGTACAAATGTTCTTGGTTAATTACAGGTGCGAATATGTGAGTCACTTACTTTTATCAATATTTTTGGTCACTTCCTGCAACTGAATTAATGACCCTTGTTGGGTATGTAGCAGGAAAGGTAATTTTCCTACCCCCACAAAAGTATTTTCGATGCACGATTTTGTTTGTTAAAACTCTAAAATGTAACTAGGCTAGTTATTATTCTTGATTGTCTATTTTTTCTAAACAATAGAACCTTGTTTTGACCTTAATCTTCAGTCCGGTATTTTTATAAAAGAAAACGCGGTAGCCCTTTTTATAGATGAGGCTAAAAAATAATCATTTTTTGGTGTTAAATACTTTCTATAATTTTCTATAATTTCGTCAGTAAAGTTGTCCCTCCCTGAATTCTTTGGGCTTCGAAACACTACCACCTACACCCTGAAAAATAAAGACCCTCCTTCCAAACTAGGGTTAAAAATGAAAAAGTATATTTGCAACATATTACACACAAACTGTAATCAAATACGTACGTCGTCATTCGATGCCTCTTTAAAAATATCCTCAGAATAATGAAGCCTATAACTTTCAAGTAGTACGATCTAAATATACGACATGGTCATTCCACCTCGTTATTTTAATATGTTATAATACTGCTGAAAATGCAGTTCTTAAGTTTATGATTTCGACTTGGTGATAGTAATAATTCAACACTAACTAATGAGCTATCGAAGCAGAAAATAAATAAGAAGAAAATGACATGAAACAGGAGATATAAGGGTTTAAAAATTTTGCTGACGTCAGCAAAGATCTGCAAAAGCACAACAAATTTTTTTAGAAGTTTACATACTGTATAGACCTTAAAACGCTAATCAAGAAAATGTATAGGATCATATATCTTTGACCATCGGTTACACAGATATTGTTGATTCAGTTGCAAGTCATCAACCCTTCCATCCACTTGCTGTTAGCCGTTTTGTAATTTGTTTTTTAAACCCTAAAAAAATTGAATTTCAGAGTGCATATTTTCAAAAGAACTCAATAAGAATAACAAAATACCCAATGTGTAAAAATTGTACGATTCTTTCAAGGTATGTTTGTGTAACAATCACGCCATGCAAAGTGTGCATCTGTAAGAACTATCGATGGTGACTTAAAGGTCATGTTCATTAAAGAGTTAACAATTTTGACAAAAGTGGGAAAATGAGGGTGTACTCTAATGAAAAACTTTTGTATTCACCTTTTTTTAGGAGTATCAATATAAAAAGGGTTGCGGAGCGAGAAACAGGATCCCCTAGGTTCGCAAGAGAAAATTTGTAGTGAGTCTTATTCTGAAAAGATAATTTGAGATATGGCAAGACGAACAATTATATCTTGTCATGACATTTTTGTGCTCTATAAATAAAAGTGATGAATGTATGCCACACTACTCGCTACGATTCAAAGAATACCAATTATCCTGGAAACAGCTATATGCATATGATATACTCATTATTACCTGGTTGTTGCAAATGCAAGATAGTTATGTTTTTCCTAGCCCTGTCCAGGATTTGAACCTGGATCTCCCATTTGCATGAGTGTCATAGCCATTAGACCAACAGGGCATGAATATATATGCAAAACCTTACAAGTGCATAATTAACTTTTTTTGTAGATATCAATTTTTTTTATTATGCTAACTAGTTCAAGTGTAATATATTTTCAAAAAAAATAATTTCCTGAAACTTTAGCTGAAATAAAACACAGTTTACATGTTGTGCCCTGTCACAGCAAAAAACAACAACATTTAGTCAACCTTTTTATTTTTCACGAAATGTTCCCGGTGAAATTTCCAAAATGTATTTTAACCCAGGTAAGCGCTTAATACAGGCAAACCGTATAGGCGCAACACTCTTTTTCAAGATAACTTTATCACAAGAGCCCCTCGTAAACACCGTTTATACCCCCTTGCCAAAATCCTAACTTCTGTTTAATTAACAACACAGGATAAAGCCCGTTGTTACACTGTACAGGTAAAAAAATCACTCAGCAATTTTATTTCTTCGAAATGTTTTTGTTAAATATAAAAAAAAAAACTTGTAACTTATTTATGCAACATTGCTTTCTTTTGTGGGGAAAAGTTCCAGTAAAAGATCATAAACTTATTGTGACACCAACCAAACCATGTAGGCGGAATACCTTCTTTAAAAAACTGTTATTGCTACTTCGGTTCATTTAAAACACCAGAAACTGGTCATATTCCAAACTGAACAAGAAAACCGTCCGGTTTGATCACACATTCATATTGTACACATACTTTATACTTAAATATTGTATTGATTATGTTTATATATCTTGTATCTATGGCAACGTTCTTGTTTATATAGAAAATAACACCAGAGCAATAAATCGCTCCCCCAAGGTTAAAATAATTTAAACTGGGCGAGCAATCTGAATAAATAGAATAAGATTATAAACGCATATTTTATCACAAAGTCTTTTTTATTTATTTTATTTTATCTTTTTTATATATTTTTGTTCTTTTTTACTGTAAATAATAAGAAAGAGAACATTGATTTCCATGTGAGATGAATTGATATTGCTCAACTAGAAAAATTTTTTTTAGAATTGGGGGAGCAATTATAATGGCTCAGCTAGTTTCTTATTTCTCAGAATTGGGCGAGCCTTTGCGTGAGCAAGAGCAATTGCTCTCCCCTTATTGATAGGCCTGGTGTATGACACCTGAAACGTCGTAAAATGTTGTTTTAATTTGTACACATACACATGAATGTCCAAGTATTAACATAAAATATTGCCAATCGAATTTCTAATGTCTCATTTAATTGATATGGTTCTGAAAGTATATTTCTCTTGTTTCATGTCATAACTACACTTGAGTTTGGGGAAAGGGGGGGATGTCAGGTTTGGTATCAGGGGGCCCCAAACCAGATGCGTGTGTTTCCATCCTTACCCTTAGTAAGACGTATCTCTTGGAAACGTCTGCGTATCTCGTGGAAACGCTAACTCACCTGGGGTGTATCTCGTGGAAACACCTGCGTATCTCGTGGAAACGCAACCCTCTCTGCGAATCTCGTGGAAACGCCTACATCTCAGCAAATCTCGTGGAAATGCCTACATCACAGCGAATCTCGTGGAAACGCTAACTCACCTGGGGTGTATCTCGTGGAAACACCTGCGTGTCTCGTGGAAACGCAACCCTCTCCGCGAATCTCGTGGAAACGCCTACATATCAGCAAATCTCGTGGAAATGCCTACATCTCAGCAAATCTCGTGGAAATGCCTACATCTCAGCAACTCGCTTGGAAATTGCCTACATCTCCGCGACTCACTTGGAAATCGCCTACACCTCAGAAACTCGCTTGGAAATTGCCTATGACGTATCTCGTGGAAACGCACCTCATTTGTTAGGGAAGCAAACGCATCTTCATCCCATTTGGCTGACGAAGGAAGCCCGACATCCCCACCAGCGCGGGTCAACAGTGCTTCTACCTCTGGACAAAAAACTTGGCAATCGCAAGTAGCCAAATTTGGATCACCAAGAAAACCTTGAGGCAAGAGCACTGGTGTAAGCGAGCGCGCGTCTTTGATGCCAATTGATCCCTCCATCTTGCGTTGTAGATCGTTGCGTGTTGTAGTTCGTAGTATCGTTGCGTGTTATAGTTCGTTGTAGAAGACCCTCTGGGGCTACATCAATTGGTATCGTATGCACTCGTCATGTGTCGGATGATGGTCCGGTTATCGAGTTAACATAAGGGTCGTGGTTGATTGTAGGATTAGTTAATATGGTGACAGTTGTGGACATTGATGCCAGTACATGAAGTGATTGATGTACATAAAAGAAAAAGAAAATATATAATAACAGGGTGGGTGGGTGGGCAAACCAAACTATTAGCAAAATGTGATGATGGAAACTAGTTGACTTTAGCTCCTCCCATTTTATAGGTAGGCAAGGCAAGGGGCCTGGATCTGCAACAGTATTGGTTAGTTACCTTGAGGGCCCCTAGTGTTCATGCCCTGTGACCACCCTTTTCACTAGTCTACCATTCTAGACTTGGAAGAACATTGAGTTTCTAAAGTATATCCTTCAATGATGCTAGTAGCCATCTTTGTTGACACTTGAATACTGAATGCAATCAAAGCCAAGCCTCTCAACAAGGTATAAGTACTTACTTCAGGAACCGCAATTAACATGAACCGTTGGTCCACCACCATGTAACTAGAAATTAAAAAAAAGGTTGCGAAGCATTACGCAAGTTGCAAGCAAAATTGAAACTAGCCAATAGTTGTCCCTAGTGTTTTTTGTTTCTCTTTGATATAATACGGCGAGGTGCTAACATCTTACTGCAGCTGATATCTGGGAATACACCAAAACTGAATATCATAGACGTAGAAAACCCTGGGGACGAGGTTGTAAAATAAACTCACCGCGGATCAACAACAACTCGTTGCGCAAAAGTAGTGATTTTTTGGCAAAAATACAATATATATATGCGGAATATTTCTTTTCAGAAGGTACGAGAAATTTAGATCGCGCGAAACTAAACAAAAACGATTACTGAGAAATTTCGTAAAACCTCTTTCCACAGAATTATAAAATTAAATATTGATAATAATCACAATATTGTCAGTGTTGGCCGACGTAAATCCAACATTGATGAAGCTTTTAGCGCCAAAAATCCATGCAAAGTTATACTTTTATAAAGTTAAAACCTTTATTCTGAAAGAAATGCAATACATCGAGTTGTGCAATCCGTAGTGTGCCGAAATGTCACGAATTAAGGGGATGCGCGTCGTAAGGTACACTCTTTCAACCGGAAAATAATACTCGGAACGCAGATAATAATAGAGACTTTCGCGTTAACGATTTCGGAGATGAGAAGGCGAACGAAGCAGCTTGTGGGTTGTTTTTTTTCACGTAAAAATAACGGCACTAGTTATGAAAACCGATTTCTTGAAGCCACGGTATCTGCTGCAATAAGTTTCGAAAACTCACGGGAAACAATAAACAAAAACAAACAATCTACAGAAACGAAAACAATTTATTAACTTTATCAAGATTTATAAAACAGCTTCAAATTTTTGACAGAAAAACAATAACAACGCGGTGTGAGGTTTCGCTTTATTCTTTTTATCTCACGTATTGAAAGATAACATCTCTGCTCGCTCTAATTGTACGCAATCTAAAAAGAAACGGAAAACATTTTTATATAGTATATTATTGCGCCCCGCCGAAGGGGCGCACATTTAGTGGACCGCGGGTATATAGTGTTTGTGTTGGTGTATGGCAGAAAATTTTTTTCCACTCTCTACTTCGCGGGGGACTTCTACTCGATCTTCCAACCCGGCTCTGATATAACACAACCTATGTGTTAGGTACCACCAAGACAAAAAAAACACTCATCGAGCAAATCTTTTTTTGTCTCGGTGTCCTTGTTGTCTCTAAAGATTTGAATGCGATAAAAAATGTTAATCGAGATTCTTTTGTTATGCTAATATGGAGCTTTGTAATATGATGCTTCGTTTGCCTCGTTTAATGTGCTTAAATGTCGCTGCAGCCCACGTGAATTTATCTTCAAGAATAGATTTGTTTTTGTCTGAACCACGTTGTTGCTAAACCTGTTAACGGTAAGTAAGTGGAAGGATTACTTATGTCTTATATGAAATTAAACTTAGGACGGTTCCTGGCGTTGATCCAAAGGCCGCAATTTAGGTATGCATCGAAATTTATAACTGGAAAGTTTTCTTGTGCCGTTGATACATTTTTTGAACTTTTTATTAATGCTGTGTATGTCAATACTTGCCTTCTTGTGAAGAAGGATGTTACATGTTAAGGTTGTTATCTGATGTTAAGGTACATTATGATGTCAATTATCTCTAAAGATTTCGTCTATATACGGCCATGACTAAAACTGCTTACATTGTGTTGGTCTTGCCTTCCTGATCTGGCTTGTCGTAGTAGCTTTACTGATGTAGCTAGGGAGCTAAATACTATTTTTAAATTCCTCTAAAATTACTTTTACTAGCTATATATCAAGCTAGCCAGCTAGCTAGCTACACAAAATAGTGCTTTAATTACCTTTAAAAAACCTTTGTCCTGCTTTGCATAATTTTATCAACAAGGGTGCTGATAAGCCGCATACGCTGTAAAAAAAGTTAGGGCGAGTCCGGCGTTTCGAAAAAATTCAAGTATTGGCTCGAAAAAACTTGCATAGCCCAAAAGATGCCCGAAAAAAACGCCTTCTTCCAACTGTTGTCCGCATTGTATGTTACAAGGAATTGCATTTCGTGAATGCTCCGGGTGAGTTAGGGAGAGTTCGGGAAAGTGCGTGCAGTTTCAGAGGACAACCAATAATTTCATTCAAAAGGCCACCAAACTCACCCTTTTATATGCGTGCGTTTGCAGCTTATCGGCACCCTCTTTTTATCATGAGGGGCTGGATACCCGACTCCTGTTCTTTTGAGAAAAATGGGGCTAAAATACGACCTTTGTGATGCTATTGCTATCAGGTAAAAAGATATTCGTCACAGGATTTTTTATATCTTCTGCAGAAAAGTTGTCGAAGCCTGACAAAAATTTATTGTTGCTTGCACTGAACAGTCAAGGTGAACTAATAATTAGCCAATAACATGATAGTTAGCCGTTGCAGTATAACTATACGCTACCCACAGTATAATTGTTGTTACAGGCTTCTTTGTGTTTTTCACTTTTCATGTTTTTTCTTGAAATCAGAATAGTGTCTTGTTAAATAACATGACATACTGCTACAGTAACACTATTATCTTCTTGGCACAAGCGTTTCTTGATCCTATTTTTGGTTTTAATTGAAGTACAACTTCATGTGGATCTATATAAATATAGATGGCTATGGGGAGATCGATAACGAAGAAATGTGTGGAAATTTAAGTCAAAAAAATTTATATCGTATAATTAGCTGTATGAGCAGCTAATTATACTGTACGCACCCTATATATAATTATTCTGCATCAGCTAACCATTCTGTTACTGGCTAATTATCAGTTCTCCTTGAGTGCCTAATAGCCAGATATTTTGTTGAAAAAAATGGACCCTAATTTGCTTGAAAAACTTTCTTGACCTTACCTAAAGTATCACAATATATTTTTCTAAGATTTCTTAGAAAAGACTTGATTTTAAAAATCTCATGAAAAGACCATCAATTTTATTAAATTTGACAAATTTATTAATTGTGCGTTTACCCTTTTTTGTTTCAACTTGTTGAATTCAATTCGAAATTTTAAAAGTTCAACTTTTTGAATTTGTCAAACAAAACAATGACCAATAAATTTCCTCAAAATCAAAAAAGGATAATAAACGATCAATTTTTTTCAATTCAATAAATCGATTTCGGCAAAATAAATCCTGTATTGTCCACAGGTTTGAAAATCATGTATCGCCTGCTTAAAATGTTACTTGTTTAACAATGATATCGAAAGCCAGCTTGACTAAATTTATATACATATATTGATATAATATACCTTGTGCATCACGTGGCATTGATTTGTATCTTTTTAATAAATTCTCACTTCAAATCAAAAAGGGAGACAATAATTACACAACCTGGTATTAATTCAGTTCCTGGTAAAATTGTATTCTTGTTTCTTATTTTTAAATGTACTTTCTTTTTCAGATCAACTGTTATCAAACCATGCACCATCAGCATTTTCGAAAAATCTTCAACGAGAGAGTAAATTTTAAAGGATTTTATTGGTAAATTATTGAGTAATAATTCATTGAACTTGTTCAGAAGTTGTTATGTTCGAATCGTCAAGTTCATACATAACAATCTGTATCCTAGAATTTCAAGAATTTTTCAGATCAGTTATAAAAAATATCCAGTTAAAGTTTTTAGAATATATACTATATATATGTAAAAAAAATATTTCTTAATTTTTATTTATTACGTTGTATTTTAGGTTAGTGACAATAATAATTGAGAATTAGGATACTTATGATTTGTTTACCCATTGTTCTCCGTTTTCAAAGTCTATACTTCAAATTTCAGAATCTTCCAGGCTAATGACGAAATCTTCAAGCCGCAGGGCTTCTTATTTATAATTTTTCCCCTGGGCAATAAGCTTATCCACAAGTCTCTATTCGATTCCGTTCTGCATTTCTGTTATCATACCCGTTATCACGCAGTTACATGAAACATCCACCATTTTCCATTTTAAATTTCGATCCCGTTCTAAATTCGTATTTTTTAAATCGTTATTAGCAATTTGGGGCGCATTAGTGGTAACTATGGCTAGTATTATATATATAGCAAAGTCTCTAAATACATTAAAATCCAGTGCCTTTGAGGGACGATATTTAGAGCTAAATTTCTAAACTACAAATATATATCATTTTTTGGGACAGAGTGCTCAAAAAGTGTTTACTAGATACAATATGCTTGATATAATTAATAAAGTCATTTTGAGGGTTGTCTTCTTTTGGGGATTGGTAGTTCAGTCGGTAGAGCGTTCACTTCCTATTCATATGGGTTCAATCCCACGTAACAGTTGTTGCTTATTGAAGAGAAATTTAAAAGGTTTCTGTAGCTCAAGTGGAAGCTTTTTAACACTCTAGAACCGTCTATGTTGTACCTCCTGGAAAAAAATTGACAGGGTAAATTTATTGGAATTAATGAGGCTAACCACATAAAATATAGATCACTACTTTTTGTGGCCAGGACAACAGAATTGAAAGCACTGTTTTTCATTTGGAAAGTACAAATTGTATTTAAAAATTTGCCCAAGCTTGCCCTCATACTTATGGCTTTTTTGGCCAGTTGACACGCACACTAATCTACCATACTGAACACAAAAGTTACGAAAAACACGAAATTTGATTAAGGTCTATTATGTGGTTTCACATTCTTAAAGGGTCATTCAAGAGTAGTTTTTACGTATCATAACTTAGCTATACCACATTATTGTAAGCTCATGAAACACAATGCAAAAACATAGGGTTGTAAAGAAAATGATGAAGCCCTGAATATTTTTTATCTTTTTTAAATATTTTTATATGTGTCCAAACTTAATCTCCCAAAAACAATAATTACATTAACGGTCGCCACCATTATCGAACAAAAGTCCACTTGGTCATTCGTGACTTCACACGTCATACATAGCTCACTTCTTGAAAAATTATTGCAAGGTTCGAGTGTTGAAGAATTTAACAACATGCGAAAGTAGGTAAACAAAGTAGAACTTCCAGGTAAAGGCACCGTTTGATAAAATAGTTCAGATTTAGAACATATATCAGTAAAAAGACGCTAGTAGCAACAGTACAAAAGTTTTTAACCACAAATGAGCAAATACCTTAAAGAATGAAGAGGTATATTTAAGAGGGTGCTGATAAGCCGCAAACGCACGTAGATACAAGGGCGAGTTCGGGCGACTTTGTGAATAAAATTGGCGGTTGTCCTCCGAAATCGCCCGGAGCATTCCCGAAATGCAATTTCTTGTAACATACCATCATGCAGACGACAGTTGCAAGAAGGCGCTTGAAGAGAAAGGAGTTAATAAAGTTTATATATAAGTTATTTATAAAGTAAATCTTATCAAAAACCATCAAAAACAGTTCTTTTAAGAACTTCGCTACCACATAGTAAGTTTATTTTAATTTTTATAGTTTTTTGAACCATTGGTGGCTTATCGGCACCCTCGTGTATATTTTCCCCTGTTAGTTTGGGATTGGTGACTTAAATTTATTTCCACGATACAACAAAAAAAGAAGCAACTTGAGTTTTAGGAAATATTTAAAAATTGCATAATAAAATTTAAAAAGAAAGAGTTTTGTTAATACTTTATTACGATGGCCCCTATGGCTCACTTCTCTTCCAAATCAAAAACACTTCTCTTCTATATAACGAAACACTTCTCTTCTGTATTTTGACACTTCTCTTCAGTATTTTGACACTTCTCTTCTGCACTTAACACTTCTCTGCATGTGGCTCTTTACAACTTGAATTCTAAAATCTGGTCCGCAATTTTACATCATTGGTCCGTAGTTTTAACCTTTTGTGAGGTTTATTACACGGGACCAGTCCCCTCGCCAAGTGACATATTTTTTCAACCGTCGTCAAGGGGATTTGATTGTCGGGTATCTCCTTGACGACAAACAGGGGAGCCATTTCACTAAACTTTTCGCGTAGGTGCTCGGGTACCTCGATATTAACATGCGCAAACCCAAACAACGACCCATCCACCACACCTCGCGCCAGTAGCTCTAAGTTATGTGCTGATGTCGGTGTAGCCACCTTGATCAACTGTTCCTTCCCACAAGGAAAGTCTTGTATTAAGGTACTCGGGTAGAGCATGTTTGCGTCGTACCCTAGAATGGTCCTACACTTGTGGGGTTCGTTGTACGCGTGAGATCTGATACCCGTCACGTCTCGTTCGTGGTATCTACAGAATACGACCGCGGGACCGCCCACCATCCCCGTCCGCAGAAGGTCGTAGGCCTCATTCCTCGTGCATTTTTCACATGTTTTCCGTACCTCCTTGCAGGCCTTACAAGTCTTGCTATAACAAGAGTCCTTACACCTATGCCATGGGTCTCCCGGGGCATATAGATCTAACTTTGGGTTCAGCCGTAGAGACTTGTTCAATACGTAGCGCATCGACACGCCCGGAATACTGACCGCGTCCTTTAAAATATCTATCTCGTCATCGTAATACTGCAACCTCGTCCTGTCCTGTCAATGAACGGTTCCACATCGGCTAGGTTGTACTCATGCAGCCAGTCCATCATGGTGACGTTGCCTCGCCTGTAAAACTCAGCGCAGAATGTCTCGTACTCTTCGCGAGATAGTGTGTTTTTCCCACTTAGCCGGCTATAAAAATCCTCGTAAGCCACAGGTCCAACATGGCTCAACTTGCCGTGGCTCGTTAGCCACTCATACGGAAACATGAGCTTCTCGAGCTTACATTCCAACGATTTGTACCAACCGGCATAGCTCAGCCCGGGAGCAAGGAAATTTTTAATGTCTTTTTAATGTGAGGAACATATAGTCGTTGTTTTTCTTAGCCACCCTGATCTTATCACTCTGCGCGATCTCTTCGACAAAATACCGCTTGATCAGGTTGATGTCGTACTTGCCGCTGTTAAACCCAATTACGGCTACCTGATTTACCCACTCGTTCCATAACTCCTGGTTCTTTTTAGAGAGCATGTCAAAGTCGTCAGGCTTTGGGTACATTCTCTCTACTTCTTCCACAATGAGGGCATGCCTCTTTTCCAGCTGCTCCACAAACTGTTTAACCAACGCCTTGGGATTCTCGTGCTCAATGAACGTCGGGTGATTATTCAAGCTATCGGCAATACCAACACTTACAGGAACATGTCTCGAAAGATATGTTAAATCAGATGTTTGCTGGTAATTTAAAGGTGCTAGGAGGGCCTCAAAGTCAAATACAATATAGTGGGGGTAGGGTTTAAATTCCTTCTGAAAGTACCTCTTGATTTTGGGTGGCTTCTCACATTCCCAAGCCGTGACGAGATTGTACCCCTGTTCCCGTATCATCCTTTCCTTAGACTGGGTTGCAATGTAACGAGTCTTGTCCGCCTTGGTTCTCTCGGACAGACAGGGACATCCGTGCCACCTACAACCATTGTACTCGTAAACGGTCCTTGAAATAGGTTCAAAGCCATCTACCTTCCACTCCTTTTTGCCATCAGGGATAACACGCTAGCCACCATGGCCACATAGGGCATGATGAATATGTCTTCCGGTTTGTTTTGACATGTATTCTATCCATTTTGATGCATCATAGCTATACCCCTCATCGTAAAAGACCTTCTCGGCCCTGCCCGGCATACGTTTGACCTTCCCCCCTTTGCAAATGATCGTCGTCTTGACACCCTCACATTCGTTCCTTTTATGCCGCGTAAGAGAAAAGGCGTAATTAAACTTCTGCTTACATACCTCGCATTCCCAGTGTTGGGTCAGCACATCTAAATCCTTGATGTAAAAACAGTGCCCGTCCAGCATACCAAGATTGATAGTGTCAAAACCCTTTTTGTACTGCTTTTGCCCATAGACGAGTCTCCATGGTGCCTTCCCGGAGTTTGCCTTGGGCTCAAAGACCCTGATGTTGATTTTGAATTGTTTGGCAACTCCTTCTTTATTGCTGCAAAAAAAATATCTTGGTTCTGTTCCTAACAGACATCACAATCAATGTTTATTCCCGGATAAAGTAGGGTCAATTGTAAGCTGCAAAACGTTCTAGTTTCGCCGAATCGCAATTATAAAAGTTCAAAGTTAGTGGAAACTAGATAAAAAAAAAGCAATCTCGTATTACGCTTCTGGGACAGTATAAGAATATAGCTTCAAATTTCGCAAAGTTTTTTCCCGCGAAAAATCTAATTTTGTAGAAACGTTAATATGCCCCCGTAAGAATTTGTGCAAACTTTACTGGGTCCAAAATTTCCTATGCGTAGGGCCCGGGGTGTGCCATTTATTCATAAACAAGATCTGGATAAATTCATATATTAAGGACCAGATTCAGTCTGGGAAATTTTCGAGCTTATGGAAGAGAAGTGTTTCGCACTTGGAAGAGAAGTGTTTCGCACTTGGAAGAGAAGTGTTTCGAACGGAAGAGAACTTTGGGTATCAAAGTAGAGAAGTTTTTTATACAGAAGAGAAGTGTTTTTATACAGAAGAGAAGTGTTTTGACTAAGAAGAGAAGTGTTTTTATTGAGAAGAGAAGTGAGCCATAGAAGCCATCGTACTTTATGGATTGAATTTTCTTCTTCTGACTGTAGCTAGAGGTAGCTAGCTAGGTAATGATAGATAGATAGATAGATAGATGTGCATATTTTACATGGCTAGCCTCACAAATATCGAGGGATATACCCTGTCTATTATTTCCAGGAGGGGCCATGGCTTAGATGGAGAGTCCTAGAGTATTTAATGCTCATTTTGAGCAACGCAGACCCAATTAGTAGGGCCCCACGCTCTACTAGACAACTCCCGACAACATCCAACGGCCCACACAGTGTGCCATCTCCCCAATTTCCCTCACATGGCTTGGGTTAACCCGGGGCTATGGTAACATTCACTCGCCCATGTTGAATCGCCGTCAAGAGGAATCGAACCCCGGTCTCCCGCACAGAGTACGAAAGCTATAACCACTAATCTACGGTGACATAATATCCAATGATTCCATTGAAGGATGACAGCATTTTCCATGGTGGCCACAGGCACCACAAAGTAATTTAGTTAGCTAGCTACATCAAACCAAGGAAAAAACGTAAAAATAACTTTCAAATCATCCATACCTTCGCAACTCACTTTTCTTCTGCTGTATGAAAAGGATACCACAAACATGCCAATTCAAGCTGATAATTTGGTACTTTAAAATCTTCTTTTTAATGAAGCCATAAAAATAACACGTTTTTGCGCATTATAAACGTTCAAATTAATATAGTGTGCCTTAAAGAAAAGGTACAAGCTTTCCAACTCGAAATATTAAGAGAAATAGCATGTCAGCTAAGCCAATTATTATCAGGACTTGGTATAAACTATGTATTTGTGTTAGGTCTGTAAAATACACGATAATTCAAATTAGCCGATAGCCGTTTTCTGATTGCTTGAATGTACTTCCCAGTCTTTCGCTCCCGGCAAACGGAAAATCGGGAAATCACGGGGGGGGGGGGGGGGTACGAAAGACGGGGGCAGGGGGGTACAAAGCCTATTTATTGGCATTTTTAGCTAACTTTTATTAGAGCTGCTCGGTCCAAACTTATTTGTTCTAGTAGAAAAAAAAATAACCTACCTTTTCGTGAACTAGAAATTAAAAAAAAGGTTGCGAAGCATTACGCAAGTTGCAAGCAAAATTGAAACTAGCCAATAGTTGTCCCTAGTGCTTTTGTTTCTCTTTGATATAATACGGCGAGGTGCTTACATCTTACTGCAGCTGATATCTGGGAATACACCAAAACTGAATATCATAGACGTAGAAAACCCTGGGGACAAGGTTGTAAAATAAACTCACCGAGGAACAACAACAACTCGTTGCGCAAAAGTAGTGATTTTTTGGCAAAAATACAATATATATATGCGGAATATTTCTTTTCAGAAGGTACGAGAAATTTAGATCGCGCGAAACTAAACAAAGACGATTACTGAGAAATTTCGTAAAACCTCTTACCACAGAATTATAAAATTAAATATTGATAATAATCACAATATTGTCAGTGTTTGCCGACGTAAATCCAAGATTGAAGTTTTTAGCGCCAAAAATCCATGCAAAGTTATACTTTTATAAAGTTAAAACCCTTATTCTGAAAGAAATGCAATACATCGAGTTGTACAATCCGTAGTGTGCGAAAATGTCACGAATTAAGGGGATGCGCGTCGTAAGGTACACTCTTTCAACCGGAAAATAATACCCGGAACGCAGATAATAATAGAGACTTTCGTGTTAACGATTTCGGAGATGAGAAGGCGAACGAAGCAGCTTGTGGGGTCGTAAAAATAACGGCACTAGTTATGAAAACCGATTTCTTGAAGCCACGGAATCCACGGAATCTGCTGCAATGAATTTCGAAAACTCACGGGAAACAATAAACAAAAACAAACAATCTACAGAAACGAAAACAATTTATTAACTTTATCAAGATTTATAAAACAGCTTCAAATTTTTGACAGAAAAACAATAACAACGCGGTGTGAGGTTTCGCTTTCTTCTTTTTATCTCACGTATTGAAAGATAACATCTCTCGCTCTCATTGTACGCAATCTAAAAAGAAACAGAAAACATTTTTATATAGTATATTATATTATATATATAGTAAAGTCTCTAAATACATTAAAATCCAGTGCCTTTGAGGGACGATATTCAGAGCTAAATTTCTAAACTACAAATATATATCATTTTTTGGGACAGAGTGCTCAAAAAGTGTTTACTAGATACAATATGCTTGATATAATTAATAAAGGCATGCAACTCTGTTTACTTTAAGGGGTTGGTAGTTCAGTCGGTAGAGCGTTCACTTCATATTCATATGGGTTCAATCCCACATAACAGTTGTTGCTTATTGAACAGAAATTTAAAAGGTTTTTGTAACTCAAATGGAAGCTTTTTAACACTCTAGAACCGTCTATGTTGTCCCTTCTGGAAAAAAAATGACAGGGTAAATTTATTGGAATTAATGAGGCTAACCACATAAAATATAGATCACTACTTTTTGTGGCCAAGACAACAAAATTGAAAGCACTGTTTTTCATTTGGGAAGTACAAATTGTATTTAAATATTTGCCCAAGCTTGCCCTCATACTTATGGCTTTTTTGGCCAGTTGACACGCATACTAATCTACCATACTGAACACAAAAGTTACGAAAAACACAAAATTTGATTAAGGTCTATTATGTGGTTTCACATTCTTAAAGGGTCATTCAAGAGTAGTTTTTACGTATCGTAACTTAGCTATATACCACATTATTGTAAGCTCATGAAACACAATGCAAAAACATAGGGTAGTAAAGAAAATGACGAAGCCCTAAATATATTTATATATGTCCAACCTTAATCTTCCAAAAACAATAATTACATTAACGGTCGCCACAATTATCGAACAAAAGTCCACTTGGTCATTCGTGACTTCACACGTCGTACATAGCTCACTTCTTGAAAAATTTATTGCAAGATTCGAGTGTTGAAGAATTTAACATGCGAAAGTAGGTAAACAAAGTAGAACTTCCAGGTAAAGGCACCGTTTGATAAAATAGTTTATATTTAGAACATACATCAGTAAAAAGAGGCTAGTACAAAAGTTTTTAACCACAAATGAGCAAATATATACCTTAAAGAATGAAGAGGTATATTTTCCCGTTAGTTTTGGATTGGTGCCTTAAATTTATTTCCACGATGCAACAAAAAAAAGAAGCAACTTGAGTTTTAGGAAATATTTAAAAATTGTATAATAAAATTTAAAAAGAAAGAGTTTTGTTAATACTTTACGGATTGAATTTTCTTCTTCTGACTGTAGCTAGAGGTAGCTAGCTAATGATGCAATTGAAGGATGACAGCAAAAAATTCCATGGTGGTCACAGGCACCAAAAAGTAATTTAGTTAGCTAGCTAGCTACATCAAACCAAGGAAAAAACGTAAAATAACTTTCAAATCATCCATACCTTCGCAACTCACTTTTCTTCTGCTGTATGAAAAGGATACCACAAACATGCCAATTCAAGCTGATAATTTGGTACTTTAAAATCTTCTTTTTAATGAAGCCATAAATATAACACGTTTTTGCGCATTATAAACGTTCAAATTAATATAGTGTGTCTTCAAAGAAAAGGTACAAGCTTTCCAACTCGAAATATTAAGAGAAAAAGCAGGCCAGCAAAGCCAATTATTATCAGGACTTGGTATAAACTATGTATTTGTGTTAGGTCTGTAAAATACACGATAATTCAAATTAGCCGATAGCCGTTTTCTGATTGCTTGAGTGTACTTCCCAGTCTTTCGCTTCCGGCAAACGGAAAATCGGGAAATAACGGGGGGGGGGGGGGGGGGGGGGGGGTACGAAAGACGGGGGGTAGGGGGGTACAAAGCTTATTTATTGGCATTTTTAGCTAACTTTTATTACAGCTGCTCGGTCCAAACTTATTTTTTCTAGTAGAGAAAAAAATAACCTACTCTTTTGTGAAAAAATATCAGTCATATTTCCTTACGCTGATTTTATATGATTTTTTTTCTATCGAAATTTTGAGAAGCTCGATAATTCTCTTGGTATACCTCGCGTGTAGCAAACGTGCTCCACAATTTCGCTTCGCTCGCGAAGCTCAATTGCTTCGCAAAAAATATCATTCTTATTTCTTTACCCTGATTTTATATGATTTTTTTTCTATCGAAATTTTGAGAATCTCGATAATTCTCTTGGTATACCTCGCGTGTAGCAAACGTGCTCCACAATTTCGCTTCGCTCGCTTCGCTCGCGAAGCTCAATTGCTTCGCAAAAAATATCATTCTTATTTCTTTACCCTGATTTTATATGATTTTTTTTCTATCGAAATTTTGAGAATCTCAATAATTCTCTTGGTATACCTCGCGTGTAGCAAACGTGCTCCACAATTTCGCTTCGCTCGCGAAGCTCAATTGCTTCGCAAAAACAACAAGAACCGAAGCGGTTTGAACACTCACACAACACTATGATGACAAATATAAAATATACAATGATAAAATTTGGTATAAAATATTAAGGCACAAACTTAGAGAAAGAGATGATGATAAATTGAATTATACTAGCCGGGGGACCCGGCGTCGCACGGCCACAAGTAAAAGCGTTACCCAGCATTTAAAAACCCTGTGGCGCAATAAATAAGAACGGTAAATTGTGCCACACATTCAGGTGGAGCACTCTAGTGCAGGTATATATATGTCGGTGAAAGTTCAAAAATGAATGTTACTCCAGGCAGCGCGACATTGTTTACCCTAGTACTGGTAAACAATGTTGCGCATTCATGTAGGTATAATACCTTTTCCCAAAAAAAACTTTATCGCAACTTAGATTTAACAGAAACACAGGAAACAGCCCATTGTTAACACCGGACTGAGCACTTAGTACAGGTAAACCGTGTTGCACATGTGTTTTGCTTAATACCCTTTTAGCAAAGTTTACAACCCGTTGTTACCCCGTCATAGCAAAAAGGTTAGTAAACGTTAACAAATTAATTATGACACATGATACACTCTGTTAAAACGCAAGGTAACTGTGTTACCCGGCGTTGAACACCAGAATTTTATTTTTCGGAGAATGTTCCCAGTGAAAATTCAAAAGAAATGTTACTCCAAGCTGAGTGCTTAGTGCAGGTAAACAATGTGGCATATCCATATAGGTGTAATAGCCTTTTCTGAAGCTAGATAAACACAACTTCGACATAAAAATAAATAATATTGGCTAGGTTAAAAAGCTGTTATACCAAACTGAATAATAAGTAAGGGTAGCTAGCTAGCTGGCTGTAGCTAGAATGATCCTAAAAAATCTTCGTTCCTAGCCAAAAATCCTAAAAATGGTACGTTTAAGATTTGTACATGGCTAAAAAACGTGACAACATATTTATTTTAACATGTTAGAACATATAGATAACAAATATCACAAAAAAAAAGCTTTTAGAAGACAAAAATGGTCAAACAGACCTTCAAACCCAGCACTGGCCACGTCCACTTTCAAAACCAAAATGGCCTGAGATATGGCTGGAGAGCACACAACTCGAGTCAATTTGGAACATTATAACATTGTCAACATACAGTAAATCAAAACAATCATTTCAAGTCAATGAACACTCTCATTTGATGCGAGATTTCTGAAATTCGAATAGAATATATATCTACTGGTTTGCATAATTTTGGGTATATATTTATATAAAGCTACACGATAATAAGAAAACAAAAAAACGCTGCTATACGGAAAAAAACAATACATAAACAAAAACATTTGGTCAAAATAGCGCGCTATTTGTGGTGGCTTTGATTTTGATACTATTCGCGCCCCTTTCAACTTTTCGTTACCACCATGACAGAACGCAGCCCATACCAAATCACACATTTCTACGAATGTGTGAAATAAAAATTTCTGAATAAAAATCTTGGTACTTAACTAGACCTAACTTGAGCATGATATCCGGAATTATTTCAAAGTTCAGCTCATGTTACAAGAACGGAAATTATAGGGACATTATTTGGGAAATTAAATAAGAAATAATGGATATGATGTACATATATAAAGATTTTTAGTACGTGTTGACGATTGCATGAGAACCACGCGTCAGAATTTAAAAAGCTCCGTAAAAGGAAATGTAGATGTTGATGTAAAAAAACGTTTTTAATATACAAATAATTTCCATTTCTGTAAATTGACTGAAACTGATGCATTCTTACTGATAGAATACTGTATATCATGCTTAAGTCCAGCAGAGCGATTAAGTACAGGTAAACCATGTTGCACATCCGTACAGGCATAATACACCTTTCGGAAAAACGTTACCACAGCTTTAGTTTAAATAAAAACACATTAAACACTTTATTGTTAACACCGGACTGAGCACTTAGTACAGTTAAGCAATGTTACACAGGCGTATAAGCGTAATACCCTTTTCCAAAAAATTTTAATCGCAAACTCGGTTAAATAAAAACACAAGAAACAGCCCGGCGTTACCTTGTCTAACTAAAAAAAATCACTCAGCAATTTTATTTTAATAAGTTTTCAGACAGTAATAAAAAGTGTAGCTACCTACCTGTATTAATCATAAGAATTATTGATTAAGAATTTTGTTGTAGTTAAACTACATATGGCTAATTAGCTATAAGTAGTTAAGCTTGGTTCTCACTATGGGCTAACGATGAGCTAACCATAGTGCGCATGACGCGCTAAGACCTTAGCCCAAAGTGTGAACGTAAAAGTACCTGCTTAGCTCACAGCCGAACTCATGGTTAGCTCATCGTTAGCCGATTTTTTGAAATCAAAATTTTTTGATATTTTTTTTTCGGCTAACAGTGAGATAAGCTCACTTTCAGCAATCTTCAAAGGAAGCCGACATAAATCGTGCTGAAAGCGATTTATGTTTTTAAAAATAGTAGTTTCGTTGTGAAAGGTCCTTTTAAAACTAAAATAGCTGACAAAATTAAAAAAATGACGTTTGAAGAAGAAGAAGAAGAGTTGGCGTTCAATGTGAAAGATTTTCCCTGCCTTTCTGACCAAAAGTTGTTTCCTTTTTCGTAATTTTGCTAATTCCTTTCTTTCCAGGCTACGTCGTCTTCTTCGAAGTAGTAATAATAACAAGGCTTTCTTTCTATCTTTCTTTTTCATTCTTTCCCGCATTATATTCGGCTACATTTAATTTTCAGACAATTTAATTTTTATTTTGCCAATTTCGGTGGGAAGGCAAGTTCTTTCAAACACTTCATGTTGACAAATTTTCGAAATTCATCGTTCTCCTAATTTCTGGTGTAAAAAATCCGAAAAATTCGGATTAGTTTCCTCAAATAATTATTTTTTATTTTTTCTACTTTAAGTGCTTTTAAAAACATGGATTTGGAGTTTGGAAATATTTTCAACTCTTTTATTTTTGTACAGAAAGACAGGTACTGGGTTTGCCTCTAACAGTTATGAGGAAAAAGTCGATTTAAAACGTTTTTTTAGCCGGAAATCACTGAAATTAATATTTTTGAGACAATCACCCACATAAATATTGAGACTTTTCGAATTTTGACAAAAAAAATTTCACAAACTCGCACCACAAGTCTTCTCAAACTCGACGTACTGCCTCCAGGCTCACGGCACTTCAAGGGTCTTAGGAAATTCTGAATTCAACTAGTGAAACCGAAAAGTTCACTAGAACAAAGGCTTACAGTGCTGCTATAGGCTAATTATAGGTTTTTACATGTTTAAACCGTCTCAGTTGGAAAAATGGACATTTGCGTCAACGGCCATTTCTGTTTTTTTGATAGAATTTCTAGTTTGTCTCAAAGATTATGTGGATGGTTGTCTGAAAATTTTTATTTTGCCAATTTCGGTGGGGAGGCAAGTTCTTTCAAACACTTCTTGTTGACACATTTTCGAAATTCATCGTTCTCCTAATTTCTGGTGTAAAAAATCCGAAAAATTCGGATTAGTTTCCTCAAATAATTATTTTTTATTTTTTCTACTTTAAGTGCTTTTAAAAACATGGATTTGGAGTTTGGAAATATTTTCAACTCTTTTATTTTGGTACAGAAAGACAGGTACTGGGTTTGCCTCTAACAGTTATGAGGAAAAAGTCGATTTAAAACGTTTTTTTAGCCGGAAATCACTGAAATTAATATTTTTCAGACAATCACCCACATAAATATTGAGACTTTTCGATTTTTGACAAAAAAAAATTCACAAACTCGCACCACAAGTCTTCTCAAACTCGACGTACTGCCTCCAGGCTCACGGCACTTCAAGGTTCTTAGGAAATTCTGAATTCAACTAGTGAAACCGAAAAATTCACTAGAACAAAGCGTTACAGTGCTGCTATAGGCTAATTATAGGTTTTTACATGTTTAAACCGTCTCAGTTGGAAAAATGGACATTTGCGTCAACGGCCATTTCTGTTTTTTTGATAGAATTTCTAGTTTGTCTCAAAGATTATGTGGATGGTTGTCTGAAAGTTTTTAATTTACCAATTTCGGTGGGGAGGCAAGTTCTTTCAAACACTTCTTGTTGACAAATTTTCGAAATTCATCGTTCTCCTAATTTCTGGTGTAAAAAATCCGAAAACTTCGGATTAGTTTCCTTAAATAATTATTTTTTCAACTTTAAGTGCTTTTAAAAACATGGATTTGGAGTTTGGAAATATTTTCAACTCTTTTATTTTGGTACAGAAAGACAGGTACTGGGTTTGCCTCTAACAGTTATGAGGAAAAAGTCGATTTAAAACGTTTTTTTAGCCGGAAATCACTGAAATTAATATTTTTCAGACAATCACCGACATAAATATTGAGACTTTTCGATTTTTGACAAAAAAATTCACAAACTCGCACCACAAGTCTTCTCAAACTCGACGTACTGCCTCCAGGCTCACGGCACTTCAAGGGTCTTAGGAAATTCTGAATTCAACTAGTGAAACCGAAAAGTTCACTAGAACGAAGCCTTACAGTGCTGCTATAGGCTAATTATAGCTTTTTACATGTTTAAACAGTCTCAGTTGGAAAAATGGACATTTGCGTCAACGGCCTATTCTGGTTTTTTATTAGAATTTCTAGTTTGTCTCAAAGATTATGTGGATGGTTGTCTGAAAATTTTTATTTTGCCAATTTCGGTGGGGAGGCAAGTTCTTTCAAACACTTCATGTTGACAAATCTTCGAAATTCATCGTTCTCCTAATTTCTGGTGTAAAAAATCCGAAAACTTCGGATTAGTTTCCTCAAATAATTATTTTTTATTTTTTCAACTTTAAGTGCTTTTAAAAGCATGGATTTGGAGTTTGGAAATATTTTCAACTCTTTTATTTTGGTACAGAAAGACAGGTACTGGGTTTGCCTCTAACAGTTATGAGGAAAAAGTCGATTTAAAACGTTTTTTTAGCCGGAAATCACTGAAATTAATATTTTTCAGACAATCACCCACATAAATATTGAGACTTTTTGATTTTTGACAAAAAAAATTCACAAAGTCGCACCACAAGTCTTCTCAAACTCGACGTACTGCCTCCAGGCTCACGGTACTTCAAGGGTCTTAGGAAATTCTGAATTCAACTAGTGAAACCGAAAAGTTCACTAGAGCCAAGCCTTACAGTGCTGCTACAGGCTAATTATAGGTTTTTACATGTTTAAACCGTCTCAGTTGGAAAAATTGACATTTGCGTCAACGGCCATTTCTGTTTTTTTGATAGAATTTCTAGTTTGTCTCAAAGATTATGTGGATGGTTGTCTGAAAATTTTTATTTTGCCAATTTCGGTGGGAAGGCAAGTTCTTTCAAACACTTCATGTTGACAAATCTTCGAAATTCATCGTTCTCCTAATTTCTGGTGTAAAAAATCCGAAAACTTCGGATTAGTTTCCTCAAATAATTATTTTTTATTTTTTCAACTTTAAGTGCTTTTAAAAACATGGATTTGGAGTTTGGAAATATTTTCAACTCTTTTATTTTTGTACAGAAAGACAGGTACTGGGTTTGCCTCTAACAGTTATGAGGAAAAAGTCGATTTAAAACGTTTTTTTAGCCGGAAATCACTGAAATTAATATTTTTCAGACAATCACCCACATAAATATTGAGACTTTTCGATTTTTGAGAAAAAAAAATTCACAAACTCGCACCACAAGTCTTCTCAAACTCGACGTACTGCCTCCAGGCTCACGGTACTTCAAGGGTCTTAGGAAATTCTGAATTCAACTAGTGAAACCGAAAAGTTCACTAGAACGAAGCCTTACAGTGCTGCTATAGGCTAATTATAGCTTTTTACATGTTTAAACAGTCTCAGTTCGAAAAATGGACATTTGCGTCAACGGCCTATTCTGGTTTTTTGATAGAATTTCTAGTTTGTCTCAAAGATTATGTGGATGGTTGTCAGAAAATTTTTATTTTGCCAATTTCGGTGGGGAGGCAAGTTCTTTCAAACACTTCTTGTTGACACATTTTCGAAATTCATCGTTCTCCTAATTTCTGGTGTAAAAAATCCGAAAAATTCGGATTAGTTTCCTCAAATAATTATTTTTTATTTTTTCAACTTTAATTGCTTTTAAAAACATGGATTTGGAGTTTGGAAATATTTTCAACTCTTTTATTTTGGTACAGAAAGACAGGTACTGGGTTTGCCTCTAACAGTTATGAGGAAAAAGTCGATTTAAAACGTTTTTTTAGCCGGAAATCACCGAAATTAATATTTTTCAGACAATCACCCACATAAATATTGAGACTTTTCGATTTTTGACAAAAAAAAATTCACAAACTCGCACCACAAGTCTTCTCAAACTCGACGTACTGCCTCCAGGCTCACGGCACTTCAAGGGTCTTAAGAAATTCTGAATTCAACTAGTGAAACCGAAAAGTTCACTAGTACGAAGCCTTACAGTGCTGCTATAGGCTAATTATAGCTTTTTACATGTTTAAACAGTCTCAGTTCGAAAAATGGACATTTGCGTCAACGGCCTATTCTGGTTTTTTGATAGAATTTCTAGTTTGTCTCAAAGATTATGTGGATGGTTGTCTGAAAATTTTTATTTTGCCAATTTCGGTGGGGAGGCAAGTTCTTTCAAACACTTCTTGTTGACAAATTTTCGAAATTCATCGTTCTCCTAATTTCTGGTGTAAAAAATCCGAAAACTTCGGATTAGTTTCCTCAAATAATTATTTTTTATTTTTTCAACTTTAAGTGTTTTTAAAAACATGTATTTGGAGTTTGGAAATATTTTCAACTCTTTTATTTTGGTACAGAAAGAGAGGTACTGGGTTTGCCTCTAACAGTTATGAGGAAAAAGTCGATTTAAAACGTTTTTTTAGCCGGAAATCACCGAAATTAATATTTTTCAGACAATCACCCACATAAATATTGAGACTTTTCGATTTTTGACAAAAAAAAATTCACAAACTCGCACCACAAGTCTTCTCAAACTCGACGTACTGCCTCCAGGCTCACGGCACTTCAAGGGTCTTAAGAAATTCTGAATTCAACTAGTGAAACCGAAAAGTTCACTAGTACGAAGCCTTACAGTGCTGCTATAGGCTAATTATAGCTTTTTACATGTTTAAACAGTCTCAGTTCGAAAAATGGACATTTGCGTCAACGGCCTATTCTGGTTTTTTGATAGAATTTCTAGTTTGTCTCAAAGATTATGTGGATGGTTGTCTGAAAATTTTTATTTTGCCAATTTCGGTGGGGAGGCAAGTTCTTTCAAACACTTCTTGTTGACAAATTTTCGAAATTCATCGTTCTCCTAATTTCTGGTGTAAAAAATCCGAAAACTTCGGATTAGTTTCCTCAAATAATTATTTTTTATTTTTTCAACTTTAAGTGTTTTTAAAAACATGTATTTGGAGTTTGGAAATATTTTCAACTCTTTTATTTTGGTACAGAAAGAGAGGTACTGGGTTTGCCTCTAACAGTTATGAGAAAAAAGTCGATTTAAAACGTTTTTTTAGCCGGAAATCACTGAAATTAATATTTTTCAGACAATCACCCACATAAATATTGAGACTTTTCAATTTTTGACAAAAAAAAAATTCACAAACTCGCACCACAAGTCTTCTCAAACTCGACGTACTGCCTCCAGGCTCACGGCACTTCAAGGGTCTTAGGAAATTCTGAATTCAACTAGTGAAACCGAAAAGTTCACTAGAGCCAAGCCTTACAGTGCTGCTACAGGCTAATTATAGGTTTTTACATGTGTAAACAGTCTCAGTTGGAAAAATTGACATTTGCGTCAACGGCCATTTCTGTTTTTTTGATAGAATTTCTAGTTTGTCTCAAAGATTATGTGGATGGTTGTCAGAAAATTTTTATTTTGCCAATTTCGGTGGGGAGGCAAGTTCTTTCAAACACTTCTTGTTGACACATTTTCGAAATTCATCGTTCTCCTAACTTCTGGTGTAAAAAATCCGAAAAATTCGGATTAGTTTCCTCAAATAATTATTTTTCATTTTCTCAAATTTAAATGCTTTTAAAAACATGGATTTGGAGTTTGGAAATATTTTCAACCCTTTTTTTTTGGTACAGAAAGACAGGTACTGGGTTTGCCTCTAACAGTTATGAGGAAAAAGTCGATTTAAAACGTTTTTTTAGCCGGAAATCACTGAAATTAATATTTTTCAGACAATCACCCACATAAATATTGAGACTTTTCGATTTTTGACAAAAAAAATTCACAAACTCGCACCACAAGTCTTCTCAAACTCGACGTACTTCCTCCAGGCTCACGGCACTTCAAGGGCCTTAGGAAATTCTGAATTCAACTAGTGAAACCGAAAAGCTCACTAGAACGAAGCCTTACAGTGCTGCTATAGGCTAATTATAGCTTTTTACATGTTTAAACAGTCTCAGTTGGAAAAATGGACATTTGCGTCAACGGCCTATTCTGGTTTTTTGATAGAATTTCTAGTTTGTCTCAAAGATTATGTGGATGGTTGTCTGAAAATTTTTATTTTGCCAATTTCGGTGGGGAGGCAAGTTCTTTCAAATACTTCTTGTTGACAAATTTTCGAAATTCATCGTTCTCCTAATTTCTGGTGTAAAAAATCCGAAAAATTCGGATTAGTTTCCTCAAATAATTATTTTTTATTTTTTCTACTTTAAGTGCTTTTAAAAACATGGATTTGGAGTTTGGAAATATTTTGAACTCTTTTATTTTGGTGCAGAAAGACAGGTACTGGGTTTGCCTCTAACAGTTATGAGGAAAAAGTCGATTTAAAACGTTTTTTTAGCCGGAAATCACTGAAATTAATATTTTTCAGACAATTACCCACATAAATATTGAGACTTTTCGATTTTCGACAAAAGAAAATTCACAAACTCGCACCACAAGTCTTCTCAAACTCGACGTACTGCCTCCAGGCTCACGGCACTTCAAGGGTCTTAGGAAATTCTGAATTCAACTAGTGAAACCAAAAAGTTCACTAGAACGAAGCCTTACAGTGCTGCTATAGGCTAATTATAGCTTTTTACATGTTTAAACAGTCTCAGTTGGAAAAATTGACATTTGCGTCAACGGCCATTTCTGTTTTTTTGATAGAATTTCTAGTTTGTCTCAAAGATTAAGTGGATGGTTGTCTGAAAATTTTTATTTTGCCAATTTCGGTGGGAAGGCAAGTTCTTTCAAACACTTCATGTTGACAAATTTTCGAAATTCATCGTTCTCCTAATTTCTGGTGTAAAAAATCCGAAAACTTCGGATTAGTTTCCTCAAATAATTATTTTTTATTTTTTCAACTTCAAGTGTTTTTAAAAACATGGATTTGGAGTTTGGAAATATTTTCAACTCTTTTATTTTGGTACAGAAAGAGAGGTACTGGGTTTGCCTCTAACAGTTATGAGGAAAAAGTCGATTTAAAACGTTTTTTTAGCCGGAAATCACTGAAATTAATATTTTTCAGACAATCACCCACATAAATATTGAGACTTTTCAATTTTTGACAAAAAAAAAATTCACAAACTCGCACCACAAGTCTTCTCAAACTCGACGTACTGCCTCCAGGCTCACGGCACTTCAAGGGTCTTAGGAAATTCTGAATTCAACTAGTGAAACCGAAAAGTTCACTAGAGCCAAGCCTTACAGTGCTGCTACAGGCTAATTATAGGTTTTTACATGTTTAAACCGTCTCAGTTGGAAAAATTGACATTTGCGTCAACGGCCATTTCTGTTTTTTTGATAGAATTTCTAGTTTGTCTCAAAGATTATGTGGATGGTTGTCAGAAAATTTTTATTTTGCCAATTTCAGTGGGGAGGCAAGTTCTTTCAAACACTTCTTGTTGACACATTTTCGAAATTCATCGTTCTCCTAACTTCTGGTGTAAAAAATCCGAAAAATTCGGATTAGTTTCCTCAAATAATTATTTTTCATTTTTTCAAATTTAAATGCTTTTAAAAACATGGATTTGGAGTTTGGAAATATTTTCAACTCTTTTTTTTTGGTACAGAAAGACAGGTACTGGGTTTGCCTCTAACAGTTATGAGGAAAAAGTCGATTTAAAACGTTTTTTTAGCCGGAAATCACTGAAATTAATATTTTTCAGACAATCACCCACATAAATATTGAGACTTTTCGATTTTTGACAAAAAAAAGTTCACAAACTCGCACCACAAGTCTTCTCAAACTCGACGTACTTCCTCCAGGCTCACGGCACTTCAAGGGCCTTAGGAAATTCTGAATTCAACTAGTGAAACCAAAAAGCTCACTAGAACGAAGCCTTACAGTGCTGCTATAGGCTAATTATAGCTTTTTACATGTTTAAACAGTCTCAGTTGGAAAAATGGACATTTGCGTCAACGGCCTATTCTGGTTTTTTGATAGAATTTCTAGTTTGTCTCAAAGATTATGTGGATGGTTGTCTGAAAATTTTTATTTTGCCAATTTCGGTGGGGAGGCAAGTTCTTTCAAATACTTCTTGTTGACAAATTTTCGAAATTCATCGTTCTCCTAATTTCTGGTGTAAAAAATCCGAGAAATTCGGATTAGTTTCCTCAAATAATTATTTTTTATTTTTTCTACTTTAAGTGCTTTTAAAAACATGGATTTGGAGTTTGGAAATATTTTGAACTCTTTTATTTTGGTACAGAAAGACAGGTACTGGGTTTGCCTCTAACAGTTATGAGGAAAAAGTTGATTTAAAACGCTTTTTTAGCCGGAAATCACTGAAATTAATATTTTTCAGACAATCACCCACATAAATATTGAGACTTTTCGATTTTTGACAAAAAAAAATTCACAAACTCGCACCACAAGTCTTCTCAAACTCGACGTACTGCCTCCAGGCTCACGGCACTTCAAGGTTCTTAGGAAATTCTGAATTCAACTAGTGAAACCGAAAAGTTCACTAGAACGAAGCCTTACAGTGCTGCTATAGGCTAATTATAGCTTTTTACATGTTTAAACAGTCTCAGTTCGAAAAATGGACATTTGCGTCAACGGCCTATTCTGGTTTTTTGATAGAATTTCTAGTTTGTCTCAAAGATTATGTGGATGGTTGTCTGAAAATTTTTATTTTGCCAATTTTGGTGGGGAGGCAAGTTCTTTCAAACACTTCTTGTTGACAAATTTTCGAAATTCATCGTTCTCCTAATTTCTGGTGTAAAAAATCCGAAAAATTCGGATTAGTTTCCTCAAATAGTTATTTTTTATTTTTTCAACTTTAAGTGCTTTTAAAAACATGGATTTGGAGTTTGGAAATATTTTGAACTCTTTTATTTTGGTACAGAAAGACAGGTACTGGGTTTGCCTCTAACAGTTATGAGGAAAAAGTCGATTTAAAACGTTTTTTTAGCCGGAAATCACTGAAATTAATATTTTTCAGACAATCACCCACATAAATTTTGAGACTTTTCGATTTTTGACAAAAAAAAATTCACAAACTCGCACCACAAGTCTTCTCAAACTCGACGTACTGCCTCCAGGCTCACGGCACTTCATAGATCTTAGGAAATTCTGAATTCAACTAGTGAAACCGAAAAGTTCACTAGAACGAAACCTTACAGTGCTGCTATAGGCTAATTATAGCTTTTTACATGTTTAAACAGTCTCAGTTGGAAAAATGGACATTTGCATCAACGCCCTATTCTGGTATTTTGATAGAATTTCTAGTTTGTCTCAAAGATTATGTTGACTGTTGTCAGAAAATTTTTATTTTGCCAATTTCGGTGGGGAGGCAAGTTCTTTCAAACACTTCTTGTTGACACATTTTCGAAATTCATCGTTCTCCTAATTTCTGGTGTAAAAAATCCGAAAAATTCGGATTAGTTTCCTCAAATAATAATTTTTTATTTTTTCAACTTTAAGTGCTTTTAAAAACATGGATTTGGAGTTTGGAAATATTTTCAACTCTTTTATTTTGGTACAGAAAGACAGGTACTGGGTTTGCCTCTAACAGTTATGAGGAAAAAGTCGATTTAAAACGTTTTTTTAGCCGGAAATCACTGAAATTAATATTTTTCAGACAATCACCCACATAAATTTTGAGACTTTTCGATTTTTGACAAAAAAAAATTCACAAACTCGCACCACAAGTCTTCTCAAACTCGACGTACTGCCTCCAGGCTCACGGCACTTCAAGGGTCTTAGGAAATTCTGAATTCAACTAGTGAAACCGAAAAGTTCACTAGAACGAAACCTTACAGTGCTGCTATAGGCTAATTATAGCTTTTTACATGTTTAAACAGTCTCAGTTGGAAAAATGGACATTTGCATCAACGCCCTATTCTGGTATTTTGATAGAATTTCTAGTTTGTCTCAAAGATTATGTTGACTGTTGTCAGAAAATTTTTATTTTGCCAATTTCGGTGGGGAGGCAAGTTCTTTCAAACACTTCTTGTTGACAAATTTTCGAAATTCATCGTTCTCCTAATTTCTGGTGTAAAAAATCCGAAAAATTCGGATTAGTTTCCTCAAATAATAATTTTTTATTTTTTCAACTTTAAGTGCTTTTAAAAACATGGATTTGGAGTTTGGAAATATTTTCAACTCTTTTATTTAGGTACAGAAAGACAGGTACTGGGTTTGCCTCTAACAGTTATGAGGAAAAAGTCGATTTAAAACGTTTGTTTAGCCGGAAATTACTGAAATTAATATTTTTCAGGATGCAAAAATATGAACCAATGTTGAATGTTATGTTTTTAGCAGCAACGATAAAAATTCTCTAACAAAGAAGTTACCATTTACTCTTTTAGCACAATAAACGTCATCATAATCAAAGTCAAAGTTTTTGTCATTCAGGTGCTCAAGGAAAACAAAATAATGAACATAACACAACTAAGTATTGTCTATATAAATCATATTATATATTGTAGCTTTTTGTGCTCTTCTTCAAGGGTTTCTATTTGTTTACACACTACTTCCAGCTCCTTTTCTTTTGCTTTCATGCTGTATACAAAGGAAGCTGCCTTTGTGACGCAAGCCATGTTTGTTTTTTTTTCAGCCAATATGGTTTCGCTTATCAATCCTTCTTTCAATGATTCTATCGAATCGAGTAATGAGATTTTTAAGTTCTTGGCAGCTTGCAAAAAGTAAGAAAACATTTGAAAATATTGTTACAGACAAAATGATTTGACATATTATAAGTATTGTATATTCTACTAGTGAAAAATTCCAGGACAGTTATCAAAAAACCTTGTTTTTCAAGGATTTTTGACCATAAGGAGTGTTTTTCCAGGACACCCTTCCATTTTCCAGGAATTTCCAGGATTTTCCAGGTGCTGGCCACCCTGTTTTAATGTGCACAGTCTGCGAAAAGCTTTGAACCAACATTTCTTGACAAATAAAGTGGTTGAATTGATAGACTTTGGGGTTTTTTGAAGCTAAAAGGTTCTTAAGTGTTTCAAACAAGGAATTAACCTAGCATTGTAATAAATAAATGAAGTTATACGTAATTTATATCCCTGGCCGTAATTGGGCGATGGTTGTATATGGGCGAACCCACTCTAATCTTGCTAGCTAGCTAGAGTTAGCAAGATAAAATAAACTTACATTTTTTCCTGTAGTATTCCATAATAAAAGTAACAAATAAATATACCCAAACAACATCCAATTAACTTTTGAATTTCACTCATTCTTCTATTTAAAAATTCAAAAAGCGATGGTTTTTGTGTAGTGGTTATAGGCAGATTTATGTCCACAAAAAATTCCTTCTGTATGACCATATTATTTTCGATAAAAACTCTTCCAATGTTATTCAAATTTTTCTTGGAAAGCGAAAACTGACAGTTGGCTATCATATAAAATACAGGTTTTCGGTGCAAGTACCATCTTAATATTGCTGTGCCAGCATTGTTTCACTGGACTACTTTATATCACTTGATTGGCCAATACGAGATTATTACCGGAACAGTTTAAAGCAAGATCAATATTTGGCGGTTAGGTGGGATATGTGGTGGTGGGGGTGTCGAGAATAATTCAGGAATAAAAAACTCAGTTCATTTTTTGAGTTCTTCTTTCTATGGAAGTTCGTTCATAACTATTTTCTTTACGATAATATTTCGACACGTCTTCACTGTGTCTTTTTCATATCTAAACTGTGGCGTAACAAACTGAAGTTGTTTGCGTTGCAATGTTTTCGCGTTTTCTTCTTTGCTAATATTTCGCATCAGTGACTTCCAAAACGAAGATGTAATGTATGAGCCACCGTCCTTATTCAAACCATTTTCGAAACTGTCATTCCTTTGAATTTCAAGAGCCTCTCGTACTTTACGGTTAAATCTATTATTATCGATGCACACTGTTTTTGCCGAGTTCAAGTTAAATGCTCCATGACAAATTCGTGAGTGTTCAGAAACTCCCGTGCTTTCCCATTTTCCGTCATGTATATCTTTTCGATGTTTGCTAAGACGAGTACAAATTTTGCAGCATGTTTCACCAATGTACGTATTACCGCATGAACATCAGTGCCGTAACCACAATTTTAATATGGGAGCTATATAGAGAAATTAAATATACAGTAGACTTTCTGTAATTCGAACTCGCAGGGGACCGAAAAAAAAGTTTGAATTAGGGAGAGTTCGAATTAGGGGAAGTTCATAAATTTTTTCTTTTGATGAAATTCCTTTCTCAAGTTGTTGGAGTGCCTCGTATTGTGTTTTCATAGACTTTTCACTGTGCCGACGTTTTGTTGGGAAGAGTCGCCATCTTGTTGATTAATAACAAAAATATATCCTTTGTAGTTTGAAAAGAATCATGGGCCTTCGATTTTGAAATCGAACATGTAAAACCCTGTTTACACTCGATGAAAGATTAGCAGAGGGAGATAAAATGGCTACTTTACGTAATTCGATCTTTAAAAGTTGGATTTACGGGGTGAAATGATCTAAAGGGACCGGAAATATGGTTCGAAATATAGAGGTATTCGAATTATGGAGGTTCGAATTAGGGGAAGTGAATCATGAGAGTTTGTTAAGGGATTTTGACGGGACCAGAAGATTTGTTCGAATTAAGGAGAGGTTCGAATTAGGGGAAGTCGAATTACAGAGAGTCTACTGTATGAATTTCGCTTTATATACTGGCTATTTTCAAATTTTACATCTCTGGATTGGCGGAAAATGCCCTTCCAGACGTCAACGATCTCATGGTTCAATGTTAAAAATCACGATGAATGTTTCGATATTTTAGTAATTTAAAAAAGCTGCATTGTTTAATTTGCATCAAAATGTAATTAAAATTATTTTAAAAATTTACATCGCATTTGTACTTTTTAAAATGTGCTGCCAGCCTCCTTAAAACATTCAGTGATTTTTATAATAATGATCTATGGAAAGGATCCGAATTTCTTGTCTCTTATTATTCACGATACAACATAGGGAATGGGTAACTAACAATAAAAACAAACTATTTCTCTGTTATTAGGTTGGTGTTCTGTATTACACGCGGATGGTGTTCTGTATTACACGCGGTTGGTGTTCTGTATTACACGCGGTTGGTGTTCTGCATTACACGCGGAGTATTACAGGCGGAGTAGAACATACGTAGTTCGTAATTTCAATATCAACTCCGTATATGGTGAACAGTACTAACAACCATCAGGGCTAAAAAACCAGTTGTTCTCCATGAGCCAAATTGGAGTGCGTTTGCTATTTTCCAGCTGGAAAAACCGTGATGGTCGAAGTATCTGTTCTGCGTTCGTCGAAGATGCCGATTCTTCTCCACTTGTGATTCTTTTGTTCCGGTGTTTGCATAAAGAGAAGAAAATAAAGTTATAAATATTGTGTATAAGTCAGTTTAACGATGATGTGTCGTCGCTGTTGTGTAACACAGAAAGAGACTGTGAACTATTACTTCTCTTTTTGCTCATGTTCATTTTGTTTTTATTACTGATTGAATTTATATTTACGTTTGCACATACATTTAGTATTTACACATTTCAGCATTAAGAACCATTGTAATTTATGGATGCTTGAAATATATGTCGATTAATAATAATAATAATAATAATAATAATAGTTCTTTTTATAACCTTTGAAACCTAATGTTACGGACGACGAAGACGCTCATTGTCTAGCCGTCAAGAAAATAATTATCTTTAGAGCAAGTCTCAAGATAATATTATTTCTTGTCTCTTATTATTTACGATACAACATAGGGAATGGGTAACTAACAATAAAAACAAACTATTTCTCTGTTATTAGGTTGGTGTTCTGTATTACACGCGGAGAGGTTAAAAAGAATTCTGTTGTCAAATTCCAAGGTTTTTGGAAACACTTAATCTCTTTGCCGCAGAATCCATGATGTAACCGTTGCGTGCCTGTTCCGATGACCATCTTCCATGTTTTGGTATTAGACGATCAGAAATACCATTTTTTGCGGCAGCCGAAGCTCCACCAGACCGTAAACTATGTAGACCTAAATTATGATTCAACGAAAATGGTTTCGTATACTCCAAGAATCTCTCTTATTCTGGAGTAAGATATGCCGTGTTTTCCATCGAAATGACGACCTTTTTTCGATGTTATGATTTTTGAAATAAGATAATCGGCATCTTTGAGGTTTCCTGATTGAATTAATTTTAACGTTAATTTTACTGGACAATATTTTGAATTGTTGCCAGCAATGTAAATAATATTTCCTTCTCTTAACTGGTCGGTTTTGGATTTTTTAACGCTGATCCGTAGATGATCATCATGAAAATTTATATCTTTTACCTTTAATTCAAGTAATTCGCTTATTCTCATAAAGCCGAAAAATCCTAAGGCACAAACCACTAAAAATCTCAAATGTGCCAAGTTTACTGGATGGATATCATGCTTATCTACTAATAGCTTTAACATATCGATCGTGAAAGCATCTTTCTTTTTAGTTCCTTCGAAATAACATGAACGTTTAGCTCCTTCGAAAGCCAGATTTACAAACGGATGATCTGTCGGTGAATAGCACCCTGAAGAATGGTGTCCCCATCTTATTTCGTAAAAAGCGCTTATAATAACACCCCGACTTTTGCCTTCCGTTACTAAGTTGTTAAAATATATAGCCACATAAAAAGGTTCTCCTGGTAAATGGGTGACATTAAACTCTGAGCAAAATGACTTCCAAGATTTCTAAGCATTGTCATATTTCGTTCTGGTTTGGGGAGCTAGTGCTGCATGAATGATGTTAGGCAAACTAGTAATTAAGTTCTCCAGCTTACATGTTGATTCTAAAGATAATATTTTTAACTATATCAAGCTATACAGTTTTAAAAATAAGAAATTTAAAAATAAGAAGTTTCTAAGGTTTCATATAACACAACATATTAATCATGAAAACACAACTTCCAAGCAAGTATCTTGGTTAAAACCTCTGAGGTCGTGCCTTTTAATTTGCTAAATACCCCTCTCGGGTGGTGCACACCCCTTCTCGGGTGGAGCACTGAAATTCGTTTTAAACCCCTCTCGGGTTAAGCTGAAACCCCTCTCGGGTGGTGCACTGAATAAGTTTAAACCCCTTGCTGGTTGTGCACTGGTTTTTAACAAACGTCTATTAAAGGAGGTTCTTAAAATTCCTTGGTTGGGATTTTTTCTTACTTTTGGCACTTCTCCGTTGCATTAACTTTTTGACAATTATATATAACCTAGAAATTACAAGAATCTATATATAACGCTAATGTTCTAAAGTTTACGTGCCCTTTAAAAACAGAATTTTCACAAGTACTTCTAAAAAACGGATTGAAATAATAAATTCGTTTAACAAAGTCATAAAATTTTCCATTATGAGATAGAGATGGCCAAAAGGAGCTTGAATACCATTCTGGGACTATTAATATGACTTTTGCTTTGCACACATTTAAATGTTTAATAGTCGCGTTTATTAATTTGATCGGTGGGCAAAGCCAATTATTATCGCAATCTGACCAGTCTTGTGTGAAAGCATCAACGCCTAATGAACCGGGACAGTAAAACTTCGAATTAAAATTGCTTACTTTGCTGTTAAAATTGTCCGCAAAACGATCGAATTGAACTTCACCAAAGACCTTAATAATGCTTGTGAATGAAGAATTATCAATGGACCAATCATCTGTGTCGATCAACTTGCTTAATTTGTCAGCCGTATAATTTTGTTCTCTGGGTATCCACGTTGGTGAAATTTGGATATTGTTTTGTACACAAATTTTAAAAATATCTACAGCTATAGAATGTAAATGTGGTTTTGTACTTCCAATTTCTAGAATTCTTGAGGCAGAGAGGTTATCGGTTCTGATATTTACGGACTCGTTTTTCAAGTGGTGAGCAAAAGATTCCATAGAATATTTTATAGCTAATAGTTCGCGTTCGGTTGAACTTGTTCTTATCTCTGTGTTGTTAAACTTGCCATGACATAACATCTTTCCTAGCCTTTTTAACATAAAGCTCCCGTAAAAGTTCTCGCTTGCGTCAGTAAAAAGAATTTGCGATGTTGTATGTTTTGGTTTAAAAGAATATCCATTTTTCTCACAAATATTGTGCAACCAAAACTCAAGTTCTTGCCTTTCATCAGATTTAATTTTTATAGACGAATACCATGAAACTCTGCTTTCGATCGCTAAGTAAAGTTTTCTTGTAAATAGACGAACAATTGGACCAAGAGATAAGTGCATAGCAGTTAATTGACCTGTTACTTGTGATAATAATTTTGCTGTTGGGGCATCTTGACTTAACACGGATTTTATCAAGGTAAAAAGCTTACTTAATTTTCTTTCTGGGACGTAAAATTTCATAGCAGTGGTATCGACGACTTTTCCCAACCACTCACCTTTTTGTCTAGGCTCTAGGTTGCTTTTTTCGTAATTAATCACAAAACCTGCTTTTGTTAAATCTTGGGTAACTAATTTGGTTGCTTCCTTACATGCGAGAAAAGAAGATGAAGCATTTATTCCGTCATCAAGATATACTACCGTCTTAATTCCTATTTTCGACCTTGCCATCTTAATTTGTTTTTTATCGGCTGAATCAGATGCTAAGTCATCAAACAAATACTCCTTAACAAAATGCCAACCAATTTCCTCTCTATCAGCCAAACGAATAAGTTTCTGATACTTTTTAAGAAGTTCCTTACCTTCTTTAAGAGATTCTCTAGCTTCAGCTGTTGCTTTTCAAGCTGCTTATCTGCTTTATTAATGCATTCTTCTAACGCGATATTCCTTTCGTATTGCGCTTTATTGCCTTCGCTCCGAAAATTTGGCTTTTCCAATTTTATTCGTTTAACCGATTCTCTCTTTTTAATAAATTTGTTTGCTACTTCATATTATCAGTGTACGATTTGTGAATATGTAATACCATCAGATTATTCATCCGTGTATCAGTGGTTGTAGCTCGAAGGTAAGTTTTTATGCGGTTCAAAGCTGAAAAACATCATTCGCTAACAGCATTTGTAACAGCATTTCTTTATTTCTTTCTTTCATTCTTTCTTTTTTTTTAGTAGGAAAATTATTGAGGGGGGGGGGGGGGCTGTGATTGGTCTAGCACTTACGGTTGTGATAGCAGAGGCTTACCTTCAACACCACGAAAAAAATGCTTTAAAAATTGCTGAAGAACAACGAATCGACATAAAACCGTTTTTGAGATATGTTGACGTTAGCCACGCTCGAGTACCAACGTTGAACGACGCAAATGAATTTCTTAAAGTTCTTAACAGCCAAAGTGAACACCTATTTTACACCATGGAAACAGAAAACGAGTCTAAGACACAATTTCCTAGATATCAGCATACGTGATAATGGAGAAACGTACGAATTCCCAGTTTATCGTAAACCAGCCATCACAAATGTTCAAATCAAACCGAATTCGGGACATGATAAAACAGTCTTAGATGGAATATTCACGGGTTTCGTAGATCGCGTTTTTAATATATGCAGCGAACAATACATAAACGATAAAATTAACTTTCTTGTTGAAACGTTTGTTGAAAACGGTTATGATAAACAACGTTTACTGCAATTAATAAAAAAACACAAAGAAAAACAAGTTAAAAAACAAGTTACAGAAAAAGAGAAAGATGATTCGACATTACCGGTTGTAAGCCACGGTAAACTACGAAAAGTATACAGAACAGCAGGCTATAAAGTAGTTTTTAAATCTGGACCGAATTTAAAAATTATTTTAACGTCAAGAAACAAATGTAAATTACAAGCCAACCAATCCAGGGGTTTTATCAATTAGAATATTCATGCGGTAATACGTACATTGGTGAAACAGGCTGCAAAATTTATCCACACATCCGTATATCTATATATCACCATATCTATATATCCATATATCTGCATATCCAAATATCTGTATATCCCTATATCCACAAATCATTATATCCACATATCCCACATCTGTATATCCATATATGTGTATATCCACATATCCCTATATCCACATATCCGTATATCTGTTTATCCACATATCCGTATATCCGTATATCCGTATATCCGTATATCCGTATATCCATGTATCCATATATCCACATATTTGTATATCCATATATCTGTATATCCACATATCCGTATATCTATATATCCACATATCTGTATATCCATATATCCATATATCTGTATATCCATATATCTGTATATCCCCATATCTATATGTCCATATATCCCTATATCCGCATATCTGTATATCCCTATATCCACATATCCGTATATCTGTATATCTGTATATCCACATAACCGTAAATCTGTATATCCACAAATCCCTATATCCACATATCCGTATATCTGTATATCCATATATCTGTATATCCCTATATCCACATATCCACATATCCCTATATCCACATATCCCTATATCTGTATATCCATATATCTGTATATCCACATATCCCTATATCCACATATCCGTATATCTGTATATCCATATATCTGTATATCCACATATCCCTATATCCACATATCTGTATATCTGTATATCTGTATATCCACATATCCGTATATCCATATATATATTTGTATATCCACATATCCGTATATCTGTATATCCCTATATCCACATATCCCTATATCCACAAATCCCTATATCCACATATCCACATATCTGTATATCCACATATCCCTATATCCACATATCCCTATATCCACATATTCCTATATCCACAAATCCCTATATCCACATATCCACATATCTGTATATCCACATATCCCTATATCCACATATCCCTATATCCATATATCTGTATATCCACATATCCCTATATCCACATATCCGTATATCTGTATATCCACATATCCCTATATCCACATATCTGTATATCTGTATATCCACATATCCGTATATCCACATATCCGTATATCTGTATATCCCTATATCCACATATCCGTATATCTGTATATCCACATATCCCTATATCCACATATCTGTATATCTGTATATCCACATATCCGTATATCCACATATCCGTATATCTGTATATCCCTATATCCACATATCCCTATATCCACAAATCCCTATATCCACATATCCACATATCTGTATATCCACATATCCCTATATCCACATATCCCTATATCCACATATCCCTATATCCACATATTCCTATATCCACATATCCACATATCCACATATCTGTATATCCACATATCCCTATATCCACATATCCCTATATCCATATATCTGTATATCCACATATCCCTATATCCACATATCCGTATATCTGTATATCCACATATCCCTATATCCACATATCTGTATATCTGTATATCCACATATCTGTATATCCACATATCCCTATATCCACATATCTGTATATCTGTATATCCACATATCCGTATATCCATATATATATTTGTATATCCACATATCCGTATATCCGTATATCCATATATCTGCATTTCCACATATCCACATATCTGTATATCCATATATCTGTATATCCATATATCCATATATCCCTACATCTGCATATCTGTATATCCACATATCCATATATCTGTATATCCACACATCCGTATATCCAATTCCCTATATATATTCGTTTCATATTGTCGCTACCACACTTTTATTTGGTAAAAATAAACCTTACGATCGCAAAAATTTAGAAGACGTAAAGGATTTTGTAGATTTTACAAGGTTTTTGTGTCTAAAACCATCAATATGAAATTATTAGAGTGTGTTGTAACTGCAGAATCCGTAGAAAACTGTGAACTTCCCCAAACCAATCCCCATAATGTATTGCGCGTTTAAAATTCTCGTATAATAACACTATCGTTTATTTCTAAATGTATTTATTTTGCATTCCGGCTTCCGGCTTTCTCGATAGAGACACTATGAGAGCGTTGCGCTCGATTCCAGACCTCTGCTGTGTTTATTTTAGATCTATTGCGGAAGTGAAAGTGAGTGCGGTTGCACAATAATTTATCGTGGTGTGTCTTAGGAATATCTAAGCTTAATCATTTAAAATATATAAAAATTATTTATCCAAGAATTAAATAGAATTGATTATTATTTTCAGTAAAAAAGCAATTTTAAGAAATTTAAATATGGAAGACATGCACGTGTTGGCTGAAACAGCCGCTACTCAACAGCAATAAGACCAACAACAAATGGATCTCATCCAATGCATAAAACAGGATGTTATGACCTCCCTTAAAACAGAGTTGCTGGGGAGATTAAAGGGATGATTGAGACCCTTGTACAATAACTTGTACAATAACTCATCCACTTAGACAATTGATCAAAGAGAAAGCCGAATGGAAATGGACATCCGAATGTGAACATGCCTTTGCTACTTTGAAAAGCGCTTTGAGTAGTGAATCCTGCTTAGCATATTTTGATGAAAACAAAGAGACATTTATGTTTACAGACGCTAGCCCATATGGTATATCCGCCGTATTGTTGCAGAAAAGCAAGGTTAAAGATGATGTTAAGGTTATCTCTTATTCATCCAAATGCCTCACAGGAACTGAAATGAAATATGCACAAATCGAAAGAGAATGTTTAAGCATCGTTTACGGATGCGAAAAAAATCGCTTGTACTTAATCGGTAGAGAGTTCACCATATTCAACGACCATAAAGCATTAGTCAATCTCTTAAATAACCCAAAATCCACGATACCTCTGCGAATCGAGCGACTAACACTTCGACTTCAAGGTTACAACTTCACAATAAAACATGTAAAGAGTGCAGAAAACATATCAGATTACGCTAGCAGACACCCTCACACCTTCAGCGACGACAAAAGAAGCAACGGTATAGAAGAATATGTAAACTTTACAGCCACATATGCATGTCCAAAAGCGATTACCCTAGTCGATATTAAAACACAAACTTCACAAGATAAAATATGTCAACATCTAGCCAGTATTATAGAAAAGAACAACTGGCACCTACTAGACAAACCGACTAACTACCCTGATTTAAGTAGCAAAGAACTAGACGAGCTGAAGCATTACCGCAAGTTCAAACACGAACTCACCGTATCGAACAACAAAGACATTGTCTTAAAACAAAGACGCATTATCTTACCAAAATGCTACCATAACATTGCTGTTACATTAGCTCATCAAGGACACCAAGGTGTTCAGAAAACAAAAGAGTTACTCAGATCGAAAGTTTATTTTCAAGGAATAGACGATATGGTTGAAAAGAAAATTTCAAACTGCACTCCATGCCAAGCTGTTACACGAACAAGAGCAGATGCGCCTATCAGAATAATGGATATACCAGAACAAGTTTGGGAAACTTTAACATTGATTTTCTTGGACCATTTCCCACAGGATACTACCTATTTGTCGTGATCGACCAAAGATCTAAGTTTCCAGAGGTGGAATTTGTCAAGAGTACCGAAGCTGAAACACTGATACCTTGTTTAGATAGAATGTTCAGCACATACGGTAATCCACGCAACGTTATCTCCGATAATGGCCCACCATTCAGCTCGCAGAAAATCAAATCTTACTTCAAACAAAGGGGAATAAAACACAGACGCATCACTCCACTATGGCCACAGGCAAACGCAGAAGCAGAACGATTTATGCAACCGCTTAATCAAATAATGAGGACAGCTAAACTAGAACACAAGGATTGAAGGGAAGAAGTTTATAGATTCTTATTTGCTTACCGCTCCACACCTCATAGTACCACCAAAGTTGCCCCTTCAGAACTGATGTTCAATAGAAAAATTAGTTACTCAATACCATCAATAGACAACAAACTAACATACGAAAACCAGCAACAAATAGCCACTGACAATGACAAAGCGGCCAAAATAAAGAACAAACAGTACGCAGATGAACGTCGACATACGAAAGAACCATCGTTATGTGAAGGAGACCGTGTCATTGTCAAGCAACTGAAGTACAATAAGCTTTCCACTCCTTACAGCATACAACCCTACAGAGTTACGAAAATGAATGACACAATGGTTACCGCTCAATCGGAAATTGACTCATACAACATCACAAGAAATATTTCTCATTTTAAAAGTATCCCGACAACTGCACCTACTCCTATCATTGTAAAGGAGGAGGAAGACATCGCCATAGAACCACAACTTCCAGTATCGCAACCCGCAAACAAACCTCCATTCAGAAACTATACACCGCCCAACCAAAATCGCAAAATTTATCCCACCAGATCAAGAAGACCAGTTCACCAGTGGAGGAAATACTGAACACTATCCATGTGTAAATATTAGGACCATATAAGACATTATGTTAAAGAAAGTTAGTTCAGCAGTCAAAACCCCTGACATTTTATATGAACGTTGCCTGCTGTTGTTTTGTTACATTTAGATACGGACTACGTGCATATCGTCTAGCAAAGGGGAAGATGTAATTTGTTCAGCAACAAAGAATCTAGACCACGGATATACCTCTTGAGAAACTTGAAAGCATCTCTTTCTCCATCACTGAGTGGCAAAATTTCTTTAAAAAGGTTAATAACCTTTCTAGGTGAAGGCTCAAGATCATCATATAATTTAGTTATAGCCTCCACAGAGCTAAACTCAGGCTTCTTTTGGAGTTCAATACAACACATTTGCCAACTGGATGCAATCAAATGTGGTTTTTGAACCATTCCTTGCCTAGCAAATTCAATAATGACTTGTTTCACATTGCCCTTATTGACAAGTGTACGACAGCCAAATTGTTCAATGAGTTCTAAAAACTCATCCGATGCCAGGATATTAACATCTACTTCATCTGCAAGTACACTTTGGATCAAATTTGCCTCATCTTTTGAAAGGTAATTAAAAAATGAAGTCATTAACACATCATCAGAGACATGTCCAAATAAGCAAAACAGTAAAAATGCTTTACTTATAAATGTTGGGAAATAACTAGTATCGTGATATCCTTTTAGGATAATCTTCCCAATGGAGTTCCATTCATCGATATAGAGGTCATGGCGGACAAAGGGGACTCTTTCTTGTTCGCCAATAAAAAATGCATCTGAAACATCTTTCCAAAAGGATGAGTAAATGTCGCGGTCCACTCCTGATCCAGAACCTTGCTCTGGTTCACCACGTGTATCAATCCATGTGTAGTTGATTGTATCTACCAAATCAATCTAAAATATACAATAAAAATAAAAATAAAAAAACTGTCAATCAACTGACAAATATACAATAAAAAAATGTTTAAAAAAATTAGCAAAAAACCTTGAGCAATATCACATCAACTTATTCCAGTATCAGATCAACTGGATTTTATAACAATATATTATAGCAAATAATTGACCCAGGCATTAATGCATATCTACCTTTTTCTTTATAAATGTTTCCATCAATTCTGATCGCAATTTCAAACGATGTATTGAAATGTGATGACATTTTGGTCGAGTATCAGCATAGGTAGTATCCCAAGAGCTGGGAAGAACAGATACAGAAGTGTCAGTAGCTTGTGCTTGTGTAATAATAACATCACTCATTTCTTGAAGTAAAGGTATTGACTCTACTGTTGCTGCTTCTCTTGAAGGAGGAGGGGCTGGTCGCTTTTCATTCAGTTGACTGAAATAGTTATCATTGTTTATAAAGTCTGCAACACTGGATACATTATACTCTGCATCTTGCATACACCGTAAGCAATCTGCACCTGAGTATGTGCATGCACAGACCGAACAAATAAGTCGTTTAGCAGCAGCAGGTACTGGTATTTTTGCGGAGCGTAGCGGAGCCCATTTCCTCATTAAATAAGCCAAATATAAGGGAAAAGGAAGGACGGTGGAGAGTATGTAGGATTTCTATACACGATTTCGTCCCTATACATCAAATTGGCATATCGGAAAAGTGGGACGCGGGACGCGGGACCCTGTTGAGTCGGGACGCGGGACTCGGGATACAGGACTCGGGACGCGGGATTCAGGACCCTGGAAAATACATATTTTAACAGTTTCGCGGGACTCTGTATTGAATGTGTAAAATCAGGACCGTTGGATGGAAAATAAGATAAATCGATGGTAGTCATTCCCAATGTGTGTTTTAAAAAATATACACGTTTTAACAAGGAATGAACAGAAATTCTAAAAAAGAGATATAAAATAAAAATAAAAATTTTACACAAAGCGTATTTCAAAAATATAAACACGTTGAACAAAGAATAAAAAAGAAACTGTAAACAAGAATATTAAGCGTTGTCTGGTTTTACGTACCATTCAAAATGTGTCATGAATCGTGAACACCTACCACAATGTTTTTAAGCAAAGAGAAGGATATGAATGCAGGATTTGTTTTGTTGATATCACACTGGCAAACGGTGTTAGGGTTTTTATAAGGGTGACGTTCTTCATCTTGTGAACAAAAGAGTGTACACGCGTTTTTTTTATATGACTATACTCTATAAGAATATCGAGGTTGAAAAATGGAACAAAAATTAAGAATATCCTAAGAATATGTCCAGGCTCTAATTTTTACTCTAGATATTAAAATTTGTTTCTTATTATATATCACGTAAACTGAACTTCTTTATCAGTACAAAAGCAACAACGTAATGTGTCTGTCAAACTTAGTCTAGAAAATTAGAGCAATCTTGTTATATCAAAGCTGATTATATGTTTTCATGTGTAGTCATGCTAAGAATATTTTTAAGAATATTTGAGGCTGATATTGGTAAAAAAATTAAGAATATTGAGGCTGAAACGAAAAACACTATTCTTACAAAAAGACTTCATCCCGATATGAAAAAAGATTGTATTTACTCGTGTTTAATTTTGAATTCACCCCGGGTTAAAATAAACTATAGTGTTTTTTCAGAGCAAATCAGTAAAATTTCAGCCTTGCCATTGTTCTTATTCTGTTCTTATCGACATATAGCTGGTGCAGCAAAATGTCGGCTGGTGATATGACGGTGTTAATAGCATTTTCATTTCTTTCATCTTTTATTCTTTTAAAATTATCTTACTTTTAAGCTTTTTAAAGATCTACAATGTATCATCTTGTAAATGTTGTGTTTTTAATCACCTTTTCACAGCACCCACACTCACAGTAGGAATACTTTTTTTATAGAACAAACATAAAAAATGCTGACTTTATGATCTTTTTTATTATAGCGTGGGTCAGTATTTTGTATCATCTAAATTTTGCCGCATTGCGTCCTACGTCCCGATATCAGGATCCCACGTCCCGAGTCCCGCGTCTCGAGTCCCGCGTCCTGACTCAACAGGGTCCCGCGTCCCGCGTCTCACTTTTCCGATATGCCCATCAAATTTTCAAATTTCGACATGAAAATGTTAGTTACTCAAAATTTAATATGGTCATTCTTTAAGTACAGTTTTTAGTAACCGAGACAACGTATTTATTAAGGAGCATAGCGAAGGAGTGTTTGTTGTTTTTTAAAGATGGTGCCAAGCGTAAATGGTGCCGTTTCCAGTTGAGATTAAATCTGCCTACACATTTTAGCCACGTGATACATTACTCACTTTGACTAATATCACATGACCTTTTCTCGGACACATACCGCCTCAAACTCAAACTTTCGTTAATCTAAGCTATAATCGCAACCGACGAAAGGGCTTGTTCAAGAAAACGAATAAAGGTATGTTTAACCAGCTAATATATCACTCCTTTTTTACATGTAATGAACCCTTTCTTATTCTCAGTCACACGCATAGCATAAAACTGACTGAGCTGGAATGATAACAGAACTTAGATAGCATATAGCTAGCTAGCTTTTTAAGACTTTTAGCTGGTTATAGAATGGAGCAAACATTGCTAGCTATATAAAGCTACCAAAAAAAACTAGCTACAAAGCTAGCATAAAATTAACTACTTAGCTGGGATAAAACTACCAATATTGCTAGCATAAAATTAGCTATTTTTGCTGGCATAAAATCAGCAAAATAGCTAGCTAGCTAGCATAGAAAAATTCTTTCAGACAGATTTTCTAGCTATAGCTAGCTAGCTTTACATATACTACACAATGTGTGAGATAATTCTACTCTCTGGGAAATGTCCCGTCACATAGCTTGTTCTAGCTACAATTGTGCACAAAATTTGTTGTCTCTGGCAATTTTATACCAAAAACCAAGAACCATAAAGTTTAGCAAAGTCAGCAAAAGAACATAGCTGGCTATAGTTACATATTCTGCAAATAGTACGTTACGTTCGCACTTATGATCAACTTTTTTAACCCTGGAGAAGAAACTTGTTTTTACTACCAACAGGTGCAGCAGGGAAGAGATATATTACTGAAACAATAAGACTCATAGAGATCTGGAACCAATAAGTAGATTCATTGAAGGGGATTTCTATCAAAGCAGTTATGACGATGCCGATGCTTCTACTACAAAAACCATCATACAAGTCCAAAGCGAAGGATCACTCAGAATGTCTTAACCGTAGATTAAATCTCTGGGTGGAAGGAAAATTCGATGATTTGATGAGAGAATCGAGGACTATACAATCTAAAATCCCAAAACCTAATTCCCTGAATACTCCAGAGCAGTGTGCTAAAAATTTCGCAAAACTAATGCTTCAAGGAAAGATACATGCTGCACTAAGATTATTGGATGATAAGATGTCTGGGGGAGTACTGGATCTAACTGACGAGACACTCCAAGAACTGAGGTTAAAACATCCAAATCCTGTTGACGCTAATGAATCTGTGCTTCTCAAAGGAGAAATCCCATTTATCGATCCTGCTATTTACAACAACATAGATGAGACAACAATATTGAAAGCCGCACTTCGTGCAAAAGGTTCAGCAGGACCGTCAGGAATGAATTCAGATGACGTATATTAGTGTCAAAGAATTTTGGAAAGAGCGGTGTAGAATTGAAATCATCTTTGTCTAGGTTCGCGAAAAATCTTTGTACAACTGCATTCGATCACACAGAAGGCAATTCACTGGAAGCATACATCGCTTGTAGGTTAATACCACTAGATAAGAAACCTGGTGTGCGGCCTATCGGTGTGGGGGAGGTTCTTCGAAGGGTGATTGGAAAGTCCATAATATCAGTAATCAATCCGGAAATACTTGAAAGCGCTGGTTCTCTCCAATTATGTGCTGGTATACCTTCTGGATGTGAGGCAGCTGCTCATGCAATGACAACAATTTTTGAAGAAGAAGGAACAGACGCATTACCTTTAGTAGATGCTACGAATGCTTTTAACTCACTTAATCGGAAAGTACTACTTCACAATATCCGATACATATCTCCAGCTATGTCTACGTATATACAAAATTGTTATAGCTCACCATCGAGGCTGTTTGTTATGGGTGGGAAATAAATATTATCGGCAGAAGGAACAACTCAAGGTGACCCGTTCGCTATGCCAGCTTTTGCAGTTGGAATCGTTCCTCTCCTCCCGCTGTTAAAGAATGACGTGGAAGATAGAAAGTTGAACATAACTCACTGCGCTTATGCTGATGATCTGGGAGGTGCAGGAAAAATTTTTGAATTGAGAAATTCGTGGGATAAAGTTGAGCATTATGGTCCATTATTCGGCTATTATCCTAAAGCATCAAAATCATGGTTAATAGTAAAGGATGGACATAAATTAGTAGCTGATGATGTCTTCAGTGACACGGAGATAAACATCACTACAGATGGAAAGAAATATCTTGGCAGCTTTATAGGTACACAAGATGAGAAAGAAAAGTCCATCATTGGGTTGGTAAATGAATGGATTGTTCAGATAAAGAAGTTAGCTAAAATTGCACTTTTTCAACCACATGCTGCCTATGCTGCTTACATAAGTGGATTTCAACACAAATTTAACTATTTTATCCGAACACTTTGGATATGAACAAGTATATCAAAGTACTGGACGATGTTATCGACAATACATTGATACATTACACAAGTCCTTCAATTTCCATGCTATTTCGTGTACCCGAGCACGACTTCTTTCTTGCGCACACAGACAGAATACGGGTATTATTATGGTTGCTTAGTAGCATTCGTCAGGATAACCGCCTTTGCCCTTACATGTTTTTGTTTATAATGTGTCAATATATGTTGCAGCCATTAGCCCGTAAAAACATCGACAGGCTCGGTCTTACGTTTTATCAGGTAAACCAATAAAAACATTGCATTTAATTCGTGTGGGAGTGTGGAGGGTGAATGGCAGAGACGAGCCGTACAAAATTTCGATTTCTGCCTTTTCGCTTCGTGTCTCGATTGCTCAATATTTATCACATAACATGTGACCATTAGTAAAGAAGATAACGAGCTGGCGAAAGAATGCAAAAAATGTTAAGCGACGGGTACTTTATATAGGAAAATATATTTAATTGGTCGAAATGTTCTAGCTCTTTCCTCCAATTGATTAGGCCCCTTTGTGTTGTGCTTTCCTCATATCAGGCTTTCTCAGGCGGGTAGGTGGCTGAAGCTAGAGAATCTCTTAAAGAAGGTAAGGAACTTCTTAAAAAGTATCAGAAACTTATTCGTTTGGCTGATAGAGAGGAAACTGGTTGGCATTTTGTTAAGGAGTATTTGTCTGATGACTTAGCATCTGATTCAGCCGATAAAAAACTAATTAAGATGGCAAGGTCGAAAATAGGAATTAAGTCGGTCGTATATCTTGATGACGGAATAAATGCTTCATCTTCTTTTCTCGCATGTAAGGAAGCAACCAAATTAGTTACCCAAGATTTAACAAAAGCAGGTTTTGTGATTAATTACGAAAAAAGCAACCTAGAGCCTAGACAAAAAGGTGAGTGGTTGGGAAAAGTCGTCGATACCACTGCTATGAAATTTTACGTCCCAGAAAGAAAATTAAGTAAGCTTTTTACCTTGATAAAATCCGTGTTAAGTCAAGATGCCCCAACAGCAAAATTATTATCACAAGTAACAGGTCAATTAACTGCTATGCACTTATCTCTTGGTCCAATTGTTCGTCTATTTACAAGAAAACTTTACTTAGCGATCGAAAGCAGAGTTTCATGGTATTCGTCTATAAAAATTAAATCTGATGAAAGGCAAGAACTTGAGTTTTGGTTGCACAATATTTGTGAGAAAAATGGATATTCTTTTAAACCAAAACATACAACATCGCAAATTCTTTTTACTGACGCAAGCGAGAACTTTTACGGGAGCTTTATGTTAAAAAGGCTAGGAAAGATGTTATGTCATGGCAAGTTTAACAACACAGAGATAAGAACAAGTTCAACCGAACGCGAACTATTAGCTATAAAATATTCTATGGAATCTTTTGCTCACCACTTGAAAAACGAGTCCGTAAATATCAGAACCGATAACCTCTCTGCCTCAAGAATTCTAGAAATTGGAAGTACAAAACCACATTTACATTCTATAGTTGTAGATATTTTTAAAATTTGTGTACAAAACAATATCCAAATTTCACCAACGTGGATACCCAGAGAACAAAATTATACGGCTGACAAATTAAGCAAGTTGATCGACACAGATGATTGGTCCATTGATAATTCTTCATTCACAAGCATTATTAAGGTCTTTGGTGAAGTTCAATTCGATCGTTTTGCGGACAATTTTAACAGCAAAGTAAGCAATTTTAATTCGAAGTTTTACTGTCCCGGTTCATTAGGCGTTGATGCTTTCACACAAGACTGGTCAGATTGCGATAATAATTGGCTTTGCCCACCGATCAAATTAATAAACGCGACTATTAAACATTTAAATGTGTGCAAAGCAAAAGTCATATTAATAGTCCCAGAATGGTATTCAAGCTCCTTTTGGCCATCTCTATCTCATAATGGAAAATTTTATGACTTTGTTAAACGAATTTACTATTTCAATCCGTTTTTTAGTAGTACTTGTGAAAATTCTGTTTTTAAAGGGCACGTAAACTTTAGAACATTAGCGTTATATATAGATTCTTGTAATTTCTAGGTTATATATAATTGTCAAAAAGTTAATGCAACGGAGAAGTGCCAAAAGTAAGAAAAAATCCCAACCGAGGAATTTTTTGAGTTGCAACCCATCGTAATTTAAGAACCTCCTTTAATAGACGTTTGTTAAAAACCAGTGCACAACCCGCAAGGGGTTTAAACTTATTCAGTGCACCACCCGAGAGGGGTTTCCGCTTAACCCGAGAGGGGTTTAAAACGAATTTCAGTGCTCCACCCGAGAAGGGGTGTGCACCACCCGAGAGGGGTATTTAGCAAATTAAAAGGCACGACCTCAGAGGTTTTAACCAAGATACTTGCTTGGAAGTTGTGTTTTCATGATTAATATGTTGTGTTATATGAAACCTTAGAAACTTCTTATTTTTAAATTTCTTATTTTTAAAACTGTATAGCTTGATATAGTTAAAAATATTATCTTTAGAATCAACATGTAAGCTGGAGAACTTAATTACTAGTTTGCCTAACATCATTCATGCAGCACTAGCTCCCCAAACCAGAACGAAATATGACAATGCTTAGAAATCTTGGAAGTCATTTTGCTCAGAGTTTAATGTCACCCATTTACCAGGAGAACCTTTTTATGTGGCTATATATTTTAACAACTTAGTAACGGAAGGCAAAAGTCGGGGTGTTATTATAAGCGCTTTTTACGAAATAAGATGGGGACACCATTCTTCAGGGTGCTATTCACCGACAGATCATCCGTTTGTAAATCTGGCTTTCGAAGGAGCTAAACGTTCATGTTATTTCGAAGGAACTAAAAAGAAAGATGCTTTCACGATCGATATGTTAAAGCTATTAGTAGATAAGCATGATATCCATCCAGTAAACTTGGCACATTTGAGATTTTTAGTGGTTTGTGCCTTAGGATTTTTCGGCTTTATGAGAATAAGCGAATTACTTGAATTAAAGGTAAAAGATATAAATTTTCATGATGATCATCTACGGATCAGCGTTAAAAAATCCAAAACCGACCAGTTAAGAGAAGGAAATATTATTTACATTGCTGGCAACAATTCAAAATATTGTCCAGTAAAATTAACGTTAAAATTAATTCAATCAGGAAACCTCAAAGATGCCGATTATCTTATTTCAAAAATCATAACATCGAAAAAAGGTCGTCATTTCGATGGAAAACACGGCATATCTTACTCCAGAATAAGAGAGATTCTTGGAGTATACGAAACCATTTTCGTTGAATCATAATTTAGGTCTACATAGTTTACGGTCTGGTGGAGCTTCGGCTGCCGCAAAAAATGGTATTTCTGATCGTCTAATACCAAAACATGGAAGATGGTCATCGGAACAGGCACGCAACGGTTACATCATGGATTCTGCGGCAAAGAGATTAAGTGTTTCCAAAAACCTTGGAATTTGACAACAGAATTCTTTTTAACCTCTCCGCGTGTAATACAGAACACCAACCTAATAACAGAGAAATAGTTTGTTTTTATTGTTAGTTACCCATTCCCTATGTTGTATCGTGAATAATAAGAGACAAGAAATAATATTATCTTGAGACTTGCTCTAAAGATAATTATTTTCTTGACGGCTAGACAATGAGCGTCTTCGTCGTCCGTAACATTAGGTTTCAAAGGTTATAAAAAGAACTATTATTATTATTATTATTATTATTATTATTAATCGACATATATTTCAAGCATCCATAAATTACAATGGTTCTTAATGCTGAAATGTGTAAATACTAAATGTATGTGCAAACGTAAATATAAATTCAATCAGTAATAAAAACAAAATGAACATGAGCAAAAAGAGAAGTAATAGTTCACAGTCTCTTTCTGTGTTACACAACAGCGACGACACATCATCGTTAAACTGACTTATACACAATATTTATAACTTTATTTTCTTCTCTTTATGCAAACACCGGAACAAAAGAATCACAAGTGGAGAAGAATCGGCATCTTCGACGAACGCAGAACAGATACTTCGACCATCACGGTTTTTCCAGCTGGAAAATAGCAAACGCACTCCAATTTGGCTCATGGAGAACAACTGGTTTTTTAGCCCTGATGGTTGTTAGTACTGTTCACCATATACGGAGTTGATATTGAAATTACGAACTACGTATGTTCTACTCCGCGTGTAATACTCCGCGTGTAATACAGAACGCGTGTAATACAGAACACCCGCGTGTAATACAGAACACCAACTGCGTGTAATACAGAACACCATCCGCGTGTAATACAGAACACCAACCTAATAACAGAGAAATAGTTTGTTTTTATTGTTAGTTACCCATTCCCTATGTTGTATCGTGAATAATAAGAGACAAGAAATTCGGATCCTTTCCATAGATCATTATTATAAAATCACTGAATGTTTTAAGGAGGCTGGCAGCACATTTTAAAAAGTACAAATGCGATGTAAATTTTTAAAATAATTTTAATTACATTTTGATGCAAATTAAACAATGCAGCTTTTTTAAATTACTAAAATATCGAAACATTCATCGTGATTTTTAACATTGAACCATGAGATCGTTGACGTCTGGAAGGGCATTTTCCGCCAATCCAGAGATGTAAAATTTGAAAATAGCCAGTATATAAAGCGAAATTCATACAGTAGACTCTCTGTAATTCGACTTCCCCTAATTCGAACCTCTCCTTAATTCGAACAAATCTTCTGGTCCCGTCAAAATCCCTTAACAAACTCTCATGATTCACTTCCCCTAATTCGAACCTCCATAATTCGAATACCTCTATATTTCGAACCATATTTCCGGTCCCTTTAGATCATTTCACCCCGTAAATCCAACTTTTAAAGATCGAATTACGTAAAGTAGCCATTTTATCTCCCTCTGCTAATCTTTCATCGAGTGTAAACAGGGTTTTACATGTTCGATTTCAAAATCGAAGGCCCATGATTCTTTTCAAACTACAAAGGATATATTTTTGTTATTAATCAACAAGATGGCGACTCTTCCCAACAAAACGTCGGCACAGTGAAAAGTCTATGAAAACAAAATACGAGGCACTCCAACAACTTGAGAAAGGAGTTTCATCAAAAGAAAAAATTTGTGAACTTCCCCTAATTCGAACTCTCCCTAATTCAAACTTTTTTTCGGTCCCCTGCGAGTTCGAATTACAGAAAGTCTACTGTATATTTAATTTCTCTATATAGCTCCCATATTAAAATTGTGGTTACGGCACTGATGTTCATGCGGTAATACGTACATTGGTGAAACAGGCTGCAAAATTTGTACTCGTCTTAGCAAACATCGAAAAGATATACATGACGGAAAATGGGAAAGCACGGGAGTTTCTGAACACTCACGAATTTGTCATGGAGCATTTAACTTGAACTCGGCAAAAACAGTGTGCATCGATAATAATAGATTTAACCGTAAAGTTCGAGAGGCTCTTGAAATTCAAAGGAATGACAGTTTCGAAAATGGTTTGAATAAGGACGGTGGCTCATACATTACATCTTCGTTTTGGAAGTCACTGATGCGAAATATTAGCAAAGAAGAAAACGCGAAAACATTGCAACGCAAACAACTTCAGTTTGTTACGCCACAGTTTAGATATGAAAAAGACACAGTGAAGACGTGTCGAAATATTATCGTAAAGAAAATAGTTATGAACGAACTTCCATAGAAAGAAGAACTCAAAAAATGAACTGAGTTTTTTATTCCTGAATTATTCTCGACACCCCCACCACCACATATCCCACCTAACCGCCAAATATTGATCTTGCTTTAAACTGTTCCGGTAATAATCTCGTATTGGCCAATCAAGTGATATAAAGTAGTCCAGTGAAACAATGCTGGCACAGCAATATTAAGATGGTATTTGCACCGAAAACCTGTATTTTATATGATAGCCAACTGTCAGTTTTCGCTTTCCAAGAAAAATTTGAATAACATTGGAAGAGTTTTTATCGAAAATAATATGGTCATACAGAAGGAATTTTTTGTGGACATAAATCTGCCTATAACCACTACACAAAAACCATCGCTTTTTGAATTTTTAAATAGAAGAATGAGTGAAATTCAAAAGTTAATTGGATGTTGTTTGGGTATATTTATTTGTTACTTTTATTATGGAATACTACAGGAAAAAATGTAAGTTTATTTTATCTTGCTAGCTCTAGCTAGCTAGCAAGATTAGAGTTGGTTCGCCCATATACAACCATCGCCCAATTACGGCCAGGGATATAAATTACGTATAACTTCATTTATTTATTACAATGCTAGGTTAATTCCTTGTTTGAAACACTTAAGAACCTTTTAGCTTCAAAAAACCCCAAAGTCTATCAATTCAACCACTTTATTTGTCAAGAAATGTTGGTTCAAAGCTTTTCGCAGACTGTGCACATTAAAACAGGGTGGCCAGCACCTGGAAAATCCTGGAAATTCCTGGAAAATGGAAGGGTGTCCTTGAAGACCTGGAAAAACACTCCTTATGGTCAAAAATCCTTGAAAAACAAGGTTTTTTGATAACTGTCCTGGAATTTTTCACTAGTAGAATATACAATACTTATAATATGTCAAATCATTTTGTCTGTAACAATATTTTCAAATGTTTTCTTACTTTTTGCAAGCTGCCAAGAACTTAAAAATCTCATTACTCGATTCGATAGAATCATTGAAAGAAGGATTGATAAGCGAAACCATATTGGCTGAAAAAAAAAAAAACATGGCTTGCGTCACAAAGGCAGCTTCCTTTGTATACAGCATGAAAGTAAAAGAAAAGGAGCTGGAAGTAGTGTGTAAACAAATAGAAACCCTTGAAGAAGAGCACAAAAAGCTATAATATATAATATGATTTATATAGACAATACTTAGTTGTGTTATGTTCATTATTTTGTTTTCCTTGAGCACCTGAATGACAAAAATTTGACTTTGATTATGATGACGTTTATTGTGCTAAAAGAGTAAATGTTAACTTCTTTGTTAGAGAATTTTTATCGTTGCTGCTAAAAACATAACATTCAACATTGGTTCATATTTTTGTTTGTCCCATCAATTTTGTTTTATTTGTTCGACTTAGTTTTGACAGTTATATTTTGCGTAGAAATGTGTTATCATTATCAGTTCTAATGTAAAAATGTTTTTTGAGAGCAAAAATGTCCTGGAAAAATTTGATTTTGTCCTGGAAAAATGCCTAAATATGTTCCAAATTCCTGGAAAACTCCTGGAATTTCATTTGAAAATTTTGCTGGCCACCCTGTAAAAATGGCTGACAAAATATTTTTTCGAAAATTCTTGGAACTCTCATGAAAAGTTGTGAATAGATAAAATTCAATCAACTCTGTGTGAATTCCATACTTGGTGCTGTCCTTTAACTACCTTGTTAACAGTTCCTTATCCACACTACTAGAGGATTGAAAAGAATAGACCCAAGAAATTTCCACATTAAAAAAATATGGCGCCCTAATACGGCCATAGATAGATAGATAGGGTCTATTTGTGCCATACACGTGACAAATGGCCATATTGGTGCACGAACATACCTGTACTTATCAAGACTAGACGATAGTTGTTTATCATAGTTGTTAACAAGTTTTGAGGGTACATTAAACACTGGCTTTATATGGGCGAACCCACTCTAGCTATCTATTGCTTATATGAAATAATAATTCCAGACTCTGTCGCATTTAACTTCGTTAAAGGTGCAAAATCACCTTGTTGGCAAATTTTTTTTAAGGCCTTATTTTATTGTAAAAACTGAAAGATATCAGAACATGTTTAAATGTTTTACTGAAATAACAAACTCACCCTAATTTTTCTCCGCCTACAGAACCACTATTGTAATTCATTCCACGATTCACAGGATCATAAACACACGGCAAAATCAACCATGTATACATGTCATCACCTAAAATTTAATCAAGCTAGGGATGGCTAATGCTAGTTAATTTTTTTCCGATAAGGGTGAATATGCGCCTTTTTCACTTTAATTTTAACTTCTTTAGTCTGATTCTTTTTTACCAATTCAAAATACTTGTTTTCTCATTATCTTACGCAGTTTAGGAGATAACTCCCGAACTGCATCAGGGGTACCATCCATACTCTTGTTGCCACAAGAAATGTCAAATAAATGTGTTTTAAAGTTTTACATTTCTTCCGCGGCAATTTGACTTTTCAAGAAAACTATTAAGAGAACCATTTAAGACAAAATGAAAATCTACAATAAATCTTATCAGATGGTCTTATGCTTCCTTCTTTTGATTGCGAATTTAATCCCGTTCTGAATTTTTGTTTGAAGACCACTTTAGCAGTGTTCATGCCTAGAAATATGGCCATGGACAAATTTAAACAACAGAGATTCTGCTTCATGTGTTGTACTGGTGTATTTTTAATATATGAAAAACAATGTCACAACAATCCATTATATATTTTTATTATTTTACCCCTTGTTTTGTATTTTAGCAAGCTGGAAACACCGCTGAAAATAAAAAGCAAATAAAAAGTCCTTGCAGGCTTAAAGATTTCGAATTCGTACCTTGCGTTCGTCCACTTCCATCAAACCTTCTGTACATTTTTAAGTTAAAGTCAAAAATGTTCTTGAATAGTGCCAATAAGTGCGTGAGGATCCTGTCCTAAATTACATTTTCACTATGTATTTAGACATATATACATGTAATGAGAACTTCAGAACATTATGTCATGCTGAGGGTATAAAATAGATTTGGTAAACCTTTTTTTTTTCAATTATCCCGCATATAGAGGGAAAGATTCTAAGAGGGTAAAATTTGCCATCGGGGTGACAATGTAGGCTTTAGCTGACACATTTGAAACAAGCAAAACATTCACTAGTTAATTGTTAATCCATTTAGTATCGATTAAACACTTACTGAGAGTTTATAGTGGCTGTTAATTTTTAGTTCATTTTTTGCAAGTTACATCGACGATACGACAGCGTACAGGTAAATCAGTGTTTGGAAGTATGATCTGAAAACGCACTTCTTTCCTGCAACATGACGAACCGAATTCCAACATACGAGAACTGACAGTTGTCAACACCATTTTGTGTACATACTGCTTTATGAAACTAAAGCTTGTCTGGTAATCGATGTTTATGACTAGTGGAATTGTATTGGCAAGGTGTTCGAATACACATGTTGAACTATGTAACGAATTCAACAGCACAACTTTGTCTGCTTGTTCAGTTTTAATGAAGCTATTTCCATCGCTATTGCATTGTCATCATGGTATTGGAATATGCATGTTGAACTATTGGATGATTTCAACAATGGTATTAAATTATGATTGAAGAACAAGGACGTGTGTTGTACTTTATACCAAATAGCACTTCATATTCGATAAAAAGTGCACGAGAGGTAATTTGAAAATTAACTACACATTGCTGTATTCGACATGTACGCCATATCTCAGAAAAACGCTTTATTAAACTTTCAGAGATGGTTATTAATTAATGTTCCACCTTGCAACAAACGGAATACAGAAGATGCTTCTTCATTGTTCAGGGTTCAGTAAAGTTCTTCTTATCTAACATGCAAGTGGTTGTATACTATTCCATTTTCAGTATCATATCAGCTTCACTATTTAAGTCCTTAATTTTGCCACTTTCAAAGTACATCCACATATTTTACAACATTTTTACAACGTCAAATGATACTCAACATTTCAAGTGAGTGGAAATAAAGAAGCTAGCTGGCTATCATCACTCATGTGACGAATTTACTCAGAAAAGCTTATCAGATCAGAACATTACCATGACAGAAATGCCCGTCTAGTTCCTCTCGCTGAAAACGCCATCATGAAAACAAACTTTATGTTTACGACAGCATATTCTGCTTTTATGACAAGGGGGTAACATATGAGGAGAATAAAGGAAGTAACAATACAACCTACTAAAGTCCCGTATGAACGAAATAGCCTCTTTACCCTAAATGTAACCTTATTTAATACTTTTATAACTTTTAAATAATTTTGTGTGAACTATATTGTGTCAAAAATTGAGATATATTTCGGGTACAGCCCCCGGGATTATTTTTCAACACAAAGCAAGCCGGCCTGAACCCTGATTGGTGGTCCTTTCCGTCACAAAAAATACTCGAACCTGATTGGTTGCATTATACGTCATTACAAGAAGTTGCCCCCGCAACGGAAACGGCATCGATGGCGTTTTGGTCAAATTGCCGGACGAAGATAAAAAGAAAAAGGAGGAAAATCGGCTGGTTTCAATAAGAATTCGGATACGATCCGAAATCTTAATAGGGATTGGCGATGAGGTAAAAGTAACAGCTACCATGAATGCCACATGTTGTTCTGGGTGGGTTCGAGAAAAAAAGTCAAATTGACGTTTTTCGTGGAAACTTGAGTATGGATGATGCACCTTACTCCTTTGGAAAATGGGTCATGGTTTTCAAAAAGGGAAAACAGAATGTCTGACACTGTGAGTAAAACATAATGGATACAAAAGCACTGGAAAGCATTCTGGGGTTGTTTTTTTCTTTGAGTTTTTAAGTTAAAAAAAAAAATAGTTTTAGAGAATACTTTTGAGAACTTGAAATTATTTTTATCAACTGGTAGTTTTATACAACTTTAACAATGTATAACAGCCGTTTTGGTTGTTTACGGTTGAGAAACTGTTACACGTTGTAAATTACGTGTTTTGTAAAAGCACTACTCCTATGTATTAGCCAAAAATTAGTAGTGTACAGGCTAAACACCACTTTTTATTTTAGTGGTTTCCCGATCACAAAACCATTTCCCATGTTTCTCCCGGTTTTAGCTAACAGACTTGTCAAGTCTCGTGCAACTCTCGTAAGTGACACACGTTCAAGTGAAACTTGGCGCATCATTTCAAATTACAAACATTTTTTCTTATTTTACCATGTATATAATCCTTAGTTATTGGTATATAGTGAACACAAGTTTTTCTTTTTATACATTTTATGTATATATAAAAATGTTTTTTGAGGTTAATCCAATTTGATATGGATTGATAATGAATAAAATTTGTACTGTATGTTAAAGTCCTAATACATCATGTACAAAGATAAAAGCAATAAAAAATATTAAAAATACTATCCAGTCCCTGAGTACAAGTTTAAGGGAGTGTTTAAGAAAAAGCTAGTGTGGAAACGCTAGATAATGGAACACCATAAAGAATAACGCCAGACACAGAGACAAACTAGTGAGAAATGCTAAGAAGATATAAGCAGATCTAGTTGGACAGGTATTTAGTGACTTCACAAATTCACAAAGTATCTTTATTGGACATGTAAATAACTTAGGAAGAAAGAAATCTGAGATTTCTGTGCTACTAGAACAAACCAGATTTGATCTGAAACTAAATCCATCTGCAGATGTCCTTGATCATGAGATCATGCATATATAAAAATAATGGTTCTGGTGGCTGGGGTAGTACTTTGATTTATTGTAAAAGCAATTTAAATTCATTTGAAAACACCCACTTAAGATCGTTTGACTCTGAGATTGTGTGGCTTGAAGTTATTATTAAATCTCGAAATTTAATTGAATCTTGTATAAACCTTCTTGTGACTGTCGCAAGTTCTTCACTTTATTGATGTTTTTTATATTGATTTATCAAAGGAACAACAAAAATCAAATTTTCACATACAAAAATGGTTTAAAATACCTACCAAAAGATTTAATATCTACAGTATTTTACAAAACAAGGCACTCGCAAACACACAGATTGATCATATCTTAACCACCCTTTCATGTAAACAGAAAATAATAGACCTTGGAATTTCGAACCACCTGTTAGGTTTCACAGGTACCTAGGACCTTACGCACAAGTTAAACCACACATTTTACTGCGGATGTTGTAACACATTGATAATGATAATGATGCTCAAACTAAACAAATAAATATTTACAATTTAGAATGAAATTTATAGATTGAGTAGTACAAACGTAATAAATCGTATAAACATACCAGCTTGCCACAGCAAAATAAACAACGTGAAAAACTTGAACGTGTGGTTGAAAAACTTGAAAGTTAGTTGAAATACTTGAAAGTTGAAACTTGAATGAATCTTCTAATACAAAAATACGTAAATGCCTTGATTTTGATTTAGAAGTGGAATAAAGTTTTTAATAGCTCTGACTCTGGCTTCTCACTTGTGTATCAAAAAACATTGAATCTGAATGTGTGAAAAATAGATCGTAAAATATTATATATAGTTATACAATTAAATTTTTATTTCCCTATGGGATAAAAAGTGGTGTTAATTTTTAGAATTTTTTTTGAACAGTCTGTAAACTTGATATACAACAAATCAAGACAAACAGTACCGCCCAAATTTAACTTTACATGTACGCGATAGTTATCACCTTTGCACGAGCTTTCGGTAGCGTCAGAACTTTCGTTGTTATTGTTAACCTATTGTTAAATACATGAGCTATTTTTGCATGTTGAAAACAATAGAATTCATGTCTTGTTCGCGAAATTTAATTAGCTCATGTGAACTGCTTGTGTCCCATTGTTGTATTTAATTGCTGTAGTCGTCAAGAGATCAACGAGAGAAAATAAAATTTAACAAAAAGATTTAAGTATCTATTGTTTATACTCACGAACGGTAATGTTAAACCATTTATTTATAAATGTTATGTTTTCTCTTATGCTCGTGTTTTACGTGCGTGCGTGCAATTTTATTTCTTTTCACACGAAGCTAAATGTTATATTTCGCACATAAAATATAAGTAACTCTTAAAAAATCGCGCAAACAATTTTCTTATAAAAGCTAGCGTGTTGACAAAAATTACAATTGGCCTCCGGGAAATGGAAACAAACGAAATAAAAACATTGTTTTAATGTTCAGATGCTCGACCTAAGAACAAAAAGCGGCGTTAGAAATGCTTTTTTAGATCGCATATTAAAAATTTAAGAACGAAAAGCGGCGATGGAAAAGTTCGTTAGATCGCATTTAAAAAATTTAAGAACGAAGAACGGCGATAGAAAAGCTTTTTTTGATCGCATTTTAAAAGTTTAAGAACGAAAGCGGCGATAGAAACGCTTTTTTAGATCGCGTTTTAAAAGTTTAAGAACGAAGAACGGCGATAAAAAAGTTTTATTAGATCACATTTTAAAAGTTTAAGAACAAAAAGCGGCGATAGAAAAGCTTTTTTAGATCGCATTTTAAAAGTTTAAGAATGAAAAACGGCGATAGAAATGCTTTTTTAGATCGCGTTTTAAAAGTGTAAGAACGAAAAGTGGCGATAGAAAACCTTTTTTAGATCGCATTTTAAAAGTTTAAGAACGAAAAGCGACAATAGAAATGCCTTTTTAGATCGCGTTTTAAAAGTTTAAGAACGAAAAGCGGCGATAGAAAAGCTTTTTTAGATCGCATTTTAAAGTTTAAGAACGAAGAACGGCGATAGAAATGCTTTTTTAGATCGCATCGCAAAAACAAAATGTTCTCACAATGAGTGTTTAGATCTGTAAGAACGTCAAAAGTTAGATTTTTAGATTTTTCTTTCTTCGGTATTGAAATTTGATTTGTTTTCGAAATCTTATCGTGAAGAGAAAAGTCCTAAAAGTAGGGTTTTTCCGTTTGCGCTGTTAAACGTTGCTTTTTATAAGAAGAACTTTTAAAAGTAAAACTCGCGTACATGTAAAGTTACATGCGGGCGGTACTGTATAACACAACTTTACACTCCGCCAATGGAATTGCGAGATTTGTTGATACCATTAATTCTCATATAACGATTTTAACATGGCCGTATGAGATAACTCTGCTAACTCCTCCATTATGCTTAATTCGTTGATAGCGTGAATTAATACTAAGTCTCTCACAGATCTCTGTGTTGTATGGTCACATATTCACTAGAATTTTGATATTTGACATCGCATCTACGAACATTTTCATCGTCATCGACTGTAACTGACGTCACCATTCCGTATTGATAGGTGCAACAAAGGGGATTTTTCTGCTTCAGGAATAGCACTATGTCGCCGGTTTTTATACCACGATCGCTATTGAACCATTTTGGTTGATGCATCAATTTGGGCACGTGTGATATTAACCACCCTTCAAACCATACTTCGAACACCTTTTGATTTTCTCGTAACAATTTCTTAGGCTTTGATACCAAGTCAAATCCTCCGGTCGGACTGCGGTCATTATTTCGGCCTAGTAACAGTCGGTTTGGTGTGATTAAATCCATCTGCTCAAAGTCGGAAACAAAATTTCCTAGCGCTAGTGGTAAATCATTGATCATGTTTGGGATGCTTGACGAAAAGGTCTCTCACTATAAAAACGATAATCACTTGTGAGCATTTTTCTCGATGGAAGCTTTAATTTCTTTGATTTTCCTCTCAACTTTCCCGTAAAAGTTTTGACCACCTACTGGACACATCTTGAATTGAACATTCATCTTCTAGTGCAACGCATTTTTTATGGCCGTAAAGTTGAGTTTCATGGACGAACAGCTGCTGACAATTTGACTACCCTCGTCTGGTAGTAGAAATTTCGGGTATCCTACTTCGCATGCAAACCTTACGAAGCTTTGTATAAAACTATCCGCACTATAGTCATCCATAACCTTGATCTTTATAGCTGATGTTGTAGCGCAGCAAAATACTGCCATCCAAATTTTTACTGTCTTTCTCTTGTGATGTGTTGAGTAAGACGGAAATGGTCCTGCTAAATCTACCTGTGTAACATAAAATGCAGGCGCAATTGTGATGTTTGCATTTGAGATTGGGCCCATGGCAACGTCGATGGATTTCTTAGTCAGGAATCAGCATCTCTCACATTGTTTTTGAAACAATTTTATCAAATCCCTGCCATCTAAAATGTAGCTAAATTTTAAAACATAACGTACACAGTTTCAATTCCATAATGTTTTGCAACGTCACTATACCAATGTGCTTCATTCACAATACTATCCGCTAGAGGTGAATGTTTATCTATGATGGGCACACAGAATGTAGCAGTGCTTAAATATTTCATGACAATTGAGAGAGTTCTAACACTATTCACGTTTTCAGAAGGAAGCATTCGACCGAAAATACAAGATACCTCCTCTTTCCTTTGCTAACTTTCTGTACCTTGATTCCTTTACGAACTCTTTTACTTCAAGTGTAGCCTTTCTGAAGAAATAATTCTTTGATTCTTCAATTTTTGCATTAGAGAGAAGAATCGATTTGTCTTGTATTACCTTACTTCTCATCTTTTCCATCAAATTTCGAATCAATCTTATGACATAAGCAACAATTCTTATAACGGTATTGAATCTCGTGAAGTTTGGATCTAAAAGGTAATCTGAGAATTTATACCTCTCCAGTACTTCAGTTGGTACATTTCTTTTCAATATCAGCTTTGAATTGAAGACTTCAGTTGTTCTCTCAACAACACTATTATCTAAACCAGAATATGGGAATTGAATTATATCAGAGGATAGAATCATTTCTTTACGTAAATCGGACTTTTCGTTATTGTCCAATTTCCCTCCTTCTACTGATTTAACCGGAAATTGACTTTTATCTAATTTCATCCAGTCCAATCCATTTATCCAAATTGAATTTTTGTCAACATCTTTTATTTTTGCGCTTTTCCGAGTTCCGATGTCTGCAATCATATTTTTGCTCTGCACAAACTTCCAATCCTTTGGTTGGGTAAATCTTCTGATCACGATGACTCTATTTTTCACCCACTGCTTCAAAGTCTTTTGATCGGAGTGAATCCAATGCAACGTTATTCGACTATCGGTTAATTTGTAATGTTTTTGATGAAGTTGGTGGAATGATCTTTTTACTACTTCACCAGTATGTACATTTAATGTTGCAGCAAGTAATTCGGCTCTTGGTAAGGTCATCTCTTCTGGTACAAGCTTAGATCTCCTGAATACAAATTGACATGAATAGGTACCATCTTTTCTTTCAAATTGAGCATATATCGCCGCGCACGCTACACTCTTACATGCATCTCCGGTATCAATTGTTGATATATTCAAGTTGACAGCATCTTCTGGTACCACTGCTCGTTTGTATTTGATTGAATTAATTTCTCCCATCATTTCAAAATGAGAGATCCATATGTGACGCAGATCGTCTGGTATGACGTCATCCCAATTCATCGTTCTTCTAACTAATTCATGGAGACCAATTTTCATAGCAACTGTTATCGGAGTGACCTTTCCCGTCAGGTCGAAGATATCAGCTGCTTTGGGGACACAATGACGTCTTGTTAATCGGTATGGAATGGTTTTGCTTGATCGGATATTGTCTTTTTCCCACGTGATTTTTTAGAAAAATTTAATTCACCAATATCTAAAGATATCGGGTCCACTTCATTCCAGCAACGCTGATTTGGTCACTGTTGTCTGAAAGATTCTCTGGCGGCTTACTATTGGAAAATGATACTCCTTTTAATATAAATCCACCACGATTTAGAACGATTTCTAACTCATCTGCTCTTTTGAAGGCTAATTCTTGAGTTTCGGCACCGGTTATGCAGTCATCAACATATATATCCTTTTGCACAATTTGGTTGACTTCCGGGCATTCGTCTGCAGATAATTTTGCAGTTTCTCGTAAAGCTCTCTCCGATTGGTTTCCGCTAGACTTGACACCATAGATTAGTGTTTTGATTATCTTTTGTTCAGGTATCTTGGTAATGTCTAAATCCTGTTGCCAGATAAAGCGTTGAAGACACCAATGAGATTCGTGGAGACACACTGTGTTGTACATTTTCCTGATGTCAGTATGAAATGCAATTCTGTGTGACATCCACCGAATAACGATTTCGACCAACTTATTCATATTGTTTGATCCTTTGGCGAGTATGTCGTTCGGACTAATTCTGGTATCGGTTGGTCGTGATGCGTCGAATACTAATCGGCTTGGAGTTGTTACTGAGTTGGGCTTCCATACTACACGCCAAGGTATAAAATTTTGATTTTGATTATCTTTCAGCTGCTTTTGCTGCTCATCAGTTAAATTTTTCACATACTCCATAAATCCCAACGGTTGCTTTTTGTTCTCCAATTCTATCATTTCGGTTTTGCTTTGAGGATTTCCTAATTCTTTATTTGCTGTTGATATACGCGAAGAGCATGATGCTTGTTTGGGGCAAGTTTAACTTCTGGCTTGTGTAGCAGGGCTAGATACGCTGAGGTGACTTTGTTGATGATATCGACTGTAACAGACTTATTTATCACATCTTGATCGATGTCCTCTTTTATGGTCAGTAGTGTGATATTGTCGTGGATTTTGCAGTTTTCGCAGTTTCGACACTCTATGCACCTGTAAACCAGATTTATAAAGTTCGTACTGTTCAGTTAGAAACGTGCAAAACTGATTTGAGTTGCCAAGCATTGACTCTATTTTACTAAACACTTCATGGGGACCTCCCATTACACCTCTTCCACCGTCTGTATTTTTGAAGAAGGAACGATATATGGACAGTCCTGATGGGAGTTGAAATATTAATAAAGGATGATACCTTAGGGATCGTCTCCGAGATCGTTTCAAAAAAAATCGTTTCAAATCGTTTCATTTTTTAATTAGCATAGCATGTGATACAAATTTGAAACGATTTTAAAGTAATGTTTAATTTTTTGAAATCGTTTCAGATCGTATGGAAATCGTTTCACTATTTTGTAAATCGTTTCATTAAAAAATAAAATCGTTTCATAATCGTTTCATAATCGTTTCAAGATTGTTTTATTATATTTACTTGAAATCGTTGCACATACCATAATTCGTTTCAAAATTGTATCATTATGATCGTTTCAGTATATTTATTTTAGATCGTTTCAAAATCGTTTCAAGGTGTTTCTTTTACATTCTTTTAACATAAAAGAATAAAAGAAATTATTAATCTAATAAAGGTCTCTCAATAAAACCTACGCGCTGTCACATAGGTTTTTCTATCGCTGCTTTTCGTTCTTAAACTTTTAAAATGCGATCTCTAACGAAGCTTTTTTATCGCCGCCTTTCGTTCTTAAATTTTTAAAATGCGATCTAAAAAAGCTTTTCTATCGCCGCTTTTTGTTCCTAAACTTTTAAAATGCGATCTTAAAAAGCTTTTCTATCGCCGTTCTTCGTTCTTAAATTTTTAAAATGCGATCTAAAAAAGCATTTCTATCGCCGTTCTTCGTTCTTAAATTTTTAAAAAGCGATCTAAAAAAGCATTTCTATCGCCGTTCTTCGTTTTTAAACTTTTAAAATGCGATCTCAAAAAGCTTTTCTATCGCCGCTTTTCGTTCTTAAACTTTTAAAATGCGATCTCAAAAAGCTTTTCTATCGCCGCTTTTCATTCTTAAACTTTTAAAATGCGATCTCAAAAAGCTTTTCTATCGCCGTTCTTCGTTCTTAAATTTTTAAAATGCGATCTAAAAAAGCATTTCTATTGCGTTCTTCGTTCTTAAATTTTTAAAAAGCGATCTAAAAAAGCATTTCTATCGCCGTTCTTCGTTCTTAAACTTTTAAAATGCGATCTCAAAAAGCTTTTCTATCGCCGCTTTTCGTTCTTAAACTTTTAAAATGCCGTTCTTCGTTCGTTCTTTTCGTTCTTAAACTTTTAAAATGCGATCTCAAAAAGCTTTTCTATCGCCGCTTTTCGTTCTTAAACTTTTAAAATGCGATCTCAAAAAGCTTTTCTATCGCCGTTCTTCGTTCTTAAATTTTTAAAATGCGATCTAAAAAATCATATCTATCGCCGCTTTTCGTTCTTAAACTTTTAAAATGCGATCTAACGAAGCATTTCTATCGCTGTTCTTCGTTCTTAAATTTTTAAAAAGCGGTCTAAAAAAGCATTTCTATCGCCGCTTTTCGTTCTTAAACTTTTAAAATGCGATCTAACGAAGCATTTCTATCGCCGTTCTTTGTTCTTAAATTTTTAAAATGCGATCTAAAAAAGCATTTCTATCGCCGTTCTTCGTTCTTAAATTTTTAAAAGGCGATCTAAAAAAGCATTTCTATCGCCGTTCTTCGTTCTTAAACTTTTAAAATGCGATCTCAAAAAGCTTTTCTATCGCCGCTTTTCGTTCTTAAACTTTTAAAATGCGATCTAAAAAAGCATTTCTATCGCCGTTCTTCGTTCTTAAACTTTTAAAATGCGATCTAACGAAGCATTTCTATCGCCGCTTTTCGTTCTTAAACTTTTAAAATGCGATCTCAAAAAGCTTTTCTATCGCCGTTCTTCGTTCTTAAGTTTTTAAAATGCGATGTAAAAAATCATATCTATCGCCGCTTTTCGTTCTTAAACTTTTAAAATGCGATCTCAAAAAGCTTTTCTATCGCCGTTCTTCGTTCTTAAATTTTTAAAATGCAATCTAAAAAATCATATCTATCGCCGCTTTTCGTTCTTAAACTTTTAAAATGCGATCTAACGAAGCATTTCTATCGCCGTTCTTCATTCTTAAATTTTTAAAATGTGATCTAAAAAAGCATTTCTATCGCCGCATTTCGTTCTTAAATTTTTAAAATGCGATCTAACGAAGCTTTTCTATCGCCGTTCTTCGTTCTTAAACTTTTAAAATGCGATCTCAAAAAGCATTTCTATCGCCGATCTTCGTTCTTAAATTTTTTTTCATCGCAATATTTTCCATTTTAAAGGAAATTGTTAGTTTTAAGAAAAACTGTTTATTTTTAGTTTTACGATAAAAGATGTTGTTGATGATGTCGATGTTGTGTTGAATAAAAAGAAAGAGAAACAATAATTTTACATTTATATATAAGTTTAATTGGTTTTTAATTAGTTCAACATCGTTTCAAAATTCGTTTCAATAACTTCAAAGACTTTTACATCGTATCACAAATAATATTTTGACAACCGTATCAAATCGTTTCAGAATTTTTTCTAATCGTTTCAAAATAGTTTCAAAATCGTTTCACAATCGTTTCATTTTTACGTAGTTTATACAAAATCGTTTCGCAATTCAAATATGAAACATTTAATTCGTTTCATGATACGATTATGAAACGATGTGAAAAAAATATTGAAACGATTTCCATACGATGAAAATCGTTTCAATTCGTATCAAAACTGAAACGATCTTGGAGACGATCCCTTAAGTATTTGGCTCCTACCATGAAATCTGGGTTTCCGCCAACAAACTTGGGAAGTTTTGGCAGCTTTCTTACGTCACCACCCCTTTCCACATAACAGGCGCGTATATGATCTTCCACTTTACCTTAAAGGGATACCTTGAAGACGTTGTTGTTATTTTTGGCCAACATACTCTAGACATTAATGCTTCAGTACCATTGTGTAGCGGTATTTTTACACTATATATACCGTAATTCAATTGTCTTTTCACGTCTCCAACACCTCCTAATTGTATGGGACCAGCGAATTCTTGAACAGCTCGATTCCCAATCCTTCGAATCGCATCATATTTTGATAAAACAGGTTAAATCGTTCACCATTAACTTTGATAGTTTGAAGCATGTAAACTGCTGAATCAGTAATTACATCATTTGGAACTTGATCTACCTTATAAAATTGATTTGATTAAGATGCATGAAATGTTAGTTTAATTTCTTTTGAATATACAGGGAGGTCAACAGGCGGACAAAGAATACATTTGTTTCGATACTCGATTAGTAAATTTTCATTTCCATGCCTTTCATACTAAAACATGCTTTTTCGTAGGGTCTGATGGTTAATATGTTTGCATGTAAAGTCAATTTGACAGGCACCATTTTTATGTTTACCTTCTGAATGAGATGCCCCAGGAAATAAACACGGTATATCTGTATACAGTGTTTATCCCTTTCTCCTGAGTTCTGAAAAACGCTCGTATGGGGTCATTTCAGTGAACTTCTTGCAAGAAAAATACTGTATTAATCTCATATCGTTTGGTCTCTTGGTTGATGTATGGTCAGTCTCACCACAAATAAAACATTTGCTTTGATCAACTCTCTCACCATAATGAGTTCCACGTTTGTTGTATCTTTTAGCGTCTTTCTTGCTTTGTATGTCAGCTTTTGTGTCTTTCTTATCCCATGTTTCTTGATTCATCAGTTTTTGTTGCTGGACTTTGATGTCTTTTTCCAAAAATGTAATCAATTGCTTCCAGCAATCTTCTCCGTCCAGATCGTCCTCACATGTTTTAGAAATCCACTGGGTCATTCTTTCGTTACCCAGTTTGTACACCTTTTCAATACCATTTCCATGATATAATTTGTTTTCGATGTGATGAGTTTTGGCTAAAACGATTAAATCTTTCATTAAAGACACTAGCTTACCTAAACCTTCAATCAACTTTTCAGGATCCTTCGCTTTCCAAAGAGCATGAAGATTTGTAACCTCATCATTCTTACGATCCAATAATGACTTTGCGTTTCCATATGCAGCTTTAAGTCTTATTTGTATTGTATATTTGTATATTTGATCAATACACTCCAGGTCCTTAACTAGTAAAAGAGCTGGTTCATCCAGATAATTATTCTTAAGAAAATCAGGTAAATAGTTTTTAGGTATGGCGCATAAATACAGTTTCTCAAAAAAATTTTTGAAAAGTGTAGATATCCATCGCAGAATTATAACCTCCGAACTTAGCTAATGTAATGTTAAGCTGACTCTTCCAAATCTCGAGCTTCCAGCTCCTTTTTTAACATGTTGGTGTATAAGTTCACAGAATGTGGAATTTTCACATACCTTGCTTCTGTGCTTTTTAATTCCTCCAAGTCTACATCCTGAGTTAATAATTCTTGAAACTGGCTTGTGATTCTATCCATTCTCTTGCGAATCTCTGGAAGTTCATCCTTTCTTTGAAGCAACTCCGAGTCTGTTATGCTACATTGCTCAAAATCAATTTGTTGGGACACTCATTAATCATCCTATTAACATCCGTCAACATGACTGAAAACTTTCTTTCGTTAAATTTAGAAATAGCCAACTTCTTGTTTGTTTCTGTGAGTAGCAAATTAGATTTTAATAAATTTGCCGTTTGCTTGAATCGTTTGATATTTAACAAATGCATTTCAGATTCTTTCCCAAAGGTTTCATCATAATCCTCAGAGATTGATTTTAATTCTAAATTTTGAAAGCGATATTTTGTATGTAGTTCATCGATTTTTTCAATAGATCGTTCAATGTCATTAGCAGAGGATAATTTGTTAAGCGCATTTTCATTAATAAAATCGTCTATATCTGACACTAACGAATTGTGTTGTAATGATAGTTTTTTAAATGAAATTTCAGACTCTGTGATATCGTCAAGTTTAATGCTATTCATTAACTTAGATAAGTCATTTATACTCGTTGACACTTTCTCACCAGTTTGCGAAAACGTTTTCACTTCGCCTCATTCATTACAAAATTTTGAACAATTAATACAAACGCAAGTAGTTTCTGCTGTTTGAATGTTAGGTTTCACGGGTACCTAGGACCTTACGCACAAGTTAAAACACGCATTTTACTGCGGATGTTGTAACACATTGACGATGATAATGATGTTCAAACTAAACAAATAAATATTTACAATTTAGAATGAAATTTATAGATTGAGTAGTACAAACATAATAAATTGTATAAACATACCAGCTTGCCACAGCAAAATAAACAGCGTGAAAAACTTGAACGCGTGGTTGAAAAACTTGAAAGTTAGTTGAAAAAGTTGAAAGTTGAAAGTTGAATGAATCTTCTATTACAAAAATACGTGAACGCCTTGATTTTGATTTAGAAGTTGAATAATTTTTTTAAGAGCTCTGACTCTGGCTTCTCACTTGTGTATCAAAAAATGTTGAATCTAAATGCATGAAAAATAGTTCGTAAAATATTATATATAGTTATACAATTAAATTTTTATTTCCCTACAGGATAAAAAGGGGTGTGATTTTTTTTTTTTTTTTGAATAAAGTACCGAACAGTCTGTAAACTTGATATACAACAAATCGAGACATATAACACAACTTTACACCATCACTTAATATATTGCTGTATAAATAATCACATGATGCAATGATGTTTTAAAAAATATAATTCCATTGCTAAATTTAGATTCACCACCTGCAAATTCCCATCTACCTAAGTTCACTAAAGATAAAAGTATTTACAAAAAGGAAGCAAATTGTAATGCAACAAATATAGACTAATTTCTCTTCTCACTTTGCCAAATAAACTATTAATACAATAATAACCGATTACCCCGGGCTGTACCGCAAAATATCGCCAGAGGTCTAAGTGCCGACCGAGCTTGCGAGGTCGGTGCAATGACTGAGGGCGAAGGGCGATATTTTCGGTACAGCACGGGGTAAATGCGTTAAAAAACAGCAATCATGTTAGAAAAATCTTTCTTGATTTCAGCAAATCTTTTGACAGTGTTTGTCATAGAACATTAAAATCAAATACCTTACATGCAAAAAATCAGCTAAATCTGAGATGGTGGGTGTCAAACTCACTATTTTAGAGCTGTTTTGACATGGAATGACCCTGATGTATGTGGCATATCTGGAAATCTTTTTGAGTGGTGCTCCAGCTACTTTTTAAATTGATGTCAATTTACTTTTTTTTCCAGTGATTTTTTCCAACTTACAGACTTGAGGTTTTTAATACTATTAGTCTGTCCGATGAATTCAGCTAAGAAAGGTAATTATGTTTTGAAAATTTAAAATAAATACGCATCAAGCAAAAAGGTGATACAAACATTGCACAAATAAAAATACTGAAAGTGGCAGTTTTAGTATATAATACTCAAAGCCCACTGGTAGCCTTGTGGTAGAGCGTTTGCTTCCAGTGCAGAAGGTCTGGTCAAGTCATGCCAGAGACTATAAAAGTGTGAATCTATCCTTTCTGCTTAGGGTTCAGCAGGAGAATAGGATTGATATATTTTGTCTAGCTATATGCAATTGCTGTGCTTTAAGTTCACTAGGACATCCCTTTGCAGGACCCTTGTAGATAGCAGTTCCAAAAAGAACTGAAGAGGCTATCCTGGGTAAATAATTTCAGTAATAATATGTATTTTTTTTTGTAGCAGCTTGACTTGTTTACCTCTGCTATCATAGTTAAAACAAACTTTCACACTGATGCAGAGATGAGAGCATACAAGTTGTATATACTTGTTTACAAAACTTTTTCGTTACGGATGTATGACATACTTTTTAGCATGATTTTTTAAATCAAAGTTTTTTTTTCAGCAACGATAAATCAAAGTTTAATTATATTAATGCATCAATGAGAAGTATTTTTTATTACCTATCAAATGGTGCAAAAATTATTTGAAATTTCTTAACTTGTAAAAAATAAAGAGACATTTTTGAAACACTCTCACTTCATTAAAATAACAATTTGCGGACACAAAAAAATTGTTTTTTTATTTTGTTTGGTCAAAAAGATGCATACAACTAAGAATAGAAGCATTTAATAATTTAAGAAGATCACCATTTTATCTATTTAAAAAAAAAATTCTCAATAATGATTTTTTGTCACATTTCTATTACCCCACTTTATTAAGTGAACACACCCTGGAATTGAGGTTGACTTTTATATGTGACATTACCAAGAACTTAATCAAAATATTTTTGTCCTATTTTTTTATGTTTTTAAGTGTAAACAGACCCACTACTTGGACAAAAGTAATTTCTAAAATATTTGTCATAGTGAACATATCACTAGTGTACTAGGGCAAATTTAAAAATGCTAAAATAATGATGCATGTGTACTTGCACATGCATTCACAGTATTTTTTACAACAGGACGACAAAACAACTTGTAATTATTTAGCATATATGTCCTGTCTTATAAGTGAGAGAGAAGTATATACATATAATACCCTATTGATAAAGCATCAGTTGTCAATTTATTTAAATCCTTAGCCTCCTTAAACGCTTTTAAAGTGTGATTAACATGACACAACACTTACAATCTTACATCAGGCAGTGTGATTTTTTTTTCTGCCTTCGTTTTTCCACAGCAAATTTTAGGAAAAGTGTATGAAAACATTTTGCTGTATATGAAAACTAGTCACCATAAACAGTTTCACATCTGTAAAATGTCTAATACAAAAAGGATATGTTACGTAAATGCTGAGACCAAACTCGATTTTTCTAATTTCCAAAAGCGATAACAATTTTCCACAATATTATTTTCCAGCTGATAAGTACCCCACTGCTAAACTTAAACAATGACTTGGGATTGCAATTTTCTCCCATGTTACTAAACCATTAAAACATGTTAATAAAAAATTATATCATTGTAATATCTTTCAATTTTTAATCTTCAGGATCTAAAATACACGATTGCAAATATTTATCCCATGAACTTTAACTATTATAGTAAAAGCTGATTATTGTGATGCATTCAGAGGACCATAGCGTAAAATTAAATATAGCAATGTTTAACGCCCTATAACTTCGCATTCTGCAATCTGTTAAATATTTTAAGAGTACACTAGTTGTTTACTTGTCAAACCTGTTTTTGTTTTGTTTTCAAAATAATATTTTAATTTAACTATACATTTAGAACGCGTGTACCATATGGTGGGAAGCAAGAAAAATTCACATACCAACAAACCTTAGTGTTTGTACAGTGTGTTGTGAATGCGATATTTGCCAAAACAAGTAAGACTTATCTTAGTCTAATACTCACATCTAGTCTTTACCCCATGGAGAAATCACAGGATTGCGTGACAGCAAATTATTTGATCTGTTATTATTATCATATTATTACAGATATCATATTTCTCTAGTTATTAAAGCAACTCACAGATCATTTGAAGACAAAACACCGACACTTATGTACATTTGGTGTGCAATGTCGTATATGGGTGCTATGCTGGCTAGTAACATGTCTCTTCGATATGTAAATTATCCAACACAGGTGAACTATGTTTATCGATGAATTTACTTGCATGCTTTATTTTATATTTCAGTTTTAAGTCCACACTTTAAATCTCCTTCTTTACTCGATATTCTACATCTACTTGTCTTTGGTTTTGTCCCCTAATAGTATTTAACTTTCTTTATAGGTACTTGGAAAGTCTTGCAAGCCTATTCCAGGTAATTATTTGATTATTTTTTCAAAAAATTGAAAATTACTGTGCATGTATTAATATATCTCGTCATGTGTCAGATACTGTTTATACATAAACATTTCCTTATAGTGATGATACTTGGTGTACTGTTAGCACGAAAAAAATATCCTCTTATAAAGTATTTATGTGTTTTGATGATAGTTGCTGGTGTTGCTTTATTTTTCTTCAAGGAGGTTTGTATATACTTTTTGATTGTTAGCTGAAGTCTTATACTAGCATTTAATAAAGTTAAATAAAAATTACTCAGATGTTCAGTGGGAGAGTAATTGGCCATGTTTCTTGGTTTCAGCATATGTCGTTCTTGCAAATCACCTTGTACTACGTATTCTCCTCAACTTGACGTATTTTTTTGTTTTAGAAAAAAGGATCAACCGTGGAATCAACTGGGTTTGGAGAACTACTTTTGGTAGGTGTTTTAATTTTTCAGTTCTGTGCATACGACCATTTACAGGCTTGCAGATTTTGAAAAAACGATTGTTTCCTCTGTATGACATTTCCGTAAAAACAAAAATTAACAAGTTCTAAGAAAAAATGTATTCGCTTATAAAAACCGTGTATTAGATCCAGGAATACCTTCCTCTGTTTTTCTTAATTCAAGTTAGATTTTACATCCATTCATACGTAAGTGAAGTTTTTAATCGTTTTGACAAGTTTAGATACCATCATTATCACATTATTTTCACCTGTTACTCACAAAAAAGAAAAACTTATCGTTTCCACAGACTTGGTTTAATTTAGCCTAATTTACTTCTAGGTTTGTGTCTTATTTCTTTGTTACTATATTTTTTCAGGTGGTATCACTGGCATTGGACGGAATGACTGGTGCAAGCCAGGAAAGAATGCGTGTAGAGCATAAGACACAAGCGCATGCAATGATGTATTCCGTTAATAAATGGTCCTTGTTTTTATTAGGCACAGGTTGGTTTGTTGTTAAGCGTAGATAAAATGAATATATCTTGACATATGGTAGCATTATAGTTGTGTTTTCACACCGACTGATGGCTTTGTGGTAGAGCGTTTGCCTCCAGTGCGGAAGGTCTTGAGTTTAAACCCTAGCCATGTCATGCCAGAGACTATTAAAGTGTGAATCAATCCTTTCTGCTTAACGTTCAGCATAAGAATAGGATTGATATCTTAGGAGGTTGTATAGTTGAGCAGTTGCTGTACTTGCACGCCTTCAATACCTCAAATGGGAGCTTTAAATGTATTAGGACCCCCTTCGCAGGACGCTCATTGATAACAGTGCCATTAGATACTGGGGTGGCTATTCTTGGCAAATAATAATTATAATAATAATGGTAAACAATTTTTGTTTTATTTCCTTATATCATTCAATTACTCAGTAATTTGTCTATCAATCTGTATTATGGCCATTTAAGGCGTATTTGTTGCCGCTTAGGTCAGAGGCACAAGTTCAGTTTATGTTTTTGGCAGCTTTTAAGGTGTTTGAAATTTGACCTTTTGATTTAAATTAAAGGAAACTAACGAAAAAACCTACGTATATGTTTTTTTATAATTTAAACATTCTTGCATATCAGGAAAACAACATGACATAAAAAAATTTGAATATTTTTATTTTTTGTGTCCAAATTTTGTCCCCAAAAATCGATAATTGCATTAACGGTCGCCGCCATTATCGAACAAAAGCCAACTTGGTTCGTACATATTTTGTTGATTTGTGAAGGGTCAGGGTGAAGGGTCAGGGTCAGGGTGAAGGGTCTCTTTAAGAGACAAGAGAGGAGTTGAACGTCCTCCACCATACCTTAGTTTAAAGGGGCGATCGTGGAAGTCCCATGAAATGCCACATAGTGATGGTGTCA